>JAZAYU010000439.1:0-352740 GCA_038501625.1 Corbicula japonica | reverse complement strand
TGAATGTGTTATCTCCCTTTGGTGGCTAAAGACACCAAGACACATTAGTAAGACACCAGGACACGTTAGAAATAACACAGGACAAGTAAAAATGATAAAATGCAAAAGAGACATGCATTTTGTTATCTTTGCTGTTAAGTAAAAAATAACAAACTGACAGATACCTGCCGTTTTTATGGAGATATATTGTTTCTGCTACCTTCGCTGATGATGAAAAGAAAGACCCCAAGACTCGTCAGAAAACATCCGGACCTATCAGATGCGCCTTAGAAGTATCTCTCATTCAAATAAACTTTATAAAAACATAAGCTGAAATAATACTGCTTGTTTTTTGTTTCGTTTAACGAACAGACAGCTTATTTCTTTATGCATGTATTACACGTGGTTATGTTATCTCCCTTTGGTGGCTAAAGACCCCATGACACATTAGTAAGACACCAGGACACGTTAGAAATGACACAGGACAAGTAAAAGATACATGCATATTGTTATCTTTGCTGTTAAGTTAAAAATAACTGAAAGATAATTGCAGTGTTATGGAGATATATATTGTTTCTGCTACCTTCGCTGAACAGACAGCTTATTTCTTTATTTCGGTGACTAAAGACCCCAAGACACATTAGTAAGACACCAGAACACGTTAGAAATGACACAGGACAAATAAAAGAGACATGCATATTGTTATCTTTGGTTAAGTTAAAAATAACTGACAGATACTTGCAGTGTTATGGAGATATATTGTTTCTGCTACCTTCGCTGATGATGAAAAGAAAGACCCCAAGACTCGTCAGAAAACATCCGGACCTATCAGATGCATCTTAAAAGTATCTCTCATTCAAAGAAACAGTAAAGAAACATAAGCTGAAACAATACTGCTTATATTTTATTTCGTTTAACGAACAGACAGCTTATTTCTGTATGCATGTATTACACGTGGTTATGTTATCTCCTTTTGGTGACTAAAGACCCCATGACACATTAGTAAGACACCAGGACACGTTAGAAATGTCACCGGACAAGTAAAAGAGACATGTATTTTGTTATCTTTGCTGTCAAGTTAAAAATAACAAACTGACAGATACCTGCTTTTTTATGGAGATAAATTGTTTCTGCTACCTTCACTGATGATGAAAAGAAAGACCCCAAGACTCGTCAGAAAACATCCGGACCTATCAGATGCATCTTAAAAGTATTTCTCATTCAAAGAAACATTATATAAACATAAGCCGAACAAATACTGCTTATATTTTGTTTCATTTAACGTACAGACAGCTTATTTCTTTATGCATATATTACACGTGAATATGTTATCTCCCTTTTGGTGGCTAAAGACCCCATGACACATTAGTAAGACACCAGGACACGTTAGAAATAACACTTATTTCGTACTTCAACTTCCAAGAGGTTTTCTCAGACTTGGATGTGACTTGATATCGAAAATGAACCATATCCGCGGATATGCGTGACAACTACCGAAAGGAAAAGTAAAAGTACTCAAAATAATTAATTAATTGATAAATACAGATGCATAAGTCTTACTCGGGAAACGCTTCATTGAGAGTATTTCGTTATAGCTGTACCATTACGTTATTACTGAATATTCTATTTAATGAATAACTTTAACTTTGCAATCAACATACAGTAAAATGTAAAGGTTCAGCTACATCCAGGCCACACCACGTGGAGGCACTCTCATTATGGCCCTTTTTGAAATTTTGAAATTCGCCAAAGTTTCTAAATAGGCAGAAATATGAAATTTTTTATCTTTATTTTGAAAATGTTCTTAAAAACAAATTTTCTATACTGATTTTATGTTTGGGAAAAAATATATACATATAAAATACAACATTTTACAGTTTAAAAGAAATACAGTTCAAACCCGTTGTGTCGAAGGCGTCGGGACCGTACATTTTAATTCGAGATATCCGAAGTTCTACACATCCGAATCAGCGCCAAATGCACGAATATCATACCTATATGTTTCTAATGCTGACTGATTGTAAGTGCTAGTACGCGTTTATGAACATTTCAGTTAATCAATAAGTTTATCAAAACAGAACAGAACATATATATTAACTTGATAATATTTAATACATGTTAAAAACATCATCGTTAAGTTTCGGTGTTTGTGTAAAATCGTCGTCTCTCGTTATTTATTACGTAAACTAATTCAAATTAATATTGTTGAGTGAGAATTGATTATGTTTGGATCATGCTTTTGCATGTGTTGTCCTAAACGAATGAACTCATATTTTATTTACCGTAAAATTAATGCGAGATAACCGATGTTTCGACTTAAGCGAGTTTGACACAACGAGTGTGGACTGTAATACAATTGTTAATTCAGTCTTAGCATAATTTTACAAAATATTAAATGAAAAGGCTATTTGCTATGAAAGTATAATCGTCATTTTTTTTTTTTTGCTTTTTTGTCACTTTTGTCTTCTGCACTAAATTTAAACACTAAATTACATATGTACACTACAAATCTACAATACATTACACGCCTACATTCACAGACTTTCATCTTCGCTGCGCAGTGCACCGCAACCCGTGACAACCGACCTAATGCGTTTTATTAGTTATTGACCTCTACCATAGCACTTTATTTGTTCGTTACGTGCCAAAACAAATTACTGGCACACATTATCACCCCGAAGATGGAGCACCCAACAAGAGGTTACATCCATATGATATTTACGACCTACCCGGTATATATTACACTTTCGAAACTTTCCGACACCGCTTCTGTGGTAATTTATGTCACCTTAACGAATTTTCGATCTTTCATTTACAGGGCGCCTTCTTTGTCCAGGTTTTTTTGCCGTTCCTTTGACTTTATAAATAACGGAAAATTTGCCATTTTGTGAAGTTATGAACTTTGATTTCTGCTTCCGTTTTGTATCTTTCAAGAAGTTTTGAAATATATGGTTTTTTTCAGTTTCATCTTTACACCGCCAGAGCGCATCATGAACATGGTAATTTCGCTCTTCATTGGCAAGAGCGTAATTCCCGTGGCCATGCAGCGCACTTCGGTAATCCATGTAATGAAGTTCGACGACTCCGTACAATTTCAAAATTAGATCACGTGTGCGCTGTGGTTTCCAGTCAATCGCGATTTTGAAAATATTGTTTATTGATTCGGCATTGTTATTGGTCCAGTTTTTATTTCTGTCATTTATTCGTGTCGGTTCAAACACATAATTTCTAAGTCGTGGTTTCAAATTCTCATTGAAGTATTTGTCTAACGCGGGATACCTTTGTTTAATTAAGGAATCCAATTCAGACGCGCGTGTTTCAAATTCTAATGTTGAATTCGCGTCTGTCATGCCTCCAGTCCCAAATAAATTAGCCATCAACATATCACGATCCGCTTTGTCTACGCCAACTTTGTTTTGAAGGTAATATTTCACGTTATCCTTCTGATGTTTTGTGCACAAATAACGTTTCGCGCGAGGAAAGACATGTTCAATAGCTTTCGTTAAGGCCTTTTCGTCGTCAGTGCCAAATTCCATGTTTTCTGAAATTCGCATTTCAACAGAGTCTACTTCGCTGTCGACTACCGTCGCGATATGTTCTAGAAAGCTTTTATATGTCCTGTACGATGCATCCTTGTGTAAAAGTATAGGCCCGACAAATACAGGATTTGCGTTTGAGCTTTTCCGCGTTATCCTTTGATTTTTATAAACAAGTACCGTGACATAGAAGCTACCTAAATTGAAAGTTCGGTACCGGAGTACAAAGAATTACCAAAACATCATCCAGTGCGCTAGATAAACCCATATTTACTCAACAGACCAAATAATCTAAAACTCTTTGAACTTCCTTGCATGCTAGGACCAAGTTTTCAATTATGTATGATTTTTTCCTGCTTTGTGAAGGTATGATATTTGCCACAGCTATATTAATATAACCAACACTAACCATTTCATTTCATGTGTGATTTTTATGGTATAATGTAAAAATGTATCATTGTATACTCATGTATAGGCCTTTTAGAAGCCTTATACAACACGTACAAGATCGTATACCTTCTTTAAACTTCTATTCTTTTACTTTGTTTAAATTGGGTTCGTTATTATTTATTACACTTTATTTACTCGGGAATATTGGATTTAGATTATGTTTCTACGCAACTTTTAAGCAGTGACATGTACAAAGAGGAAATGGACCCAAACGGACACTGAATAAGTGTTATTTCATGCTGTGAATTACCCCTATACGCCCCGCCTCATTTTACTGTCCGTTGGACCACTCTGTTTGTAGCTCCGCCTTAACTTAATTAGCCGTGAAATCTTCATTTCATCATTGGTTTAAAAGTACGTTGAGGTCACGTGGTAGGGCGTATGCGCGGACTTACACCAATGATAGTGGACAAAGTGGTGTAATACTGTTAAATGGACTAATAAGGTCCACTTATTATCTATAAAGTAGTTCCACCCATTTGTTCTTCATATCATTTACAATAGATCCTAGTCTATGTCTGGCACCCTGCACTAGGCGTTAAAGTCGTTTCCTCCTAAATTGATAAACACATACCTGGAATAAAAACAAAAATGAAATGTTAAAATATAAAGTTAGTCAGATTTTATAAAAATAAATTAATACATATAAGTGCATACACATTATGAAATGTGAAATTAATTCATAAACTAAAATTAAGGAAATTGATTTTTTGTAACATTTGTAATCATTAATGTTTCTAAATTTGATTGGAAATTGTTCATCGGGCTACGATGGTGAACAACTAGGAATCAATATTTTGCTTTGATATCTTTATGTTTCGCGAGACAGATATAATCTCGCATTGTTTTCGCCACTTGATATTTCAAACTCAACATGTGAATAAATAGTGCAATTTTAAATGGTAATGTAATTTTTGCGCATTTACCATGCGCGGAACTTCGCCTCACGCTAAATATGATGTTACAACAGTGGTGTAGTATTGATTAATTTATATAAAAAAAGTCAGAATAATTAGAATAACATCATAATTCGTGCTATGCAAATCAGTTCCCCAATTACACGTTATATACGGATATACTTTCAACAGAATGTTTGACAATAAAACCTACCTCGGTCTATCTCTCTTAAGGTGGTATAATTTGTCACAATATAGTTAAATTGGGGGAGTGTGGTTTCCTATTTTCAAAAATTTCATGTTATTTAATAATTATAAATCTTCTTATTACTTCAGATATCAATTATAGGGGATTTAAATGTTACAGGTCAATCAGGAATTTTAAAAATAGAAATATGAAACAATTTCTCTCACTGAGTGTAGCCTTATTGCCGGGAGTCCAAACTTCCAAATTATCCACCGTAGTATTAAACTACAGTAAAAGGAAGGTTGTCTATATCAAGGTTAACAAAGTCTTAGAACTATATTGTGACAAAAGATACCACCTTCATTTTGTAGCTCTTCACTGCATTTGTTTGTTAGAGTTCGGTAAAATATAATAAGCATGAAATCATCATGTAAAATATATATTATAGAAAACCGATATAAAAGAGTATTATTGCCTGAAGCACGTCGTTGCTAAACACGTGACCTGCCACGAGTCGGTACTATCAGCAGACGGCAATATGAATAAATTTAATGCATTTTAGAACTACGACATGTATTAATCATCGTTATACGTTTTGAAATGGGTTTTCGGTTTAATAAAACGTGTTATATATCTGTATGCTAACGATTTATATACTGTGATATTTTTTTAAGAAATAAAATAGATTATTTTCTATTTTTATACAATGTGTGCGATAAATCGCTCTTGATTATTTAATGTTAATGGAAAAGACCTTTTGTACTAAATATAAAGAAGGGATATGTGTAATGTGCAATGGATATTGATTATTGAATATAAAAAAATGTTTTAATAGTGAAAAAAGCTGAAATGGGCATTGGAACCATCAAGCTGCAAGCCACCTTTCCTCAACATTATGATTCCGATCTAGTCCACTTCAACAACAAGGGCAATGAGAAATATTTTTACGATGTGAGGAAAGCTTTATTTAGGTTATCTTACTAGTCTTTGGGTATTTCTGATGTATCCTTCTAGGCATTCAGTCAATCAATGGTAACAATCAGCATGTAAACAAATAAAATCCTATCTCTAATAATAAAATCAACATTAATTTAGGCTAGTATGTCCCCTAAATTTATTTTTTTTAATGATATATAGCGATTTTTTAGAGTCTTGGGGTCTTTAGTCACCAAAGGGAGATAACATAATTTGTAGGCATTTAGTCAATCAATGGTAACAATCAGCATGTAAACAAATAAAATCCTATCTCTAATAATAAAATCAACATTAATTTTGGCTAGTATGTCCCCTAAATTTATTTTTTAATGATATATAGCGATCTTTTAGAGTCTTGGGGTCTTTAGTCACCAAAGGGAGATAACATAATTTGTAGGCATTCAGTCAATCAATGGTAACAATCAGCATGTAAACAAATAAAATCCTATCTCTAATAATAAAATCAACATTAATTTAGGCTAGTATGTCCCCTAAATTTATTTTTTAATGATATATAGCGATCTTTTAGAGTCTTGGGGTCTTTAGTCACCAAAGGGAGATAACATAATTTGTAGGCATTCAGTCAATCAATGGTAACAATCAGCATGTAAACAAATAAAATCCTATCTCGAATAATAAAATCAACATTAATTGAGGCTAATATGTCCCCTAAATTTATTTCTTAATGATATATAGCGATTTTTTAGAGTCTTGGGGTGTCTTGGGGTGGTGTGGGGTGTCCTGGGGTGATTAGTAGCACCGGTTTACACGATGAAAATTATCGATAAACGCGAGTCAGATAAACTTTATGCGGTGTAATCGACATGAGTGGAGGTTTAAATTAAAACAATTTTGTATAAAAAACAAAAACATTACTTATAAAGGATTACATATATTGATTCTACTTGAATGTGGCTTCTCGGGTATGTAATTTTTTTTAAATCAATATGGTTTAAGATGCTTTATTACGCCGGCAAAAGATTGAAAAATTGTGATTTATTTTCCGATCGGCAGCATATAGAAATAGAAGGAAAATTTTCCGCATTGATTTGAATAGTAACTGGTTTGTGCAACCATCATATATATATAGAAAAGCTCTTGTTGCGCACAAATAGTTGGGCTAGATTCGTCCCATAATGTTTCGTCCCTGATTAATTACGACTCACTCCATATTTAATATTGATCCACCCCACTCAATAACGATTCTCCCAATGATGATAATTATTTGTACTGAAAGAGAAATTCGGGTGATCAACAGTTAAGGAAATGCAAGTCATTTATATTTTCTAGAAATTTGAACATGATTTCCCAGCCATAATTGGTTGGAGGAAGTGTCTCCTCTACCGGCTCACAGGGAATCGGCACGAATTTTTTTTTCCTAATCTTTAATTATAACATGGATTCGAAGGATTAGAAAAATTATGTGCCTATTACCTGCTCCAGTCAAGGATAATATATGGGTACTATTTCTCCTCGACTGGCTCTGGATAGGATTATAATTGACCTTACGCTGGAGCGTCGATAACCACGCCCACCGATTTTCAAGCGGAACTACTCTTCCGATGTCCGTCAAACAAAATGGCTAATCGAGTCGCTACGCTCGCAAACATACCTGATTATCTTGGAATAAATTACTTTAAAATGTAACTTATCGTCATGAAAGAAACAAAAAGCACAAGCTTTTATATCAGGATGTTACTTGGAAGATTTAATAACACACGATGACGGAAACATAATAGAATTAAGGGGTGACGGACATTTCAACCGCTAGACATAATTTTCAACCCATCGTTCTAAACGAAGAATTTTTAACCCATTGACTTTTCAACCTCTTAAATGAAGACTGTTCAACCCCTATCCCAATAAATTTATATTGAAGACATTTCAACCCATATTATTAAAGACATTTCAACCTCTACCGTGAAAAACAAATTTCTAGTATACCCTACCTGTTAATTCATTTGAAATGCTTATGATTTTAAAATATTTTGCTGGTTTTAACAAATTTATATCTTATTTAATCATAAGAATTTATACAAAATATACCCTTAATCATTGAATAGTGTTTTACTATAATATTATAGTTAAAGAGTATTATTTGTTATTTTTCGTACAAGAGTGAATGTATTAGAGACCAGCGATTTACAATGATATACCAAAACTAGATTTAATGACGGTAATTGTGGTGAACCTTTTAATAATTTTAATTACATTGATTAATATTACAACTCTATGATACAATTATAGAGATGGCAACGAATATAATTCTGGCCCGCGATTGACAGATGCAAATTATCTTTATTATCTTTATCGTATTTTAACAATCATTTGATGCGGCTTTTAAGCTTTATCAAGAATAAAGTTTTCGATGTAAATTAAAACATAAACCACCATGGTCATTTGAAATTTAGAATAAAGTATCCCCCTAAATATCTTTTATCTAATTAATCATTTTTAAAAAGTCCAAAGATCTATCAGTTAATCAATATGTTTAGCTTTTTTCCAAATTTGTTGTTGGTTTAGGGAACGGAATGAACCTAATTCCATTCGCTTGCCTCTCCGGATATCTAGTGTCAGAATTGCAGTGGACGTAGCAGCACCTTTTCACCATTATTAATGAAATTTTAAACATAAACTTGAACATTTGATGTCAGACAAGCTGGTCAGTTTGACGGACAAAATGGCGGATAGTAACAAGGTTTATCAGCGCGATACTTTGATTGGTTAATTGCACTGTCAGTCAAACGGCCAGCGTAAGGTCAATTATAGTCTATACTGTAGGTTCCTTATTATGAACATTGCTGTTTGATATTGACTTTTTCAAAATTAGTGCCTAATAACACGTTTGATACTGAATATGACTAATTACATGTACCATGCACTCAGCACTATTTTCTCCTTGACAGGCTCCGGATAGGATTATAATAAGGTTCCTTATATTAATAATTATCGCTGTTTGATATTGACTTTTTCGTAATGAGTGCCTAAACAACACGTTTGATACCGATAATGACTGATTACCATGCACTCAGTCTAATAGGGCCTACAAATTGTAAACAAAGGTTGTTTTTTATGTGGGGTCCTTTTATACTCACGTAAGTACCACTTCATGTCATCAATAAGTAAAACTATGTATTTTGATTACAGAATTCAATTTTATTATATAAAATATTATATTATTGTATAAGTACAAAAATTAAATAAATTTCGGCCTACAAATTAGCATTTTAAAAGTCATGCGAGGTCCCCACGACGCATATGACAAAATTGATAAAGTACATACCTCATTTGTTTGTGTTTTTAGCTCGACTATTCGAAGAATATGTCGAGCTATTGTACTCACTTGGGCGTCGGCGTTGCCGTCGGCGTCCCGCTTTGGTTAAAGTTTACGTGCAACCTACCTATATCTTAAGAACTACTATAGCTACAGCTTTTAAACTTGGCACACTTGTTTGTCATCATGTCCCGAGTGTGTATGCCAAGAACCATAACTCTAACTTTCATTTTGATCAAATTATGGCCCTTTTTTGACTTAGAATTTCAAGTTAAAGTTTGCGTGCAAGCTACTGTACAAACTCATAACTTCAATACTACTTATACTACAGCTTTAAAACTTGGCACACTTGTTCATCATCATGTCCTGAGTGTGTATACCAAGAACCATAACTCTAACTTTCATTTTGATCAAATTATGGCCCTTTTTCGACTTAGAATTTCAGGTTAAAGTTTGCGTGCAAGCTACTGTACAAACCCATAACTTCCATACTACTTATACTACAGCTTTGAAACTTTCAACACTTGTTCATCATCATATTTCAAGTTTGTATGCCAAGAACCATAACTCTAACTTCCATTTTGTTCAAATTATGGCCCTTTTTCGACATAGAATTTCAGGTTAAAGTTTGCGTGGAAGCTAGTTACTTTCATACTTCTTGTACTATAGCTTTGAAACTTAAGACACTTGTTTACCATCATGACCCTGACTATGTATACCAAGAACCATAACTCTTTCTTTCATTTTTAATCAAATTATGGCCCTTTTTCAACTTAGAATTTCAGGTTAAAGTTTGCGTGCAGGCTAGTTACTTTCATACTTCTTGTACTATAGCTTTGAGACTTAAGACACTTGTTTACCATCATGACCCTGACTATGTATGCCAAGAACCATAACTCTTTATTTCATTTTTAATCAAATTAAGGCCCATTTTCGACTTAGAATTTCAGGTTAAAGTTTGCGTGCAAGCTAGTTACTTTCATACTTCTTGTACTATAGCTTTGAAACTTATTCACCATCATGACCCTGACTATGTATGCCAAGAACCATAACTCTTTGTTTCTTTTCAAATTACTGCCCTTTTTAGACTTAAAAATTAAGGTTTAAAACTTTGTATACCTTAATTTTATCTTACATCGGGTTTATTTTCAAAGGCCCATAACTCATCCTTGCTTTTTTATATTTGATTTTTGCCCCTTTTCACTTGAAATTAGAATTAAGACTTATAAATAATTGTTAAAGTTTCAATGTTAGTGTTTTTCATATGTAATGCTATATAAAAGGTTTAAAACAGATGCCCTTAACATACTTTGGTTGAAAGTGTTGAGTAATTGTGGGGTGGGTGGGTGCATAGACTATACTACACTATACCAAACCATACCATACCACTGTACTGTACTGTACCCCACCACCCACCACCACCTCCACATACCAACACCACCACCAACAACAACTACCACAACACCACCACCAACACCACCACCAACAACAACAACACCACCAACAACACCACCAACAACAACACCACCATCACCAACAACACCATCCCCACCACCAACAACACCACCACCAACAACAACACCACCACCATTAACAACACCACCACCACCACCAACAACTACAGCACCACCATTAACAACACCACCACCATCAACAACAACACCAAGTATAATATCAACACCACCAACAACAACACAAACACAAACAACACCACCACCACCAACAACAACACCACCACTAACAACAACAACAACATCACCACCACCAACAACACCACCACCAACAACAACACCATCACCATTAATAACAACACCACCACCAACAACAACACATCCAACAACAACAAGAACACCACCACCAACAACACCAACACCACCACCATCAACATCAACAACACCACCAACAACAACACCAACACAAACAACTACACCACCATCACCAACAACAACAACACCAACAACAACACCATCAACAACAACAACACCACCATCACCAACAACAACAACAACACCACCACCAACAACAACAACATCATCACCACCACCAACAACACCACCAACAACACCACTACCAACAACAACACCACCACCAACAACAACACCAGCAACACCAACATCAACACCACCAACACCAGCACCAACAACAACACCACCACCACCAGCAACACCAACACCACCACCAACAACAACACCAACAACATCAACACCACCACCAACAACAACATCAACACCAACAACAGCAACAACACCAACAACCAACACCACCACCACCACCAGCAACTACACTACCACCACCACCACCAACAACACCAACAATGCCAACACCAACAACACCACCACCAACAACAACACCAACAACAGCAACAACACCACCACCACCAACAACAACACCACCACCAACAACAGCAACCAGCATACTATACTGTACTTCACCACGCCACACCACTATAGGTGGGCAAAGATAGTTGGTTGATGGGTGTGGGATCAGGGGTTTATGGGCTGGGTTGTGTAAACCCTAAAAAAATCTACAAGAATAAATTAAGTGTAATTTATTGATTTCCTAACTTGGATTAAGAAACTTTTGTTCATGTGTGTTTGTTGGGGGTGTCATAAACTTCTGAATCACTCCCCAGTTTAAATGAAGCCCAGTTACAATGACATTGTAACAATGTGCTTAATAATTCTTACTTTTCGAACAGTCGAGCGTGCAGTCGTTTCTGACTGGCTCTTGTTATTTTTCTTCCAAATTTCCTGCCACCACGTATACAATTGTAAATTAACTCTCTAAAGTTAATATCCTTGTTAAAATTGTTCTTTGATGCAGGGGTTTTTTCCTTAACAAACTGATGTCGATAGTCGGTGTCTTTCCCCGGGAAAAAAATTCCCCAAAATAAATTTTTTTCCACAACCAAAATCACTTTCCCCCTTGTAAAGTGATAATTTCTTTAGCAAAAAGCAAACAGAAGCTTAATAATTTATAGTTGTGTTTAAGCTATTTCATCTAAAATCTGCAAAATTTTCACAAATACTTGTTAGAAATGAGGTACGTACGCAACCTAGTATAAGTTGTCGAATGTTACTAAATTTAGATTCGCTACGTCACAGACACTGTATCCTGGGCGTCAACTTTAACATAACTGGTACTGGATTATTGTCGTGTTGGGAATTCTGCCTGCCAGTTTTAAGTGGATTTTACAACTGTTACAGTTGAGTACTGATAGCGAGTGTACAGCCGTAAATTACAGCTAAAATACAACTCGTCTGCTAAATTTCTTGATAACATACGTCCCGCGGACTTCACAACCATCAACGTACACAGTCGTAGTAAATTTAAACCCTGCCTATAATCTTTCATGTCACACCGTTTACGATTAGATAGTAAAAGGTTGTGGGTAAAACCCTGACCAGACCAGACCCCGGAAACTAACGATTAGGTACGGAAATCTTCGCTCGTTTCCGACAATCGTCTAAAATAATAACGGTGACTGGGAAATGCAGCTATTGAAATTATTGAAATTTGTTCAGGATTAAGCATTCTATAAGATATAGGCGCATTATTTTTTTTCAAATTCTTATGAGATTTGCCTTTCAGGATGTGAAAGCAGAATTACATAAAAGGCATGATAAGGTCATTCACTTTTGGGATTGTATTAATATTATAATCGATTGGGTACGCAATTAAATTCTATGAAATTTTTTTAAAGTCATAAATGCAAATTATAGAAAACAAGTTCATTGATGTTTCGATTGTGTTTTTACTTATCTAAGCTAACTGTGTGACAAAAGATCTCATTATGTGTTTTTTGGTATAAATCCGTACCCGTACCGCTCAGCAATTTTAAAAAAGCATAATATTACAATTTAATGCCGACTTGTTATTTTAAAATGGTATGAAACGTATTGTCTGGTGAAATAAATTTTTCAAAATCATTTTTTTACTAGTAATGATAAACGTATTTGGCGAAAATTGCGAAAAACACAAGATCAATCTGATTAAAATCATCTCCTGAAAACCGCTACGCTATCAGGATCTGACGACGAGTAACTAAAACGTGCTTTTATCACTAACCCTTTGAACCAATCAGATTGTAGCCTACAAAATCGCAAAAGTGAAAGTAGAGATACCGTATAGCGGGTTATTTCTGCGGTCATAAATTTCTGCGTTTTGCCCTCAAAACTGGTTGCAAAAATTTCTGCGTGTTTTATTTCTGCGTTTTCGGTTCCCTTGAAGGATAAATTTCTGCGGTTCATATTGGGTAAGGTGTCGTAAGAATAACACGATTGTGATATAAGTATACTTATGGAGTCAATCATATGGGTGCGGTATACAGATAATTACTGTCTCTGTTACTGTTACTTGTGAAATAATATACAAACTGTATATTATTCAATATTTTTATTATGCCCCCCTTCGAAGAAGCGGGGGTATATTGCTTTGCACATGTCGGTAGGTCGGTATGTCGGTCGGTCGGTATGTCGGTCGGTATGTCGGTCCGTAGACCACATCTTGTCCGATCAATAACTAGACAACGCTTTGTGATACAGTCCTCATATTTGGTGTGGAGGTTGGTCATGACCAGTAGAAGACCCCTATTGATTTTGGGGTCAGTAGGTCAAAGGTCAAGGTCACAGTGGCCTTGACCACATCTTGTCCGATCAATAACTAGACAACGCTTTGTGATACAGTCCTCATATTTGGTGTGGAGGTTGGTCATGACCAGTAGAAGACCCCTATTGATTTTGGGGTCAGTAGGTCAAAGGTCAAGGTCACAGTGGCCTTGACCACAAAAACCTTGTCCGATCAATAACTAGACAACGCTTTGTGATACAGTCCTCATATTTGGTGTGGAGGTTGGTCATGACCAATAGAAGAACCCTATTGATTTTAGAATCAGTAGGTCAAAGGTCAAGGTCACAGTGGCCTTTGCATACAAAAACGTTGTCCGATCAATAACTAGACAACGCTTTGTGATACAGACCTCATATTTGGTGTGGAAGTTGGTCGTGGCCAGTAGAAGACCCCTATTGGTTTTGGGGTCAGTAGGTCAAAGGTCAAGGTCACGGTGGCCTTGACAACAAAAAACCTTGTTCGATCAATAACTAGACAACGTTTTTATGCTTATTTGTATAATAAAATAAAATACTTCTCAGTGTAAAGTTGTGATTATTTTTCCCCATGACAATTTCAAGTAAAGATATATATTAATGATCCATAACATTAATTTTAAACTATTTCAATATATGCCGTGTCATAAATAGGCACTGATTATCACTCACTTGTGTTTATTAAATGCTTTGGTTTCGTATGGATGGTCACTAAAGCCTGCACATTACCGGAATTGACATAACACTAGAGCTACTATATCTCCGCCAATAGCGAATATTTGATTTAAATTACAATAAAATCCTTTGTGTTAGACTAGGTTAATCTACACGCGCTTATGTTTGTCGAGGTAAATGTAATCCTCTCATTGGATGACCTGGTTATTGATATATAGGAGTTCCACCGTCTTGTCAATTGCTTTCATGACTGGTACCCTTCATTGCTAAAGCTTACAAAAGTCTCTAAATTTCCAAAAATTTAAATTCAATGCTAATAGATATCACTTGCACGTCAGGGGGGGCATTTGTGTTTGACAAACACCTCTTGTTCATGGGTCAATTCCTATTACTCGATTTATTTCATCAAAAATTTACAAAGATATTATTTACCGATGAAAAACAACTCTCAAACAACTATTCAATTAAATTGAATGTTTGAGCAATGTTTGAGCAAATGTCACGTTTATACTATGCCTATACGAAAACAATTTTCGGTAATTGATCGTAATTATTTTACACTGTCTGTATAAGATACAGATATAAAATAAGATAATATTTTGCGATTTAAATTTCTGCTGGTGTCTTTTTTCTGCTGGATTAATTTCTGCGATTGCATCCAAAGACCGCAGAAACGCAGAAATTTGGCACCCGCAGAAATAACCCGCTATACGGTAGTATTTAAAACCATGGGAAGTGTTGACAGACTAAGTAAGACACATTTCACTGAAGATATATGTGCTTGTGTAGTATTACATTCATTTCTGATGTAATGACATCTTCAGATCATTTTGCGAGCGTTATAAATCATACTTCCTGTGTTGACAATTTCTAAAAATAGTAATCGGGGAAACCGCTATAACATACACACGGTATCTGCGGGCTGTCATCAGATCTAACATTTTGTTAGATCTGACTTTAGTGAGATTGACACAAGATAAACCAATGCTTTTTAGCTCGACTATTCGAAGAATATGTCGAGCTATTGTACTCACTTGGGCGTCGGTGTCGGCGTCGGCGTCCCGCTTTGGTTAAAGTTTACGTGCAACCTACCTATATCTTAAAAACTACTATAGCTACATCTTTTAAACTTGGCACACTTCTTCGTCATCATGTCTGGAGTGTGTATGCCAAGAACCATAACTCTAACTTTCATTTTGATCAAATTATGGCCCTTTTTTGACTTATAATTTCAGGTTAAAGTTTGCGTGCAAGCTACTGTACAAACTCATAACTTCAATACTACTAATAGTACAGCTTTAAAACTTGGCACACTTGTTCATCATCATGTCCCGAGTGTGTATACCAAGAACCATAACTCTGACTTTACTTTTGTTCAAATTATGGCCCTTTTTTCGACTTAGAATTACAGGTTAAAGTTTGCGTGCAAGCTACTATACAAACTAATAACTTCAATACTACTTACACTACAGCTTTGAAACTTTCAACACTTGATCATCATCATATCCCAAGTGTGTATGCTAAGAACCATAACTCTAACTTCTATTTTGTTCAAATTATGCCCCTTTTTGACTTAGAATTTCAGGTTAAAGTTTGCATGCAAGCTACTGTACAAACCCATAACTTCCATACTACTTATACTACAGCTTTAAAACTTTCAACACTTGTTCATCATCATATTTGAAGTTTGTATGCCAAGAACCATAACTCTAACTTCAATTTTGTTCAAATTATTGCCCTTTTTCGACTTAGAATTTTTGGTTTTTGCCCCTTTTCACTTGAAATTAGAATTAAGACTTATAAATAATTGTTAAAGGTTCAATGTTAGTGTTTTTCATATGTAATGCTTTAGAAAATGTTTAAAACAGATGTACTTTACATACTTTGGTTGAAAGTGTTGAGAAATTGTGGGGTGGGTGGGGGCATATACTATACTATACTATACTATACTATACTATACTATACTATACTATACTATACTATACTATACCAGACCAGACCAGACCAGACCGAGACCCAAACCGAGACCGAGACCCAAACCGAGACCGAGACCCAAACCGAGACCCAAACCGAGACCAAAACCAAGACACAAACCGAGACCGAGACACAAACCCAGACCGAGACCAAAACCGAGACCGAGACCCAAACCGAGACCGAGACCCAAAACCGAGACCGACACCCAAACCGAGACCGACACCCAAACCGAGACCGAGACACAAACCGAGACCGAGACACAAACCGAGACCAAAACCGAGACCGAGACCAAAACTGAGACCGAGACCAAAAGCGAGACTGAGACCGAGACCCAAACCGAGACCGAGACCCAAACTGAGACCGAGACCAAAAGCGAGACTGAGACCGAGACCCAAACCGAGACCGAGACCAAAACTGAGACCGAGACCGAAAGCGAGACTGAGACCGAGACCCAAACCGAGACCGAGACCCAAACCGAGACCAAAACCGAGACCGAGACCCAAACCGAGACCCAAATTGAGACCGAGACCAAAACCGAGACACAAACCGAGACCGAGGCACAAACCGAGACCGAGACACAAACCGAGACTGAGACCGACACCGAGACTGAGACCGAGACCCAAACCGAGACCGAGACCCAAACCGAGACCGAGACCCAAACCGAGACCCAAACCGAGACCCAAACCGAGACCGAGACCCAAACCGAGACCGAGACCCAAATCGAGACTCAAACCGTGACCGAGACCCAAATCGAGACCCAAACCGAGACCGAGACACAAACCGAGATCGAGACACAAACCGAGACCGAGACCCAAACCGAGATCGAGACACAAACCGAGACCGAGACCCAAACCGAGATTGAGACCGAGACCCAAACCGAGTCCGAGACCCAAACCGAGACCGATACCTCAACCGAGACCCTGACCGAGACTCAGACCAAGACCCAGACTGAGACTCAGACCGAGACCCAGACCGAGACCCAGACCTAGTCGAAACCGAGACTATTACTATTACTATTCTATTACTATACTATTACTATACTATACTATTACTATATTATACTATTACTATACTATACTATTACTATACTATACTATTACTATTCTATTACTATTACTATAACTATACTATTACTATTACTGTACTATTACTATGCTATTACTATTACTATACTATTACAACACCAGCAACACCAATACCACCACCAACAACATTAACACCACCACCAACATCAACACCACCACCACCACCAACAACAACAACAACACCAACACCCCCACCACCAGCAACAACACTGCCACCGCCAGTAACAACACCAACAATGACAACACCAGCAACCAGCATACCATACTGTACTTCACCACGCCACACCACTTTAGGTGGGCAGGGATAGTAGGTTGATGGGTGTCGGATCAGGGGTTTATGGGCTGGGTTGTGTTAACCCTAAAAAAATCTACAATAATAAATTAAGTGTAATTTATTTATTTCCTAACTTGGATTAAGAAACTTTTGTTCATGTGTGTTTGTTGGAGGTGTCATAAACTCCTGAATCACTCCCCAGTTTAAATGAAGCCCAGTTACAATGTGCTTAATAATTCTGACTTTTCGAATAGTCGAGCTTGCAGTCGTTTCCGACTGGCTCTTGTTCATATATACTCTGACTTTTGTCGGGCACAGTATGATTATTGAGATTATAAAGCACTCTTTTTTATTTCTGAAATTTATTATTTCATATTTCTATATTGAAAAAGAATAAGGATAAAAATAAGTTTAAACCTTCAAAAAGTACGAACCGCTAATAAGCACATACGTATTTGTTTTGTACCTAATTGTTATATCAAATATTTGTAAAAAAGCAGCATGTCAACTCAATGTTATGAAAAGGATAGGAAGAAATATAAACAAGTTGGGTAGACTCACTATGTATTACTCCTTTGTAATGTCAAACTTAAATTATTGCCCTTTGACATGGCACTTTACAAGCGAGACAAATGTTAAAAAGATAGAGAAGATCCAGGAACGTGCATTAAGATTTATTTATGATGATTATCAAAGCCCTTATGATATTTTATTGGAAAAGTCTGGACTACCATCTCTAAAAACCCGAAGGATGAGAACAGTTGCCCTGGAGGCTTTTAAACTTTTAAATAAAATGGGACCAACTTATCTCCATGATCTATTACAATACAAGAATTCTACTTACAATTTTAGGTACAGAAACTTAGTAGAACTACCTACACCTAGAACAGAGCGGTACGGTAAGAGCTCGTTCAGGTATTCCGCAGCCAAACAATGGAACTCCTTGCCAGCTGAATTCAGGGAATGCACTTCGTATAGGCAATTTAGCTCCCTTATAAAAAGCTGGGATGGCCCCGAGTGCAAATGTTCAGCGTGTGGTTGACAGGGGGCACCATCAGTCTGGTTGCGGGGTACTCTGCTTGCTAGTTAGCTTATCCTGCTTTATGCCAGTTTATGCTTGTTCTGCTTAGCCTTAGAATCTTAGTTGAGCTTTGTTATTTTGTTTCCTATATGCTTGTTACATGTAGTTACTACCTATGTACATGTATGTCCATTGCTTTCAAATCTTGTTTTATGTGCTTATTTTAAATGTGTGCTTTACTTAAAAATGTACGCTCTGACATTGATATTATTGTTTTGATGTGAAGTCTTATATTTAGGTATGTTTTAAATCAACATATTGAATCTTAGTTAATCGATTTTTAAAAATGAAGTTATCTTACATTTTTGTGTGTAATTATATCGGTCAGTTCAGGCTGTGTCTTTAGCTGACTGTAATTATATCATGTACTGATAGAAATCTATCTATCTATCTATCTTAATTAATGTTTTGAATCTTAGTTAATATTAATTAAAGTTATGTAATAAAACTTAATAACTTTTACCTTCTTACTACCTATATGCAACTTTAATCTAATGCTCATATCTATGTACTTTTTAGGATTTTATGTTTTAAGGCATTTAATTTGTATTCAGTCTTATAACCCAATATAATTGTTCAAAGTTGTTGTATAAGTGTTGCACATGTTGTATGTATGTTATACTGTCTATGCTGTTATCTGTGCTTGTCTTATTTATTTATGTTAAGTCGGTTTTAAAAGCTCTACAGAGCTTGTGTTTTAATATGTGTATTTGTACAATTGTATGTTACACATATTTGTTATATGCCTCCGACTTTCAAAATAATTATTACTTGACCTGACTTGACTTGACTTGTCTGAAACGAACGAAGATTTCCGTACCCAATCGTTAGTTTCCGAAGTCTGGTCTGTGTCTGGGTCTGGTCAGGGTTTTACCCACAACCTAGTAAAACATGTTTTGCTAAAACAATAAGCTCCGCCCACTAAAAATACCAACAGGTCGATTAAATGCATGCGGGAGCCAGTCTAATATCGCCGAGGAATGTATTCTGACACCGGGCAAAAAAAGAATCTGTTGTTTTGATAATTGGCAATTAATTGAAGATTAACTAAGTAAGTTGCTAGTTGTCATATATTGTCTTCGTCGTGCTTTTAAACGGATGCAGCTTGTTTGCACTGTCAGGTAAAACGAACGACAAAAAATGCAAAATACTAACAACAGAATACGGCGCCATGCTCTGTCACAAAAATATGGACCGTCAGGTGAAACACACATTCAAAACTGTGCCGGGCAATAATTTTTATCCCAAGAATTTTATATCCCGTATCTTCCGGAGTATTAATTGAAGTACAAATTTACTATGTGACCCACAACTTCAATAAAAATTAATTATCACATTAAAAGTCAAAGTACCGTGTAATTTTATGATCATTTATCATCGTTCGTCGCATGTTGTAGTAGCATGTGCGTATCAGGGAGTGGGGGATTGCTTGAACCCTCCTTTTGAGCAGCAATATTTAATTTTTCTTGGGGAATTCAACAATTAAGTTGGAAATTATAAATAATTACCCAAGTACTGGCCGAAAAAAAGATTTCTGGAAATATTGCATCCAAAAAGCAGACTTCCCAAAAGTTGCCTAACCGAAGGACCTGTCTGGTAAAATTTGGGCCGGTCAGATGTGATTTCCAATGTTATCAGACCGGATGTCAGGCAAAATTTGTACGACTTATCCTTGCTAATACCTTTTTAACATGTTTCGGTCTGACTGAACAGGTTTTGGTCTGACTGAACTTGTTTCGGTCAGACAGATTTTCACATCTTGTCTGACCAGATGTCTGACACCTTTTTGCAACTTTTGGAAAGTCTGGAAATGATTTTGATTCAAAGAACACAATAAATGGATACATTTTAAGCAGGCTCCGAAAGTGAACAAGTATAACTTATTCTTGTACTGTTTAAAAACAGATAACAAAGATACATTTGTGCATGCATCTGTATGCTAAATAGACAGCTTGGTAAAGAAAGCTAAAGTAAAAAAAAAGAAAGACAGAAGCATAAACTTGAGTATAAACATTCACTGTAGCTAATACAAGTACGAGTGTATAATAAACAAAATTTCCCAAAATTTGTATTTTTCACGCATTTTTCCCTTTTTGACCAGCGTCCAGTGTCTTACCCTCTTCCTTAAAAAAAAACCAGTGATGTGTGCATTTTGAATGCAGCAACTGATTGACATGCTCTTGTTAAAACTGCACATTTTCTTGTTTTTGTTATTTCAAAATTTTGACTTTAAACTGTCATAATCTGGAAAGTTTCTCCAATTTGAAAATTGATAGACATTAATGATTTTGAAAACAAGTTCATGCAAATTCTGTGGCAAAACTTTAGCACAAATATACAATTCCGATGTCCATGTTTATTATTTTATAAAAATACGATTACAATATAGAATCAACGTTGAACCACCAACATAATTGTGCCATTAGGATATTGTTCTTATTGTAATAGAAACTTATCTGTTGTAATTTATGAAGTAACAACAATTAACATGCTAATTACCAACCCTGTCAACAGCACCATTTAACAAAGCTGCTGTCACAGTGACATATTTAATATTTTGCAACAGCAAACCGAGTAGATCAATTAGAATTGAGTTTTAATAGTTGAAACATCAGAGGACAAGCAATTGGTGCTATTATTATTTCACATGACATTGTGAAAGCATCTTAATATAAAATAAACAAACATTTTAACAAAAAATTTAACTGAATCCCACTTGGGTATGATGTTCAAGTAAAAACACAATTTATGACTTGAACGGGCCAATATGCTTTAAATTCTGGAACCAGTCGAGGAGAAAATAGTAGACTCTGGGTCTCCTAAACCGGGCCCGGTCGAGGAGACACTTCCTTGGTAGTATTGGTTACAGCATCTGACCATAAAGGTGATCAGTTTTGGTTTTGTATTCATAGCTTAATTTACCAGTGACCGGTCAAGTGTTTGGAACTAGTTATTTCCTGGGCTGGGATACTGCTGATGATCAGGTCTAGGAAACAACTGTTTTCAGGGACTGTCTGTTAATTTACAGAATGTCTGTTTTAAACATTTTACAAAGTGACTGTTTATTTATAGATATATAATATGTCTGTTAATTTATGGACAAAGGTTTATTCAAAAGTTAACATATTTTAGAAATTTAACAAATCTAAAGCATTTTTGTTAATTCTGATAGGAAAGAGCATGGCAAAGGACATAAACAAAAATAATTTAAGTTTTTTTACAATGTTATCAGAGCTTTTTCAGACTGATCTGGGAAAAAAGCCCCTGTCGAAATTGGGAATTGTTTATGTGGGATACATTGCTTTTACACTGATCAAAAGTAAACAACTTTTTTGTAATTTGGAAAGCTTCTTGATTATATGGTTTCTCATTTTTTGTTTCTACATGTATTCAACTTTATTTATAAAAAATCAATTCCTTTGAAAATTGGGATCCATTCATGAGTGATGTGCAATAAATATATCTGGAAAAAATACTTTTAGAGCACAATTCAGATTCCAGTTGAGTGTTAATCATTATTCAATGCATACAAATAATCATTGATTTTACATTTTTTCAGGGCTGTGAGGTCATCACCTGATGTTAGAATTGCAGAACTTTGTGACAATAGAATTGTATGAGCATATCAAAACAGCAGTCTGTTGCCAGCAGTTTCAAATATTGTCAGGTAAAACATTTTGAAGCATTGAATTTCAGTCCTTATTGATTATTACTCAAAATCTTCAACTTCATGCTTTCTTCATGGGATGTCTGCCAATTGGAAATACAGAAAAGTAAATCAGTCTTTATGGTTAGCAGGTACTCCGTGCTCAGATTATTCACACTTAATTATTATTTCTACAGTATCTCAAACGAATTGTACAAGCTTGGTTATCAAACTTGGTGTTGAATTTTTTTTTGTTGGACAAAAATGTGGTTAGCAATAAAAATAGTGAAAATACAAAACCTAACATAATTGAAAAGTATTCAAGTTGTTTACTCACAAGGCTTAAACCACTACTCCATGGGAGATTACTGTTATTCCAAAAGAAACAGTGTAGATCCAGATCAGCCAGCACATCTATGCCTTCTGTTCAGGATCTACACTGTTAGCTTCTTAAGTCATTGGGTTATCTCTGACTAAGAACTGGACATTGTAGATCATCAGTATCCATGGTACAAATGTGTTGATCTCAACCTACATTGGTTGATTAAACCTGTATGTATGGAGTAAAGGGTTGAAACAGGTAGGGTACTTTCTTATTGCTAGCCGCACTCAGCGCCTAGTTTATAAAAGTCAGATGACAAGCTGAATGTTCATCTAGTTGAACTAAGTTCATCTAGTTGAACTAAGGTTTTAACTCAAACACTTAAAAATAACTTTGATTTTCCATTTTTTGGTACTTCTTTATTTATCTTTCAAATTAAGTTTCTTCTGACAATAGGGTTGTGATTATGTTCTATCTGTCGAGCTTACATTTAATTAAATTATCATTAGTGCATCTTTTTGTACTTAGATTAGCATTGTTAATCTGACAATTTATGTGTTTTCAACTGAAAACCCATTTGTATTTTCACAGTTTTTTTCACGTTGGTACCCACATGATTAATATAACTTTCCAAATGAGAATTTTTAGAAAACAGGTTTAAGTTTTGGTATAAGACGTCATAACATAACATCTTAAACAGACATTTTTGACACTGTTTCATTATATTTTTTATCAAATTCACTAAAAGCATTAAATGTAAAGAACATTTTGTTTTTACTGGTGAAAGATTAAATATATTTCACTCATTAACTCCAAAATTGTAATTGCACTTGTGGCTTCACCGTTTGTGAACATAAAAATTAATGAAGCTCATTCAGAGAAATATATTTCTATCTTTCACTGACAAACATCCTCTATTTCTGTATTTTACAGGTGATGGCAAGTTCTTGGGGTTTGATTGCTATAGGAGTGATAACTCTCATTCCTTATGGTTTCGCTAATTCTACAAAAAACTTTCCAAAACTGAACATTAACACGAGGAGTGAATGTCCAACTAATAATATAGATATTTGGGTGAAATTGCATAATATCTCTTGCCAGAATGGATTTAACTTGGGTTGCATTCCAAATGCTAATAACAGCACAGAAATACTGTTATTTTGTAAACCTGTCGACCTTAAATGCCAAGCAGGTAAGTAAATAATGTGTAAACTTTTACTACAATACATTCATGTTTTACACATATGCAAGAAGTGTAGATCCAGATAAGCTGACATGCTGTCTGGTGAAAATCTACACTGTTTGCTAGTTCAGAAATAACTTAATGAATCTAAAAGCAAACAGTGTAGATCCTGATCAGATAGCATGGATATGCTTGGCAAGCACATTCATGCCATCTGATCAGGATCGACACTGTTTGTCTCTGTGATAAAAAAAAATAAATAGTGTAAAGGGTTCAATACATGTAGTTAGGAATTACTATGACTTTTAACTTTACAGAAATACAAGCTCAAATTCATGTTTTAGTGTGGTTCAACACATGATTTGTTGGATGTAGGCAGGGTTAACTTCAAGAATCTAGTTTCAAGATAATCACACAAAAAACTAAATAACTATTTCAATAAAAACAACCAAAACATACGAAATGTTAAATAAGGGTTTTGAAACTGTTAAAATTCAAAACGTCTTAATAGTATTACTTTACAGGTCTTCAGACATAATCACTTAACATGCTTTTATCAACAAATTTACGAATCAATCAGATTGTTGCATACAAAATCTCAAAAGTATATGTTGACGGTTGTGTTGTTTATATTGTAACCCGCGTAAAACATATTTTAGTGAAGGTTGGTGTATTTTATATAGTATTGTGTTCATTTGCACTGAAATGACATATTCAGCTCATTTTTTAACCCTTACTGATAAGGTTATGTATATAGACTGTTCTAAAAACAGATATTGGGGGAAAAACACAATCATGGCTTTCAAAAACAAGGTTACTTCACAGTGTCTAAGCGTACAGTTAACCGAAACGGAAGTTGCTGATCTGTACGCCGATGATCACATAGTTGCTTACAGAAAAACCTGCGACATCCAATTAGTTTTTGGTAAATAAACCAAATTAAATGTGTATTTGGAAAAAAATATTTCTGTGGTAAGTAAAACGCTAATTGTAAGTCCTGCTGTGATCATATAGACTTAAAGGAAGGGTTTGTATTGTTATATTCCTTCATCGTTCCCAACTCGATCAGTGAAAATAGGAGCAAAACATTGAACAAAACGGGACGTTTTGGGTTCAAAGTTCTTTGTGTAAATAGATTTTGGACCACATTTGTGATGGTATGGGAGAAAATTCATTTATTTGACTTGTGAACCTCGTTGACCTTAGTTTGAACGACTAAGCAACGAGAAAATGATTCTTTCTTTATGTCACTGTAAATGATAAGACTGTACGCATAGTTGCAAGTGTCTGCAATCATTATTTGTTAACAGATGCCTAATATCTGTACGCATAGTTGTCAAACAGATCATTAACAGTTTATGGTTCCAGTTAATGCTTTCTGATTATATCGCCAGGTTATCATTTTAGCTTCACTTAATCTTAATAATTCTTGCACGAGAACCTGAAAAATGCATATTTTTCAACAAATTTGCCCATTCTTTTAATAAAACAATTGTATAAACAAATAACTGATCATGGCTTCTGTTTTGATATCAGATTTGTTTTTAAATCTCTTGTTAGTTCTTTATGAAAGGAGGCGTGAAAAAAAGGACTATATATTCCAACCGAGCTTTATCAGTTGTGAGACAGTGCAAGATAAGTAGATGCCGGCTGTAATGTTTTCATTTCTTCTCTGAAGTGCGAACAGAAGAAGCCATAATATAGCTGGACAAATACGCGTTAGTACTTCAACCATAGTTTCTAAAGATTTCATAGAATGCTCCAATCAGATTAACGTAATCCATGAAATCTAACAAAGAAAGTCGGCCATAATGAAATCCAACTTGACATTTTAACGACCTTAAACATGAAATTATTAGCAGTTGCAGACATAATTGTAGACTAACTTACCTCAGTCACGAAGTGTTGGAATTCAAAATCTCAAACCACTTAATGAAATTTTCATGTCAAAGACCAGATTGTTAAAGTCTTAATGATATTGGATAATATTTGTGCATAATGTTTATTTTTGCCAACACCGGCAGGGATTTCGACAGGTTTATACTAGGTTTAATTTAATGTCACTATCAGGGGATTTAGGATTTCTAGCAATTATCGGTTTAGTTATTTGCTGTAACAAGTTCTTGCTTCATTGATTCTTTTCAGTTGATCAGTATATAATGCACTTATGGTCGCAACTGTTCGTACAGTCTGACATTGAAGTAATACAACTTTGAGTACAGTCTTGTCACTTTCGGTTGCTGCACAGAAAGACCATTTTCTCGGAGCTAATTCGTTTAAGCACCGTTGAAGGCATCTTGTGAGCATTGGAAATGATTTTTCTTTCACTGGAAGTCAAATATATATACCTTTCCAATACATGTATATACATTATAAAATATGAGGTCACAAATGCAGATTGTCTTCACTCTTTTTCCCCATTTTGTACTGATCAAGTGTGAAAAGATTACAGATTGCAACTTAACTAGTCGTTAGTTCAAGACTTCAAGATCACAGTAAGACTATTAATCAACGATGTACTTATTATAAAAATAATTTCTGCAGAAAGAACGTTTGATTTGAATATATTATTCATAAATAAAAAGCCGATGTTGCATGTTTTTCTGTAAGCAACTATGTGATCATCGGCGTACAGATCAGCAACTTCCGTTTCGGTTAACTGTATGCTTAGACACTGTGGTATTTGTGGGCCGTCATCAGATCTAACATTTTATTAGAGCTGACTTTAGTGAGATTGTCATTTTTTATCTGCCCTGTCAAAGAAATGGGCAATACATCCATGTATAGGGATTGCTTTGTTAGCATGTGGAGCAGTCTTTCACGGAAACTGAATGTTAGCTATAGATATAAATTTGCTATTTCTCAATATATCTTACATTTATATAATGCTTATGAAAATATTTAACCTTTATACAGGAACAAGAGGTGTATTTGCTGAAAGTGGAAATATAGTGACAATGACTGAAGAGGAATGTCCACCAGGCACATATCAAAAGCAAGAATCAGATTGTGTAAATGCTTGTTATCAAAAGAGGACAGACTTTTTCCAAATTCCAGAAGAGTTTGCTCTTTATTCCAATGGCAGTAACACTGAACCACCTCAGATTTACTGCAATGCATCTGCTGGCTGGTACAACAACAAAAACAAAACATTCTTTGATTTTGTCTCTGACTTTACCTATGAACTTGGATATAACATAATCTGCCTTAATGTCAAAGACCGGAAGCCGTGTGTTGATGGACTTTTTGTTCTTCCAAGTAAGTGGACTTCATTGATAATATTGCAAATCCAGTTCTAAAAGCAATCTACAGACTACTGCTTCAATTTTCATAAAAGCTAGAATGTTCTATCTTGAACTAATATTGAAAAGACTGCCAGATCAGCCAGCATATTTATACAATGTTCCACTTGATAAGGATCTACACTGTTCACTTTTAGTTTAATTAGGTAAATTTTGACCAAGAAGTAAACAGTGTTGATCCAGATGAGACAACACAGATGTGAAGGTGTGAAAGTTTAAATCACTTTCAATGATAATTCAATGATAATTCAAGTTTTTTACTTTTATAAAATTCTGAGAAATATTTTATTAAAATATCATGTTTTTAATCATATAACTTGCTCATTACAATTTTTGACAAAGAAGAACATGAAACAATAATTATTATTTCTTTACTACAAATTTCAATTCCAATTAGATTTTGACCCAGCTAGCATCCAACATAAATACTTATTGCACTACAGCACTTCACAAGATGCTGACCACATTTTTTTGTCGTGCAACAATTGTTAGATCTGCGGCTCCTATCAAAAGACACTGTCTTTTACTTCCAAATTAGGTTTTGCTGTCAATAAAATTTTTGTCGCTGTGGGTTCATTCCCCTTTGGAATGTTGAAACAATAACAAAACGTGTGGCTTAAAGTAAAGCAACCTGAAGGCGTGATTAACAATGAACAACGTTCTGTCAAAAAAAGACTCAATTATACTTTCCTGCATACTTCTCAACTAAAATATCAGTCACTGTGCATCATGTTTGTTGTTTTGGTTGCATGCCAAAATCAAGCTGAAATTGAAATTTGTAGTAATCATGGGTACAGATATATTGTTCTCTCTGAAGCATTTTATGAAATGAAAAATCATATCAAATATTGTACTTTTGAATTGAAATTGTTATTTTGATTTAATAATTGCAATATAACTTACATTCTCAGTATAAGGATATAGTGCTCCCATTTTACCCAGCTTAAATTTAACAAAACAATGTGAAGCATGATTTGTGTGCATGCCCAACATAAACTTTTGCATTTTGTATTAAATATGAATCTTAAAACCCAGCATAGGTCTCTATAAGATTGCTAGGTGTATTTCTTGTTTTGTTTTTTTCATTCTATGTTATTTGTAATAATCTTTCTTTTCAGATGGAAGCTGTGTTGATCAACAGCGAAGAGATAATTATATGCTACAGTTACAAGGGTAAATTTCAGCTCTGAGTAAAGGCTTTTCTTTCTATGTTATAAATATAAATTGAAGAATTTAGAATCATTTAATTAAAAAAAAATGTAATATGCATATTAGGAATTGCCACAGCCAGAAAAAACAGCCTCCCCACGGAGCCATAAAGTAGAGGAAAAGAGAGCACAAGTTTATAAAGAATCAATTTCAAATTAGTCAACGCAAACAATCAACGATAAACAGAACAATTGTGGTTCCCACTTTAGAACAGTCAGTGGCAATATAATTTATTCCTTGAAATTGCAAAAAGAGACCAAATGAGGACAGATTTCAGACCATTTGGTGCTCAGTATTACTTATGGATTTATCAAAAGTCCAGACAGCAGGTCGCCATCACTCCGTAGATTCAGCTTATTGTGGTTAGTCGTGACCAAAGGTCAAGAACAGCCAGCACATTAGTGGAATCTTATCAGGGTTTACACTGTTTGCAG
The DNA here is from genome assembly GCA_038501625.1 of Corbicula japonica. Classification (NCBI taxonomy): domain Eukaryota; kingdom Metazoa; phylum Mollusca; class Bivalvia; order Venerida; family Cyrenidae; genus Corbicula; species Corbicula japonica. The sequence goes on along the minus strand of JAZAYU010000439.1, from coordinate 323,654 downwards.
ATGTGGGGTCGCGGTGTGTGTCCATGGAGTATCCTTGTATTGCGCATAAGATTTGTTGAAAAAATTTATTAAATAAAAAGCTAACATTGTACACCCTGGTCAGAATATGGAGATGTTCTGTGTTTACATTGATGGCAAATCAGAAATATGATTTTTTATAAAAGAGGTAGTGGTAATATTGAAGTGGTGAAATCGTGTTTCACATCTACATTACATTTGAGTTATTCTTTGTTTTTTTTATTAATATATATTTTTCGGTTTAAAGATTCAAATGAAATCGCTGTTGTGGGCTAGTAATCTAGAACCTTTGTCACCAAATGTTGACAGTATCTTGTTTTACAGAAACATCAATGTAGATGCAGGTCAAAGATATGAAGTAGATAAAGTTTTCTTCCACCCAGTTAATACAACGGCTGAGCCCACCAGTTACAACAAAACAACAGGTAATAGTAATATGCGACATGCTGTCACTTTCTTCATGTTCATATGGAAAAACATTAACAATGAAAAGTGCTATGTCTGGGCATCCACTCAAGGGTACTTTATTTACACTTCAACTTTATCCTCTACGATGAAGTCTTATTCATCCAACAAATCATAATTCCTGATGGTATACAGTGTGACGTATTACTTGAAAAGGCATGGCTATAGTAAAAGCTGCTCACAATATATTGGATGTTGCAAAATGTTTTGACGTGTGACGTCAACAAACACACATGTTTTGCCACAAGATGCTCTAAAAAAGCGTGCCGTCATTCACTATGTGGCCAACATGGCTAATCAAACAGCTATTTGAAAAAGATGTAATATCATGCATTATTCTAATAATTTCTGGATAATGAGAGTGTGAGTGTAAATAAAACGATTGAATCAATATTTGATGGTTTTCATTTTGGTATGAAAAACATTTGGATTGTTCAAAGTAAGCATGAAGCCCTTTGGGCTTTACACACTTTAAACAACCCATCTGTTTTCCATACCCAAATGAAAACCATCAAATATTGATTCAATTCTGAAGTGAATATGTTTAAAAATGTTGCAGATTCACTAAATTTGCAAAATAACAAGCATTGTCAGGATACATTAGTTTTAACAGATACATAATTTTAAATTAATTTTCTTCTTAAATACTACACTTCATTTTGACTTTGAAAAATTATGTCCAGAAGTATGTGTATTGTAATCAAACATAAAAACAGAATGAATGAAAAAAAAAGAAAGAGGACTTGATACATTTTTCATCCCAATAAAGGCCATCTTGAGATGCTCTGGTGTGTGACTTTTCAGTATGTCAGTGGTTACCATTTTGGTTTTTATTTGTTACTATTTATAAGTATTTGATGATCAATATCATAGTCAGGATCATAGGTGATGTTCAAATATGATAATTATTTACAATCATCCTCCTAGTGTACGTTTATAAAAATTTTGCATTTGTGTGAGGCGTAGATGGAAAAATCTGTTATCGAGGGTGAACTGTTTTTGCGTGAACGAGGCTCTGCTGAGTTTCCACCAAACCAGTTCGCATGAGCTTACAGATTTTTCTAGTTTTACAGAAATGTCTCATGCAAGATACTTTTTGCAAACTGTTTTATGTTCATAACATCTGTTTATAAGTATACAATCTAAATTTTGTTTCATTTTGTTGAAATACTGACATGATTGCAAACCTTATTTTAAAAATGAAGGTGATGTATCATCACTCGTATAACACACACAAAAAAAATTTTCCTTAGGGATACGATCAGATTTTCTTTCCCCGTAAATCACATGGAAACAATTATGGCATGCAAGAAATGGCTGTTATTGCCTACTACATGTACTTGTTAAAATAGGCAAAAAGGTTTTAAATACAATATCAAATATCTTGAATTCAGATGTTCTACATATCAAAATTATATTTTGCACATTGAATTAGTAATGTAAAATTGGCATTTCCAGTGTTGCTTCCAACCAATGAGTTTTTTGACAATATCCTTAAATGAACTTTGTATGGTATCGTTACCTAATTTGGTTATAATGTGACTTTTATAAATACCTGATATAAAAGCCTGCAGTTGCATTCGGAAAGTTAACACTATTACATCCGTGCTTTCCAGTTTCTATGTTTGAGATTATGCCAAAAGAAAAATCCTGTTTGCATGCGGGTTAGTCAGGTCTAGGTCAAAGTTATTGTTCCTGCAAATTGTGGAAGAAATTAGTTTTAACCTCAAGTTAAGGGTTGTTAATGCTTAATGATTGATGATTGATGATAGTTTTAAAGTTATCATTGCCTTTTAATTCTTTTTCAGGTTTAGCTCTAGTCAGCCAGCCAGGAGGGTTGCCAGTCTGGGTATATATTGTTATTGGTAATTATTGTACTTGAATATTATTAATAATTTATAATATATTTAAAAGTAATTTAATGATTGTAATGTAGGCCTTAATTACGCATATGCTGTAATCAATTGAAAAATACTGAGCAAATTGCACTGACTTCAAATATTTACACAGCCCAGTGATAAGTTATTTACCTCCTCATGTCCTGACATAACTTTCGTTAATTCTCACACCTTTGTGGATGAAATAAATGGGCCATTTTCTGAGTGTCATTTTGATCAAATCATTGTGATAAACTATAATCCGTTAATGTAACCCATTTCCACTGTATTGCCTGTTTAGTGCATAAAAAGCCAAATTCATTTAGGAAAAATGCATGCTTACGCATGTCAGTCCTAAGAAATGAAATGAAATGAGATAACAAAAAACAAGACTATGATTGCAGTGGCAGTTTGACTTAACTTGTTCTAACAGATTGTAGATGAACATACAACAAACAACCACTAAAACCCATCCCTACCAAAAAAATGATAGTGTCTCTAGCTGGGAGCAAACCCCCACTGTCACAGCGACAGCACCTAGCCCTGCAATTCTTGGGACGCAACTAACTGAGCTACTCAACCCCCCAAAAAGGTTGATCAGATAGCCCTGATATACATAACAATCACTGCATGACATCGGTAACGGGTTATTTTACTGATAACAGTACTGACTGAATGTACAGGGAGACTTTTTATGGCCGCCACACTGCGTAAATAGCGTTAGTGTGAATTGAAATACAAGTTCGAAAAATCGTGAAATTTATTTATAAATCATTCTTAATATCACCAGGAGGAAAATTGCTAATCATGGTTCTTTTAGGTTTCTATATTTCAGCCACCCCCTATTTTTAATTTTTCTCAAGTTACCAGCGAATGTATGAATATTATATATAGGGTCTGTAAAAATATACCTTTTCATAGAGAAATGTCTATATATTTAATAAAACCCACTAAAATTAGTTGTTTGCCATTTAACAAATCTATTTATATTCATGATTAATGCCAGTCATGCAACAATAGCATTTTTGTCTTCACATATAGCAAGGTATTCAAAAAGCTGGTTTTCGTGAAATTTCAATATTTCTTGTTCTATATTATAGTTGTGGTCATCCTTGCTGCTGGTGCTGCAGTCGGAATAGTTGTTTACTGCTTGTGGAGGTATTATCAAAATACATGTGAGTATAAACAATTTAGTTTCCAGTGTAGCCCACTATTGGATCTGTTTGATATTAAAATGATATTGTCCAAATATTCAGACAGTCATGTAAACAGCTGATAGTCCTACAAGACAACCTTTATATTTGCATTACAGTGGTTTCTAGCCTAAAAGATGTCCCAGCTTAAAAAAACAATTTTGAAACAAGATTTATTTGCTTTGTGTTCTGGTAACATTGTAAATAAAGCAGTATTCAGTAAACTTATTTTATTATCCTAAAACTCGCCTATAACCCTTTACTCGATGAAATATCGTTGTTATCCCATTGGCAAACATTGTAGATCCAAATCTGCCTGCATATCCTATCAGTCTGATCTGGATCTACACTTTTGACTTCGAGTTTTTTTAGGTTATTTCTGATGAAGAAGTGACCAGTGTAGATCAGGATCAGATCTGGCTATACACTGTGACAAAAGCATATCCATCGAATAAATTGTTGTTTTCCTTATATAAATCTGCTTAAAAATAGCCTAGCAGATTTTGAAAATATTTCACAGGTACACACTTTGAAAGAACTATTATCAAAGTTGTTCAAACTGTTAATTTTTATTAGGAAAAACATGGCCACCAGGCAGCTTATCAAGAGTGACCATGTTGTTCTCATTCAGTTTGCACATGAATTTTGGGCCATGTATCTGATAGTTGTTGTTTTTTTTAATCTTTGAATTGCATTTATTTCAAATGAATCAAATAGTCAGCATGCTGTTTCTTTGGATAGCTCTTGTTATATGGCTTTTAGGAAGAAGATTTATTCTACTTTTTTTTATAAATTTGAAAAAAAGCTTACTACCCTTCAGACTTATATTATTAAGTAAATGATGTCTGACTTAAGATTTGTAAATAAATGTTGTTCACCAAGACAATACAACTTCTGTGCTTGTACTAAATTCAAGATGAGAGAGAAACTGACCTTACATAACTAATTTTGTGTTTTAGATAATGAAGTATTACAACAAGATGACAAATATGGTGAAAAAACAGGTAACGTATTGGTTCTTATCACTAGTAGTTCAAAGGATTAGGATGGCTTATGTCACTTTGTGCAACTGGCATTCCGCATCCATCCATTATTCATTTTTCATCTCCTCTCAAACTGTGTGGACACTTGATAAAACATCACACTTTTTTTTTCCTATGTAGTCCTCTAGTAGAGTAGTTCAAACATGTCCATTGCCCTACCCTGCCCAGGGCCTATTCAATATTGTTGAGATTTTTACAATTTTCTCCTAAACTACAATTATGTAAGTCTTGCTCTATTTCATAAAAGTTTGCTTTCATGTAAAATACTTTGATGGTCCTCTACTGGAATATTTAAAATTATAGATGTGTCGCTCCTTTCACTAATTACTTACAACTTGTAGTTATCTGCTACAGAAGTGAAAAAGAAAACTTTCCAAAACAAATGTTGCCATCAATATTAAATTTTAACAGTTCAGGGAACATTAAATCCTAAAATTACTTGGTAGTCTACTGGATAACCAGGACTTTTGCTTGTAGCCAGGACTTTCTGGTCGCATATTTATTACTATAATAATAATAGAAAGGTCTATATACGAGGGTTGTCCGGAAAGTTCATGTACTACTTCATTTTTTACACTACAGCAATACATACATAAAACAAGCCAGTTCAAATAGGCAAAAAGGTTTTAAATACATCAAATACATACATATCTAACAAACAAATTTACAAAAAACTGTCAGGCTGTGATGAACATTAACATGATAACAGTCCTTACATCCACCATATATAAATAATCACAGAGCACTTTTGAACATCATCATCGTCAAATGAACGTCTCGTAATCACTCTTTCTCAAAATATCGCCCACACGATTTTACGCATTTCTGATGCCGGCTGACCCATTGCTGGTATACCCCTTGTACCATTCTCGATCAAAACCAGATATCGCTGATCTAACACCAACGCGAAGTTCTTCCAAATATCCAAATCTTTTCCTGCGCAATTCCGACTTCAGTCTAGGAAAACCAGCAAAATCCATGGGTTTCTTATCTAACACATTTTCATCCCCAGTTGCCTTGAACATTTACCGGTCGTATCTGCTTTTGAAATAAACTTCCACGTCTCAGTTGGTGCCATATTAGCATGAACACAAAACTTGATAACACTCCGTTGCTCCGTCCGTGAAATTAACGTCGTTTTCTCGAAACAAATGTTAAGCACCCCCAATGCGTCTAACAATAGTTTACAACTTGTTTATAAACGTATGACATCATAATTTTCACCAAATGTCATGCAATCATGTCAAATAAGGTCGCGTAAGTAAAAACGCGTTAGGCATAAAACTTTAATTTTTTAAACTTTTATTTTGAATAGCTAGTGTTATGGAATCAAAGTGCTCCATGAACCGTTGGTCATATTACCATGACGATGGGCATTTTGTGAATATTATTGTCATCATGTTTATTAATTTAGAAATATGTAGCCAATACACACTTAAGCAAAATACCAAAACAACTTATTGATATGACTGCTTATAATTATTCTGTAGCCTTGTCTACGAACTTACCGGACAGCCCATGTATATACACAATTCAACGTAGTTAGGACATTGTGGATGTGTTTGAATTACCAGAGTAAAATAAAACACCTTAGCTATCAGATTTTAATATAATCTTTATTTACTTTATCTCGCGAGTATGGAGAACTGTAGCAGTAATACGATAGTTAGAATACAATACTCAGTGAACCTTTTAACTCATTTAGATGAGAGATTGGTCAAGTGGGAGATAGGGATGGAAAAGTGGGAGATTTTAACCATGCAAATTTTATTGAATGAATAATTGTTAAATCTACCAATATTAACCAATGGAATGGAGGTTGCTCTTGGCCAGTAGATGGCCCTAAAAAGGCTAATTGAGTTTATATGCTGAACTTTGAGGTGCTCTTTTTATTTTGGGAGCATATTTGCCAATTTGCCAGTTAATAAGTCTGAAAATTGTTCCTTGGACATGACCAAATGCAAAAAAAACAAGGGCAATGGAATTGAATTTAATATTAAATATATGCCTGAAGGAAATTATAATACCTTAAAACAACTTCCTAAAAGATGTAAGCCAAATTTTGTTTTTCTTTTTCTGTTTGAAGGTGAAAAATTTAAAAAAAAGTGTAGTGAAAATCTTAGCGAGGACCGTATCAACAGACTACAAAGGCTTACTTCTCAAGTTGGAGCTTTGGTTTATAGTAATTGCCAAGATGGGACTGTTTTAAATTTCCTACAAGGAACTGTGTTTCGTGTTGGAGAAAAATATGTAATGACTGCCTTACATGTCATAAGCAATTTCATTGCATACAGAGGTAAGAAAACAGATGCATTATGATATTTCCTTTTAAGCGACGTCACCTTTTATGTCAGAGAACTTTAGACATACATTGTATATACTCAGCAACAAAAAAATATCCACTTTCCATCCTGTTATTTTGTAAATTTAAATTAGAAAATGAAAAATCTTATTTATTTCTTGGACAAGTTTTCATTTCCGTAATTATCGCTGAGAAATCAAATATTAAAGAGTTTTTGAAACTCTGCAGTTACAAATGAGTTATCTATTTGTTATAAATGGGGTTTCAGAAAGAAGTCAGTGGGGGGGATTTGAAATGTTAGAGTTTTCCATGATGCTAGAGTTTGTGATGTTTTCAAGTCGTATAAACTCGTTTGACTATGTTATCGGAATATCATCTAAATTAATAAACAATTCATTTGATACTTTATTTTTTAAACCGTTATTATAATATCTGTTTGAAAAGATTTTTGATGTGTTATTTTTTCTTCAAGAAAACAGCTTTTATACCTTTCGTGTTTACATTGTCCGAGAACTAGACTAAGTATATTTTACAAATGGTGCATTGTTATTTTATATGCATGTAAAATTTACTAGGTCCTGTCAACTTACAAAGCTACAAAAACACTGTCGTGTAACGGCTGCCCTGTACCGAATAGATGGCGACCAGTTAAGAAACGAAAAGGTATGTGCTATTTTGTTTCCAATTTGTATACATATTGTAAGGTATAGACTTGTATACTTGGATCATATAATGAAAAGGATTGTTGATTGATTAAACGATTGCTTGCTTTATTGTCGGTGTGTCCGTTTTACCCTGTAATTGATAAAAATAAATGACCTACTTGGCTTTTTCAAAATTGAAGCGAGAGCGACGACTGATTTCAGCTTTTTACTCTATGACAACTTTGTTGATCTCGTATTATTTGATATCTCTTTGAAGCGCCTCTAATTGCCTTTGTTGTGGTATAACTATTAAACTGAACAATTATTTTGTTTTTAAGAAAATGCGATTCAAATAAATTGTTGTTGGTACCCTGTATCGCCCCAAAGATTATAAGAGGGTACCTTGTATAGCCGTTAGATTAGTGTCGAAAGAGGTACCCTGTATGGTCTACTTTTCCATGAAAACAGCTACCCTGTAGAACTCATTTCTTCGCCTTTGTATGGCCAATTTGTATGTTGCATAGTGTATATCTATAAATGTTATCTTTTTCACTGTGACTGGCCGTTCCTATATGCAGCCGGCAACACTAAAGTTGTGATTTTTGTTCATTGTGTCATGTTATCGTTACAAATAATCCTTTTTTAAAGTCAAGTTCTCTCTTCCTCTCTTTTAATACATTATTATAGGCCATTGAACCAGGTGCTCAACGAAAACCTTTTATCATAATCTTGATTCGGCGGGCGGGTGTCCACTCAATAACTTGCGTTTGCTTTGTCCTACCCAAAACTTTGTGTGTGGGTAGGTTTTTTGCAGACTACTCAGGACTGCTACTCAGATTTGATCAAGGTAAAAGACTGCATGTGTGCGCTATTATCGGTATATTGCGATTCGAGTCCTTGGCGATACGCTGTATCGGTATGGTCTCCTAATACCCATATGCTCGGGCAAGTTCGTAAAAGTCCATAAATTGTAGCTACATTATTAAAATTGTTGAACGCTACTTTATATACGTTACTTGTTCTGTTTTCTTGCTTCACATATGTTTAAATGTCGATAATTATAACAGCGAATGTACCAGATCCCGGAATAGTACGGCAATACCGGTAATAAATTTCTTCCAAATTTACCATTTTGCATTGAACTGGGAGACACGTCGGGCGAATTGCAAAGATCCAAAAGGAAAAGCTCCAGTTTGGAATCATTTTGGTGTTATGAAGTACAAATCCTCTCGGACTGTTTTAGAATATAGGAAGGGGTTATGTTGTTAGCTGGTAATCTGGTTGTTGTACTAGTAAAATTATGGTCAAGTGGTCGGGCGGAACTAAAAATTTAACAACTCGTTTTCGAAGACCAATCCAATGATGTTGTCTGCAAATAAAAAGGTTGAATGTTGACCCTATGTGGAGCAAACCCTTTCTCTTGAACGTAAGCGGAAAGTTCAGCAATATATGGGTCATGCTATGTACATATCTTGGAAATACATATTGTTTATAATTTAATGCTATATCCATGAAAGGCCTTTTTGCCTCGTCAGTTGCAACTCGAAATCAGCACCAGAGACATTAAAATTCTCCGTGACGACGTCAGAACCTAATGGTCTAAGACGCTGACATCATTCATGATTTCATCCTTGCCAATAGCGATAGAGTATTGTGCTGTAAATTACAAGATTCACGAATTTCAACTATCCTTGTTGCATCGGTATCTCTAAGACGCTATACGGGTGCGTTTGATTTAACATTGAGCTGATTAATCGAACAAAATGACAACGGACCACATTGTGTGGAAAAGGTAGCAGATCTATATATATTAAAACAATAACATTACAGATTTCATAGGAATTCACTTATAAATCATATTCTACTTATTGTGTTCTGACTACAATAATATTTTAAAACGAGTAAAACATAATTCTACAGGGTAGCTGTTTTCATGGAAAAGTAGACCATACAAGGTACCTTTTTCGTCACTAATCCAACGGCTATACAAGGTACCCTCTTATAATCTTTGGGGCGGTACAGGGTACCAACAACAATTTATTTGAATCGCATTTTCTTAAAAACAAAATAATTGTTCAGTTTAATAGTTATACCACAAGATAGGCAATTAGAGGCGCTTCAAAGGGATATCAAATATTACGAGAACAACAAAGTTGTCATAGAGTAAAAAGCTGAAATCAGTCGTTGCTCTCGGTTCAATTTTGAAAAAGCCAATTAGGTAATTTATTTTTATCAATTACAGGGTAAAACGGACACACCGACAATAAAACAAGCAATCGTTTAATCAATTAACAATCCTTTTCATTATATGATCCAAGTATACAAGTCTATACCTTACAATATGTATACAAATTGGAAACAAAATAGCACATACCTTTTCGTTTCTTAACTGGTCGCCATCTTGCGGACGCTACAGGGTACCCACTATTTGGTACAGGGCAGCCGTTACACGACAGTGAAAAAGCGTGGTTTCATTTTCTTTTATTTGAGCTAAAACTTATAACAACAGTACCGTTAATTAAACAAATTGGTACGAATGTTTAATTATTAAATTCTCGTAATTATTGTCTGAACGATTCCACCTACCAAGGGATTAGAAAAGTATTTTCTTTAATCAGAAACTATTTTTAATCAAATCAATTAAAACACAATAGGCGCTGGCAAAAAACCTGTCACAATGTGTGAAAACTACACATAACCTTTACCAATTATTCCCGAAAGGTGTGAAAAATTTATCTGTCATTGATTACTTGAATTTTCTAATATGGAAACAAAGATAAAATAAGCTTTAAGGGACCTCCACCTGTCCTCAAAATTTAGAGTTTTCTGAGCTCATGTTTTCCATTGTATTTTTATATTATATTGAATATGTAAGAAAATTGCCAGGACCAGCAAAACTACTTTGAGTTTGCCAAACTTTGCCATTTCTCAATATTTCTTTATGAAACTTTCGAATTATATTGGTTATGACACCTAACTCTTTTAATAGTACCAGAGGGCGACACAAGTGTTAAACTGAACACCCATCTAGTTTTTGTTAAGTATATTATTTACATAAAAGATGCAAAACCCAATAACCTCATCTTAAAATCACAGACACTTGTTTTAGGGGTCCTTTGCTGGCCCTATATGCCTATAGAGCTATATAGGCCTATATATCGGCTTACAGGTCTCTAGATCCAAAAGTGGGCAATTTCAGGAAATAAACGGATGATCTACAGCATGAGATACAACTACAATCACTTAGAACACAAAATATCCCAGTTTTAAAAAAATAACAGTTCATACATAACATAACCATGGAAAAAATAACAAGAATTTTTTTTTCGAAAACGGGGATATTTTGTGTTCTGGGTGATTGAAGTTGCATCTAGCATGTCTAGTGATACAGATTGCTCATTTATTAGATGGAATTGACCAAACTTGATACTAGAGCTCTGTTTTAAGCCTATATAGCTCTACTGACATACTGGCCAGAAAAAGACCTCTAAACAGGTGTCTGTGCTTAAAATAGCTTCTCATGTTTCAGTCAATACCTACTCTCACCTTTGTTATAATAATCTTTTTGTGAAGGTCACAGCGTTTTTGATTAGAGCTGGCAGTTATTACTAAAGTGGTAATTTTCTATTCACGGGCTGTATATATCCATTTATTTTCACCAAAAACTGTTTTTAGAAGCTGACACTAGACAGGATGCTATTGGTAAGGATTGCACAATGATATGAAGATTACAATAAAAGTGAATGAAATACCACATAAAACACATCATTCTATCTTTAGTAAAATGTGTCAACACTTTCAATCGCTTGTAACACTGTGGAGACACAATACAAAACATGACATTCAGAACACTTCGACAATTACTATGATCATCCAGTATTTTTGCAATATTGTAGGTGACAATCTGATTGTAAGGTTGTTGATAAAAGTACATTTTAGTAACTCATCGTCAGATCTTGTGAGCATCAAGATCCAAGCGATTTTATGAAGATGATTTGAGATTAATTTTTTTTAATGTTCTGGTTTTGTCCGGATTAATTCAGGGTGTACGCTACATATTTTTACTTTCAGACCAAAGTGCAGTTGAAGTTGTTGATATCGAAATGTTGACTCGGCTGGATAGGAATGAAGATTTGTATGTTTATTTTGGTTCATATTTACCAACTCATGGATATCCTGAGGGTCAAAAGTTCAAATTGGAATATTGTCACCACATAGCGAGCATGGATTTGATCATATTGGAAATACATGCCATGTCAACTAACAATGTGTTACTGCCAGAGCCTGTTATTATGGCTAAACGTGATCGAATAATGTCAAAGGTAAATGTTATAGGATATGGACACCCAGATGAACGTGAAATCAAGCATGTTGATTTATCATGCAATGTTATTCTCAAGTCAGATCCTGTGATACAGAAAGCAATTCAAAACCTGGATAAAAAGAAGAACAAATTTGGACACATTAGCAGAGAAATTTTGAACAAAGGGTATAAAGGCTATGAGGTTGATCATGTTATTTTGTACCATGGTTTTCTGGAACATGGTTCGTCTGGTGCACCATTGTTTTACTGGGAAAATGGATATGAGCAAGTTGTTGGAGTAGTTTTAGAAGGACTGCCTAAATTGTACTTCCATCTTGATAAGAACAAAAAGCACCTTATACCTGATGAATATGTATTTTTTGTTGCTCTTAAAACATCAGCCATTTATAATGCATTGATGGAAACTGGTAAAGCTGATTTGGCATCAAAATTATTTGGTTAAGACTGGAAAAGTACCTATGCACATTTATTGATACAAATTTGAGGAATTGATCAGTTTTATCTGACAAGACTTTTTGTAAGAAAATTTTCCTCACCATTTGAAATTATAAGTTTGTTGGCAAATCACAGAAGTGGCTTTACATGAAGGTTTTTGTTATTCATAAAATGCCTTTAACATTCATCGATAGATTTTCAAGTTGTATTGGACATGTTGGATTTTGTAACTATGGCCTGAATCGCTAGGAAGCATAATTTTCCATTTTCATGTTGTGTCCAAGCAACTATTTCTGTAAACTGCTTTAACCCTAAATCTTTACCTTTATTGCAGTGGCAAACAGTGTATATCTAGATCATTTGATCATTAGGCCATTTGATCAGGATCAACACTTTTAACTTAGATTCATTAGGTTATTTCTGACCAGTGCTGATTTAGATCAGATGGCATAGATTTGCAGACTAATGTGGATCTACGCTGGTCACATGCGTAAAAACGGGAATACATGGAGTATAGAGTTAAGTTATGCAATGTATAATTTACCCAGGCTGGAGTAATAATACTTCAAGTTTAAAGTAAAAACCTCGAAGTGAAACAGCGTTACACTCTAGAAAAAAGTCTTGGAGGGATTCATACATGGATAGAATGCAGAGTCACATGGTGCTTTCTTGACAGTGCTGTCCTGACGGGTGTATAATGCGTATAATGCATCTGCTTGATGGATATGCATGCCGAGTATGCACACAAGAATGTGGAATGCTGGTCTTAAAAAGCTATCATAATGTATAAATTTATCCTATTAGTGGGTACATTATTTCTTATTATTACCATACATAATCTTCACTGTTCACTTATTTAATGTTTTGGTTAATTCTTACTTAAAAGCAAACAGTGGAGATTGATTAGACTGCACTGGCTGATCTGGATTTATACTGTTTGCACATGTGATTAAATTTGTGTATATGGAGTTAAGGGTTAAAAAAGTTGCTAGCATTCTAATATTATTAAAATAATGTTCAATGGAAGTCACCGTGTTGAATGTTTGTAAGTCGTGCTAATTATATTTTTTTTATAAATCTTGTAAATAATTTTGTAAAATTGTAAAGCAAGGATTTTATCTGCAATATTTTTGTGCCTCCTGGGAAAGCAGATAGACACATAGGGATCCTATTGTCCAGTGGCGGCAGCTTGTACATAAGCTCTAATTTACGCTGGCTGATAATTTCGCGATTTTAATCAAATCGCGAAATACGCGAACATTACATCCTCGCGAACATTACCACTTATACAGTACTTTGAACTCATCTGCATTTACAAACCAATTTTTGAAGATGATAACTCAGGTTTCACCATTATTTTAGTTATTCCCCTTTTAAATGCAATTTATATGGCACATGTGTTCTGTGGTTTAGTATTGAAATCAACTTAAATAAAATATTTTTATTATATATGATTAAACATAGGCCCACATTTCAACTTTTTCCATGCAGGCGACACATGTGTTCCACGGAACACAAAATTCTAGTTATATATATTTATAGCCCTATGGTAATTTCAGTGATATAACTCTTCATTCACTGTCCAACAGATTTCTTTAAAACTGATGAAAATCATCAGACAAGGTTTATAGCTATTAAATGTGATTACTTGTATTAGATCTGAATAATTATAAAGACTTGAAGTTTTAAATTATTTCTGACCAATTGTCCCACTTTTTTGAACTGCTAGTATCATGATCCCTTTATTGTATAACTATAGTGTTGTGACAGGATCTTAATACAGAAAGGGAATAGGAGCAATAAACATTTTATTAACATTTACTGTATAAAAGCTGGGGAGAGCAGTAACGGCTAACAAACTGTTGCAAGGTGAAATCTCAGAAAAATGTAAAAGGAATGCAATGAGAATGAATTGTTCCCGTTGTGGTGTCAATGGACTTAACATAATTTCCTGTACAATAGATGTGCATTGTTCTGTGATATTTAATCTGTGATGCTGCAATAATTCCGGCTGTGTGTAATAATAAATATTATTAAATAACTTGTAACTTGTTTACTGCCTGACATGATAATGCAGTGGCATTTCAAATAAGCAGGCCAATATCTATATCGCTCCTGGCCTGGGGCCGAAAAGTGATATAGATATAAAGCCTGCATTTTAAGAAATTTGATTGGCTGCTAGAATAGGGCAAAAAAGTGATATAGATTTTAGCTGTAATGGTGGCTATTTTGTATTTTTTGTCAATCGAAGATACTTTCGATGTAAAAAGAAACTTCAAATGAAACTAATTCAGATTATAAATAGTTATTTAATAAAATTGTCAATAAATAAGTGATTTGATAAAGGCCCTGTTATTTGTCCTCGGTACAGTTGTATTAGCCCTTGGGCCAACAACTGCCCTCCGAATAATAACAGGGCCTATATCAAATCACTTACTGGTATTTATTAACATGTAATATAATATGTAGCATTTAAAATGGTTAGTGATGAAATCACTATGACTAATAAAATAGAAGATACACTGGCCAGGATGTAATAATCACTGATAATGTTTTTAGCCCAACTATTCAAAGAATAGGGGAGCTAGCCTACTTGACTATTCATACTGGTGCTGGCATCCATTAAGTTTTTATACATTTGATATGTAACATTGAAACTGATTAAGATATCCACTTCAAAATAGAATACTCAGATGGCCTTGTTAATTTTCTTTACGAATGGAATATTGGTAATACATGAAGTAGTTGAAAAACTTTTATCAAAAATAATTTTTTGTTCCAAAAACGGCAGTTATTTAAATGAGATGCTTTGAATTATTGACATGATACCATGCATAGAAGTTCTAGTTTTAATGGCCAGTCAGAATTTGTATTAGAATGTAATTGTTGGAAACAGTAGTCTTGTGTTACATGCTCCCTCCTTGTATTGTTCATAATATTATATTTTTGCACATCACATTTATTGGTGCTACCACCAGAACACAATGAAAACACATGTTCATTACTGTATTGTAAGTACGTTGTTTATTTGAGTAGGATGTAATTAAAAACTATTTTAACATTTACTCCATATATATGCCTTTTTCCACATATGCGACCAGTGAAGATCCAAATCAGCCACCAAATCTGTGCCATCTGATCAGGATGTGCACTGTTTGATTTTGGTCAGAAATAATCCAAAAAAATAAAAAAGGAAACAGTGCAGACCCTGATCAGATGGCAAGGATGCACTGTTTGTCCTTGTCGTAAAGGCGTGTAGATGTAAGAAAGGGTTTAAATAGAGCATGGCATGTCTATTGCTGATTGTGGTTTGCACCACTCAGTGTAATGTTTATTACATTAGTTGAGTGTTCTTACAACTACCATTACTATACCGGTAGATGCCTTCACAGAATGTGTTCACATACAGTGGTGTGGGGCAAGTCTGCGGACCTATCATAAAAGCTTAACTGTAGTGTATAACATGTTCAGTAGCTAAAGACAAGTACCTGCCGGAAAGAAACTGTATCCATTCTGGAGTTGGTTAGTATTCATTTATGTGCACAAATTTGCTTATGAGGCTTTAAAATGATGTCATTCTGAAGCCACACCCATGTTTACATGATGTTGAAAACGTTGCCCAACTCTGCGCATGCCTATGTTGACTGTCAATTTTCTGTTTATATTAAAAAGTACCGCTCTCTCAAGCTATAAAACTTTTGAAAGAATAGCAACCATTTATTTGGATCACAACTGTCAAAATTAGGAAGTTTTGGAATGAGGGGGTACAAATAGCAAATTTATTTGATGATTTTATTTTTAATACTTTATAATAGCTATTAACTTACAAGACACGTTCTAGCAAGATGTACCCATCAGAATTTTCAAGAATTGTCGTACTTAACTAAAACCACAGTTTGCAGCCAGTTTTTTGACATCGGTGTTTTTGTAAATATATACAAATCAGGTGCGCAGAGTTGGGCAATGCGCAGACTTACCCCACACAACTGTAATGTGTTGAATCTATCTGCAAAAAATATGGTGTTTGAGGAGAATTATCAAAACGATCAGTATCTTTTCAACAAGTTTATATTGATTCATTAATCATAAAGACAAGTTTTTAAAATAAATCTTGGAGTTGATTATAAACATCTGTGATTTTGATAACAATTGTTGTGTGTTGAAATATTTCTCTTTTATCACAGTATTGATAAATAAGTAAGTTACATAATTATTTAAGGTATGACCATCCTAATGAATACCTATATCCAGAAGAGTATCCAAGGGAGGTAACTATAGTAGTAAATTAGGGTAGATTTCTGTCATGCAAGAGGACCAGGGTTCAAATCCCACTGGAAGCTATTTTTTTTTGTAAGCCTAGAGCTTAAATAATTGGCATATTTCTTTTTTTTTCCTGTGTAATTCTGTCATTGAATATAAAATTCACGTGATTTAAACTAAAATAAGCAAAATAATCAAGATTAAAGGGGTTTTGGCTATCAGAATAGTGTTTATTCAAGTCATCAATTTGAAAATTTCTAAAACTGGACGGTAAACTTCTCAGAAATTTTGTTTAAATTTTGTTTAAGGTATATAGTTAAAAAATGGTAAATTTTTGTATATTGCACCAATCAGGATTTTGCACAATTTTCATTAATTTAGTCTCGTGAAATATAAAAAAAATGCATTTTTAAAATTTATTTGGTCAAAAAGTCATTTTAAGATAAATTCTGTATTTATATATTATATCTTAAATTTGTTTAGTAAAATATAACATATTTTGGATAAACTGTAAAAAATTAGGGTTGAATTTATCAATAACAAAAAATTTTGTCACCGATTAAAGAATTTGGATACTTTCACGTTTTTTCTCACTTTTTTAAATAATAAAAGCTAAAAATCTCAAAAACTACACGGTGAAAATCATTAAAATTTTGCATACAAGTCAGTGGTATGAAGCAGTTGATGAAAAAAATAATCAGATGTTGGATTCTTAATAGTGCCCATTAGGATGGTCATACCTTAAGTTTAAGTAGTTTTGAAATTATTTAACTAACATTTTATGAATGATAGTTTGATTGTCTTTAAAAAAAAGCGAGGATATACATTTTCACTGTCTACAATATTTTTAACCAGGTTTTCTTTAGAAAAATCCTGGTTATAAGATTGGGGTATGTCGTTGGGCGGGCGGGCGGGCGTCAGTTTTTTGTGAAAGTTGTTTTTTTCTCAGTAACCGTTCAAGATACAACTTTGAAACTTAACATAGTTGTCTGACATATCAATACCAATTATAAGGACAAGTTTCATAATCCCTGACTGTATTTTGACAAAGTTATGCCCCTTTTTCACTTAGAAATTTGTTTAGTTTTTTGTGAAAGTTGTGTTTTTCTCAGTAATCGTTTAAGATACAGCTTTGAAACTTAACATAGTTGTCTGACATCTCAATACCAATTATCGAACAAGTTTCATAATCCCTTACTGTATTTTGAAAAAGTTATGCCCCTTTTTCACTTAGTAATTTTGTTAAGTTTTTTGTGAAAGTTGTCTTTTTCTAAGTAACCGTTTAAGATACAACTTTGAAACTTAACATAGTTGTCTGACATCTCAGTACCAATTATCGAACAAGTTTCATAATCCCTGACTGTATTTTGACAAAGTTATGCCCCTTTTTCACTTAGCAATTTTGTTAAGTTTTTTGTGAAAGTTGTCTTTTTCTAAGTAACCGTTTAAGATACAACTTTGAAACTTAACATAGTTGTCTGACATCTCAGTACCAATTATCGAACAAGTTTCATAATCCCTGACTGTATTTTGACAAAGTTATGCCCCTTTTTCACTTAGCAATTTTGTTAAGTTTTTTGTGAAAGTTGTCTTTCTCATTAACCGTTTAAGATACAACTTTGAAACAACATAGTTGTCTGACATCTCAAAACCAATTATCAGGACAATTTTCATAATCCCTGACTATTTTGACAAAGTTATGCCCCTTTTTCACTAAGAAATTCTGTTAACTTTTTTCTGAAAGTTGTCTTTTTCTCAGTTACCATTCAAGGTACAGCTTTGAAACTTTACATAATTGTTTGACATCACAGTAACAATTATCAGGTCAAGTTTCATAACCCCTGACTGTGTTTTGCCAAAGTTATGCCCCTTTTTGACTTTTTGTTAAGTATTTTGTGAATGTTATCTGTTGATGCAAAATTGCCTGTTGACGCTTAGCTTGGTTTATGGGTAGCTTATATCAACAGGCAGCTTGAGATTGCTACCCAGGTGTCTGTGATAAAGGTCAAGGTCACTTGCTAAATATAGAAATTCAGCTTACCCTCAATTACTTGATTGTGCTTTTACCTCTGGATGCCAAACTTGGTATATGAGTAGCTGATATCAAAAGGCAGCTTGGGATTACCACATTTATCTGTGATCAAGGTCAAGGTTGCTGTTGCTTAAAATAGAAATTCAGTTTTCCCTCAATAACTTGAGTTTGCTGTGGTATATTTACACCGAACTTAGTGTTGGTATCTAATATCAAGATGCAGCTTGAGATTGCTACCCAGGCGCCTTTGATAAAGCTCCAGGTCACTGTAGCTAAAAATAGAAATTCAGTTTCTGCTCAATAGCTTGAGTTTTCTTTGGCCTATTGACACCAAACTTGGTTTGTGGGTAGCTTATATCAAGACACTACTTAAGATTGATACCCAGGTGTCTGTGATAAAGTTCTATGTCACTTTTGCTAAAAATAGAAATTAAGGTTTCTCCTTATTACTTGGGTTAGCTGTGATCTATTGACACCAAACTTTCTTTGCGTAGCTGATACCAAGACGCAACTCGGGATTTCTACTCAGAAGTCTTTGATCAAGATCAAGGTCACTGTTGCTAAAAATAGAAGTTCAGTTACTTCATATCAGATATTTCCTTTACAAAAGTATAAGTATTAAATGAAACCTGGTTTTCGGCGCATGGTGACGTTTTTATCTTGTTTATGTTAATCATTGCCAAACTATGAAGTCTCAATATGTTTGGGACCAGAATATTTTTATCTTTTGTACTAGTCCAGTTAATGTTATGTTTTGTTTTCAGTCAAGTGAGAATGTTTCAATTTATGATTGTCTCAGAGATAGAGTTTAGTTTGAAAATGTCAGTTTAGCCATTTCTTATATCTTTCTTGAACTATGTATAATTGTGGAGGTGACAGTCAGACATAATATATTAATCACTGATTATGCTTTCATTTCAGTTCAACTATTCAAAGAATATGGAAGCTAGCCTACTTGCCTACTTAAAACTGGTGCTAGCATCCATTAAAGTTTTTATACATGTGATTTTTATCTTTTAAACTAATTAAGATATCCACTTCAAAATAGAATACTCATATAGCCTTGTTAATTTACACATGGAATATTGGTAAATTATACATGTAGTTGTTAAAAAACTTCCATCAATTTCCTTCCAAAAAATTGCAGTTAAATGAGATGCTTTAAACTATTGACATGATGCCTTGCATAGAAGTTCTAGTTTAAATGGTCAGTCAGAATTTTTACTAGAATTTAATTTGTTGGAACTGACAGTATTCTTGCTTTACATGCTCCCTGCTTGTATTGTTAAGATTATAAGATTATTATATTTTTGCACATCACATATATTGGTGCTACGACAAAAACACAATGAAAATTCAGGTACATTACTGTAATGTAAGTATTGTTTATTTGAGTAGTATGTAATTATATCTCCCCCCTCCCCCACTCTGGGGAAACATCTCCCCCCCACCTCTGGGGGAAACATATTGTTTTTGCCCTGTCCGTCTGTCACACTGTTTCTGCTCAAAAACTCAAGAACCCTTTGACCCAGAGCATTAAAACTTCATAGGGTGATAGCCCTAATTGAGTAGAAGAACCCTATTGATTATGGGGTCAGTAGGTCAATGTCAAGGTCACAGGGGCCCATAGGGTGAAAACTGTTTCCGCTCAATAACTCGCGTATCCTTTTACCCAGAGCATTCAAACTTCATAGGGTGATAGCCCTTATTTAGTAGAAGAACCCTATTGATTTTGGGGTCAGTAGGTCAAGGTCACAGGGGCCCGAAGAGTGAACCTTTGTGAGCTTGGTTTTAAGACAATGAGCTGTTTCATATAGGTGAGTTCTAAGTTTATTTGAATATTATTATTTTAGTTAATTATATTTTTTCTGTTTAAGTCTTGTGTTTATCCAAGAACTCATAAACTATGGTTGATAAGACCAAATAGAAGTTAAATTTACCATAGTAAAAACAAAAAACAAATTGACATTGTTCATTGCTATCTTCAAAAACGACTCGTATCTTTTCAACAAGTTTATATTGATTCATTAATTATAATGGTTTAGTTTTTTTTAAACCCAAATTAAGAACATTTATTTATGTTATAAACAAATTTCATGTAATTAGAAAAAACATACCTTTTTGATAAAGACAAGTTTCTAAAATAAAGCTTGCAGTTGATTATTCTGTGATATTGATAACAAGAGTTGTGTGTTAAAATATTTCTCTTTTAGCACATTGTTGGTAAATAAGTTACATATTTTAACAAGTTTTCGAATTTTGAAATTATTTTAACTAACATTTTATGAATGAAAGTTTGATTATCTTTAAAAAAGGGAGGAAATAAAATTTCACTGTCTACAAAATTTCTAATCATTCCCGAACTATAAAAACTCAATTCTGTTTGGGACCAGAATATTTTTATCTTTTGTACTAGTCCAATAAATGTTATGTTTTGTTTTCAGTGAGAATGTTTGAATTTATGGTTGTGTCAGAGAAAGGAAGTTTGATTATTTTCACATGAGCAAACAGTGTAGACCAGATCAGCTGGCACATCCGTGCCGTCTGATCAGGATCTGAACTGTTTGCTTAAAGTTTTGGTCAGAATAACCTAATAAATAAAAAAGCGAACAATATGATCCTGATCAGACAGCAAAGATGTGCCAGCTGATCTGGATCTACACTATTCGCCCATCCAGATAGGTGTTTATATGAAGGAAAGGGTTAAAGTGTAATATATCAAATAATTATGTCTCCCCCCCTCTGGGGGAGACATATTGTTTTTGCCTTGTCCATCTGTCCGTCTGTCACACTTTGTTTCCGCTCAATAACTTGAGTACCCTTTGACCCAGAGCCTTCAAACTTCATAGGGTGGTAGCCCTTATTGAGTAGAAGAACCCTATTGATTTTGAGGTCAGTAGGTCAAAGGTCAAGGTCACAGTGACCCGAAGAGTGAAAACCGTTTCCGCTCAATAACTCGAGTACCCTTTGACCCAGAGCCTTCAAACTTCATAGGTGATAGCCCTTATTGAGTAGAAGAACCCTATTGATTTTGGGGTCAGTAGGTCAAAGGTCAAGGTCACAGTGACCCGAAGAGTGAAAACTGTTTCTGCTCAATAACTTGAGTACCCTTTGACCCAGAGCCTTCAAACTTCATAGGGTGATAGCCCTTATTGAGTAGAAGAACCCTATTGATTTTGGGGTCAGTAGGTCAAAGGTCAAGGTCACAGTGACCCGAGGAGTGAAAACCGTTTCCGTTCAATAACTCAAGTACCCTTTGCCCCAGAGCCTTCAAACTTCATAGGGTGATAGCCCTTATTGAGTAGAAGAACCCTATTGATATTTGGGTCAGTAGGTCAAAGGTCAAGGTCACAGTGATCCGAAGAGTGAAAACCGTTTCCGCTCAATAACTCGAGTACCCTTTAACCCAGAGCCTTCAAACTTCAAAGGGTGATAGTACTTATTGAGTTGAAGAATCCTATTGATTTTGGGGTCAGTAGGTCAAAGGTCAAGGTCACAGTGACCCGAAGAGTGAAAACCGTTTTGGCTCAATAACTCGAGTACCCTTTGACCCAGAGCCTTCAAACTTCATAGGGTGATAGCCCTTATTGAGTAGAAGAACCCTATTGATTTTTGGGTCAGTAGGTCAAAGGTCAAGGTCACAGTGACCCGAAGAGTGAAAACCGTTTACGCTCAATAACTCGAGCACCCTTTGACCCAGAGCCTTCAAACATCATTGGGAGATAGCCCTTATTGAGTAGAAGATCCCTATTGATTTTGGGGTCAGTAGGTCAAAGGTCAAAGTCACAGGGTTCATCATGCAGGGGTCATTGGGCAGGGGGGGGAGACATGCATTTTCTCAAAATACATCTAGTTTACATTTTAGCTCACCTGAGCCAGAGGCTTATGGTGAGCAATTGTGACCGATCATTGTCCAGCATCCATCTGTCTGTCAACAATTTACTTCAAATAAAATCTCCTCCGGAACCATTAGATAGATTTTGACCAAGTTTGGTCTGAACAAACCTGGCATTAACCCAGGGATATTTTACAGATGCCGATTTTTGCATTTTGTGTGAGCAAATTTGAATATTTCTACATTTGACGCCACCTGATTCTGAGCTTAGGGTCCCTTTGATGCAGGTGAATTAAGGAAAAGTAGTCAGATTTTGCAAGAAAAAAGATAAGTATTGTGTCTATTGCATACTAACTTGACCCCAAGTAGTAAAGTTCACTGAATATAAGATTTGACTTTGGACAATCTGATTATGACATCTTAAACATTCTCAACAAGGGTCAGATGACCCCTGATTTTCAAAACCTGTTGAAGTCCCTGATTAACCGTTCATTTACAACTTTAACCTGATTAAGTTATTCATATTAGGTATGACCCTGGGGTCAACTGTTCCTTAGCCAATTGGCTTGTAAGCAAAATCTTTAAAAATCTCGAAAAAATAAACAATAAAAATTTAAACCAAATTTGAATCATCCTAGCATTGACCTCTTCTTAAGTTGTTCAAATCATGATCCTGTGATCAACTGTTCCCCAGCCACAGAGCTTTCAAGCCAAATCTTTAAAATAAAATTTAATGAAAAGGTTTTACTCAGAATGTGTCAAAATTACTGAATTATGTTAAAATTACACTGGAAGGCATTAAGATCTATAGATTTGGTTGTTATTTATAAAATGATGAATTAAGTTTTGACCAGCTAGGTTAGCTGAAGCCCTTTCAGCCCAATGGTTGAATTCTGCCTGATGTTTAAACTTTATGCTTACATGATAAGTAGTGGCATTTACTATACTATATCAGACACATGCAAGCGAATAATGTGTACCGTCATCCTAAATAAACAGAATTGGTGGTGGTGTTGACATTTCTTTCATCAGTTCAAGTTGTCCTAGTCATAGTGTGATGCTTTAAGGCCATAAATTTAAATGGTTGTAAAATTTCCAGTCTGTCCTCATTCATTGTTTTATGTATCCAAGTAAGGTGAGCAAATAGAGCCATTTAGCTCTCTTGTTATTTATTCAAAACCATGTATTTCTGTGCATTTAACTTTTTTCAACAAATGCCATTAATTTTGTTACAAAGCTTTACCAAAGATCTCCCTGGTAAACCTGGTATGCTTTACGAACAGCACTACACCTTGATCAAGGCATAACTCGTTTCAAAGTACAGTAGGAGATCATATGGAGTAAGTTTAGAAAATCTCATAATTTGTGCTTGATATCTGAATGATAATCCAACTTTTTTACTCTGTGTTGCCCTCTGGTGCAGATAATGGTTTTGCTAGATTTCTGTTAAGATCACAAAAATGGGTTTGAACGGAAAAAATTCACAACATTTTTCAGCCAAGACTGGTCGATTTTCACAAATGATTGTACTTACTCCTATATTTTGGACAAAGAGAAGACTCTTATCATTGAGTCTGATGATTTGGCATCTGTATAGACATATTAAATTGAATATTATTAAAAAATGTTGCACAAACTGAGATTTTCTGACCCTTTTTCCACAAAATCTCCTACATTGACATCAGTTATGCCTGTTACACGTACAAGCATTTTGTATGTCCATTTGCAGTGATCGAGTCGTTCTTCTGTTTGCAAAGTGTACCATCCTGAGTAAAAGATTTTTACCTTTTATGTGCCTGTTGACATTTAAGATTCTTAGAGCATATCGAACAATTTAAAGACCATTACATAAACTGCAGGCAGCATAATATTGAATTTTTCTATGTTATACACTAGGTTTTATCTGACATTTGTCATAGTTATCACTGCTGATCTCACCAACTGCCAGAAGATATATCTATTATTGTTAATGCATAATAAACTTGGTTTTTAACAATGTGTGTTTTTGTTCTGATATTTTAGATGGGTGCAATCATCTGTCAGTGTTCACTTTCTACACATACCATTTAATCCAAAAAGTTGGTCCAAAAGCAAAGTAACCAGCAAGACAGCCTAAGTCACTCCAATAGACAAATCATTACCAAATTAGCAATGTCCAAGCCATGTAACTATCAAATTTAGGAAAGAAATGTCAAGAAAAAATCCAACTGTTGCACAATCAATAGAACAAATCAAACCTTGTCCTTTGGCATAATCGATATAAAATGAGAAAAATTGACGGTGATGTTTCATAAACAATAAGTTTGTTGGAGCCATTGTTTGTTTACTTTGTGGTGGGTTATTTTTGCATGGCCAAAGTTTCAACCAGAAATTTGATTCACTGTGTTCTATCTTGCAGTTTTGGAAAATATGAAAATTTAACCTAAACATTTTCCACATCAGTTCTGTATAAAAAATCATGTGGTTCTTAATAATTCATGTGGAATAGAAAGCATAGCTCAGTAGAAGCACAGCTACTTGTAATAATGTTTTGATCCATTCAAACTTAGTTTTACTGAGTCAGTTGTGCTCAGTAAATCTATGAACTTACATCACAATTGAAGTGTTCAAGAGATGGACTGGAAAAATAAGTGATAATATTGCAAGAATGTTGATTTCTGTTGTAAGCAGTGCATTGTTTTTTTTATGCCAAATATTTGGAGAAATTGGGCCCCATTCCCCCCTCAAAATAGTATATATTTTTCCCCCACATCCGTAAAAAATTCTTCTTTTGCCGGAGTCTGTTAAGCACCGTCCGATAGTGAAGATGATAAATCTGAATTTTGGATATGTTTAATTGATACCCCTCTGATGGACAATACAATGACAAGAATAATTGATACATTTGAAGACAGAAAAAACATTTCACTGTAGACCACTGACTTTCTTTGAATTACAAGATCAGTGAATACTATTTTATGTTGTGTTTGACAGGCTGCAAGTATCTTCCAAATATTCCCCCTTTCCTTTGTTCGTGTTGCAATTTTCCCCCTCCAAAGGGCAGCGACCCCTTCCCCCAAAAGAGAAAAAAAAACACTGCAGTGGTACCATGCCTTAGGCTCTCCAATGCTGGCTGCAACTTGAGATCATGAAGTAGAAAAGGAGGTTGATGTGGAAGGTACTTGATGCATGTATTATTCTCAACAACAAAAAATTCACATTGCATAGTTTACTTTTTTTATGAATTTTAAATTGGATTGACATGCTATGTATCTGTAATTGTGGTTTAAAATGAAAATCAACCCTGTTTTAAACTTATCTGTGCATTTTATATTTCTGAGCATGAAACAAGCGTGTAAGGCATTGCCACACTCCTCCCAATCCAGTTCTATAAAAAGAAAATTATCAAAATCTCAATAATGTCAAAATGCCGTTCAATGAAACTTTGCACAAATTAATGTTACTAATGTATCTTGATTTTGCATACAGTAAGACACATTAGAATAGTAAAGAAAACAAGCTAGACCATAAAATTCCTTAAAATTCTATTTACACTAATTCACAAAAACTTAGCGATACAAAACATAATTTTAAATTCCCAAGTGAGTGCAATGTTACTGACAAGAAACTGTTGTGTACTTTGTAAAAAACTTTCAACTACTAAAAGAGAAATCAGTGATTGTCATCCATTTACACGACTAGGAAATTGAAGGTCAAACACACTTTTACTTACCGGTATATTTCGTGAAGTTTACATATGTAAGTGAAGAGGACACAATAAATTGTTGTCAGTATCATATTACTCATGTGGGCATTTAAAATGATGTTCTGTGCTGTTTAGTTTTTGTAAATTATGTAAATAGAAGTTCAGGGAATTTTTAGATCTTGCTATTTTTCTTTACTCTTATAACGTGTCTTACCATCTGCAAAGTATAGATACATTAATAACATATATTTGTGCAAAGTTTCATTTAACAGCATGTTGCCGTTATTGAGATTATGATAATTTTTTTATCGATGAAGAGGATTGGGAGGTGCCATAGTTTTAACGAGAGGGTGCAAAAATATATGGACTCTGTATATGTGTATCACTTAGCTATGAGATGTTATAAATTGTCAGGTTTCTTTTTTGCCTGAGTTAGGCATCAAGTTAGGACAGAAACTTTCAAAGTTATAAGCAAAATTAAGTTTCAGCTGCCGCAGGACAATAGGATCATGAGTAGAATTCGTAAAATTCTGAAAAAAAAATTCCTGTGTGAGAAGTAAAGACACGCAAATTTATTTCTTTTCCTTAATTTTATTTGTGACTATTATTCACACTGAATAACCAGAAGGTCCAGAAATATTGAAATGGCAGAAAATCATCTAGAATCTCTGATGGGGAAAGTTGATTTCTAAGAATCTTGTATAAGGAACCTTGAAATTGATTAATATACAATGTAATCAATATGGACGTCTTTATCAGACCTTGAAAACTAAAATCGACCTCATGCACTTGCAAAAAAATACATTGTATCTAGTTTTGGCAAGTATAAAATCAATCACACTCTTCAACCGGGGTGAGTAACATTGTTTAGATCCAAGTAACAAGTTTTGACTAAACAAAATACAAATGTAACATACAGATCTATTTTAGATGAAAATATTTTTCTTAGTTTGGCTAGCAATGCTGGTCTTACTCTTCAATGTAAAGAGCTAAGGATATCTTTTCTTTGAGACAAATTTAATTTATAGTATTTAATAACAAACAAATTACTTCATACACTATAACAAAATCTTTCTCATTAACATTTCTTAATCTTATTTATCCTGTTTATTTGAAGACTTGCCCCCTTTGAGCATTTTAGTCACTTTACTCCAACTGTATTTGACACTTTTCCGAATGCCAGCTGTTAATATTCCCTTCAGACTTTGACTCCAGCTCGACTTCTTCACAATACTTTCGATACTTTGTGACACGTAGGTAGCGCAGTCACCATCCAAAGATGTACTTCGTACAACATCTTCTACATCTGGATACATTCCTGGAAATTTCTTCCGACGCACACGCCACAACTCTTGCAAAGCTGCACGTGGCAAATTATTCATATGATAAAACCGGGTGACTTCATTTTGATAATGGATAAACATATTAGTGTGTTCATTGTGTGTCACATACAAAGTTTCAGACAGAATTGGCTGATAAAGTTTACTGAAATGTGGAAGATTTGGTGTAACGATTTTTGAGACTTTTCCCTTGTCTTCACCGAATTTCATTCGAAAGTCGCCACTATAGGAAAGACTAGTAATAGTTATGAAAAGGTCTTTCTCGGTAAAGGTTTCAGGTAGCTGTAATAAAGATGCATGTAAAGCACTGCATAAATTGGTGTGCAATGCCTGAATCAACCTGGCTGAATGTGGTTTCTTCACTATTTTGACTGGTTTATGAAGTCTCCCACTAACATAAAGTGTGTCCCAGTTCACTAAATCTGAGACCAGTCTATCTGTTCCAATCACTCCATATTTAATTAGCCTCTGCTCAAAAGGCACTAATGTATTGAAATAAATCCCCGCACCAAATTTATCTTGAATCCTTGCAATCTGTTTATGTCCTAGATGCCTCAGAAAAGAGTAATGTTTTTTATTTAAATCCAAGTTCTCCCTATGCCATTCTTGTGGGTTATCGACCACAAGAACAAAATCCAGCATATTCTTAGACATATCACTATCCGCCTGCTGGAAAACCCCTGAGCCGTAAGCAAAAGCCATTTGAATGCCAGCTGGAAAACCAGCCAATACTCGCTGAAACACATCCATCTTCACTATACACATGTCTGATGCAAATGTCCGAGACAAAGACATTTTCTTTTGTAATGATTTTCAAGCAAATTCTCTGTGTTACCAACAACTTGTGGCTGCAAGCAATTGTTATGAAAATACTGAACTCTTAGACTAATTGAATTTTCGCAAACACCTTAAACTCGCGGCAGCAAAATGACCACCAGTAAAGTTATTACTTCTTTGTAAACACACCCACACCTTTCACATCCTCTCTCTGTAGCATAGCGAGTTGCCGTTGGCCCCTTTTATAGACTTGCTCTATTTGAAGCGTATTGGTTTTTGGAATCTGAGCGTTCTTCCTGAATTCGCTTCGAACATACTCAGTCAGACCAGGTCGTGTTTTAGCTATACGTAGAAACTCTCTGTAAAGACCAAGCACCTGTTTCTGAATTTTGCTGTGTCGCACCATGACCTTCACATTGCTTTTATGTCCTGAAATGTAAAGTTATTCAAAATTACAGCAAAGATATTGACATATATTTTCTTGTTCTTGCTTAACCCTTTCCTCCATAGATGCACCTTGATTGTGAGGGCAGACAGTTTAGATCCAGACCAGCCGGCACATTAGGATCTTAACTGTTTGTTTTTGATTCGTAAGGTTGTCTCTGACCAAAACACGACCAGTGCAGATCCTGATCAGACGACATGACAAAAAAGGCCTATATATGGAGTAAAGGGTTACTCTCCAACTTTTGTCATCAACAATACTTTCTAACCTTATTGTGACTTGCAATGTTGCTGTTGTAAATGGCAGTTAGTAATAGACCATTTGTATTTATGTAGCAAACCGTTGTTCATCCAGAGTGCA
Organism: Corbicula japonica; assembly: GCA_038501625.1. Lineage (NCBI taxonomy): Eukaryota > Metazoa > Mollusca > Bivalvia > Venerida > Cyrenidae > Corbicula > Corbicula japonica. Next base: position 294,619 of record JAZAYU010000439.1, on the reverse strand, counting down.
TATGCCCAGACATGTGTCATTCTGTATGAAACCACTCATGTTTATTTCCAACTTTGTCCTCTATGATGAAGTCTTATTCATCTAGCGATCAAGCGACCCGTTATTAATACTTTGTAAATGTGGCTGTTCCAACAGCCATTCGAAAAAGCCATATCACAAATTCTTATTATAATTTCTGTATTAATAAGAGTATTTTTGTATGTAAATATAAGGATTGAATCAATATTTGATATGTAGTTTTCATTTGTTTATGAAAAACAGTTGGATTGTTTAAAGTATGCAAGAAGCCCTTCATACCCAAATGAAAACCATCAAATATTGATTCAATCCTTAAATCAAAACATGCCATACTGTAAAAAAAACGGTATCATTCACAGAATCACTTTCCAAATAGATCCCCAGTACAGTAGACCAAAGGCAACGCCAATTTCACCGACCTCTCCTGTATAAACCAACAAAAACAGTTAAATTCGCAATCATAAAGAAAAAAACTTACATCATGTTTATGGCTGTGTTTCCCTTTAAACGAAAATACGGAAATGAACAACAAAAATGACAGTTCGACCTCGGGTGTTACTAATCACCCCAGGACACCCCACACCACCCCAAGACACCCCACACCACCCCAAGACACCCCAAAATAGTAAAAATAAATAATTATATTTATTATAAATATATTTAAATGTGTCACAAAAGTCAGAACTATTGGTTTCTTTAATTATAAATTGATAGATTTGAAAGAATGCTGGTTTTAACAATGATTAACTGAAAGCCCCCTTGAGATATCAGACAGACCCTTGTATGACTCACATCTTAATTTTAGGATGCACCAGAGACCTTAAAAGTATCTCTCATTCAAAGAAACATTAGAGAAACATAAGCTGAAAAAATACTGCTTTTATTTTGTTTCGTTTAACGAACACACAGCTTATTTCTTTATGCATATATTACACGTGAATATGTTATCTCCCTTTGGTGGCTAAAGACCCCAAGACACATTAGTAAGACACCAGGACACGTTAGAAGTGACACAGGACAAGTAAAAATGATCAAGTGCAAAAGAGACATGCATTATGTTATCTTTGCTGTTAAGTTAAAAATAACAAACTGACAGATACCTGCTTTTTTTATGGAGATATATTGTTTCTGCTACCTTCGCTGATGATGAAAAGAAAGACCCCAAGACTCGTCAGAAAACATCCGGACCTATCAGATGCACCTTAAAAGTATCTCTCATTCAAAGAAACATTATAGAAACATAAGCTGAAAAAATACTGCTTATTTTTTGTTTCGTTTAACGAACAGACAGCTTATTTCTTTATGCATGTATTACACGTGAATATGTTATCTCCCTTTGGTGGCTAAAGACCCCAAGACACATTAGTAAGACACCAGGACACGTTAGAAATGACACAGGACAAGTAAAAGAGACATGCAATTTGTTATCTTTGCTGTTAAGTTAAAAAATAACTGACAGATACTTGCTGTTTTTATGGAGATATATTGTTTCTGCTACCTTCGCTGATGATGAAAAGAAAGACCCCAAGACTCGTCAGAAAACATCCGGACCAATCAGATGCACCTTAAAAGTATCTCTCATTCAAAGAAACAGTAAAGAAACATAAGCCGAAAAAATACTGCTTATATTTTGTTTCATTTAACGTACAGACAGCTTATTTCTTTATGCATATATTACACGTGAATATGTTATCTCCCTTTGGTGGCTAAAGACCCCATGACACATTAGTAAGACACCAGGACACGTTAGAAATAACACTTATTTCGTATTTCAACTTCCAAGAGGTTTTCTCAGACTTGGATGTGACTTGATATCGGAAAAGAACCATATCCGCGGATATGCGTGACAACTACCGAAAGATAATGTAAAAGTACTCAAAATAATTAATTAATTGATAAATACAGATGCATAAGTCTTACTCGGGAAACGCTTCATTGAGAGTATTTCGTTATAGCTGTACCATTACGTTATTACTGAATATTCTATTTAATGAATAACTTTAACCTTGCAATCAAAATCCAGGCCACACCACGTGGAGGCACTCTCTTTATGGCCCTTTTTTGAAATTTTGAAATTCGCCAAAGTTTCTAAATAGGCAGAAATATGAATTTTTTTATTTTTATTTTGAAAATGTAATTATCCTAAAATCAAATTTTCTATACTGATTTTATGTTTGGAAAAAATATATACATATAAAATACAAAATTTTACAGTTTAAAAGAAATACAGTTCAAACCCGTTGTGTCGAAGGCGTCGGGACCGTACATTTTAATTCGAGATATCTGAAGTTCTACACATCCGAATCAGCGCCAAATGCACGAATATCATACCTATATGTTTCTAATGCTGACTGATTGTGAATGCTAGTTAGTACTCGTTTATGAACATTTCAGGTACCGGTAATCAATAAGTTTATCAAAACAGAACAGAAACAATATATTAACTTGATAATAAATAATACATGTTAAAAAAAGCATCATCGTTAAGTTTCGGTGTTTGTGTAACACCGTCGTCGTCTCTCGTTATTTATTTATTACGTAAACTAATTCAAATTAATATTGTTGAGTGAGAATTGATTATGTTTGGATCATGCTTTTGCATGTGTTGTCCTAAACGAATGAACTCATATTTTATTTTATTGGCCTGGAGGTCACAAGGTCATGCACGATTACTTAAATTAATTGTTGCCGTACCGTAAAATTAATTCGAGATAACCGATGTTTCAACTTAAGCGAGTTTGACACAACGAGTGTGAACTGTAATACAATTGTTAATTTAGTCTTAGCATATTTTAACAAAATATGAAATGAAAAGGCTATTTGCTATGTACACGAGGTTCTTCTACACTTTGTTCTTAACTACATGACAGCACTACACTACAATACATTACACTCCAATATTCGTTTTAGGTGACTACCGACTTTGACGTGTTATTCGTTATCGGCCTCAACCACTGCAATGTCAAAACAAATTATTGGCACACATTATCACTCCGAAGATGGAGCACCCAACAACAGGTAAATACGTATGTGTGCCAGAAAGAAAGTATAATCGTCATTTTTTTTTTTTTGCTTTTTTGTCACTTTTGTCTTCTGCACTAAATTTAAACACTAAATTACATATGTACACTACAAATCTAAAATACTTTACACGCCTACATTCACAGACTGTCATCTTCGATGCGCAGTGCACCGCAACCCGTCATGGGTGACAACCGACTTAATGCGTTTTATTAGTTATTGACCTCTACCACAGCACTTTATTTGTTCGTTATATGCCAAAACAAATTACTGGCACACATTATCACTCCGAAGATGGAGCACCCAACAACAGGTAAAGACGTATGTGTGCCAGAAAAAGTAATAATTATCGCCCATCCGTCTGTACAACGTTTTGCTTTCACCGTCAAGTAATCATTTTATTTCGCGCCGGTTTTATTTTCGCGAATTTTTATGATGAATTATCGCAAATTACTGGCACACATTATCACTCCGAATATGGAGCACCCAACAACAGGTAAAGACGTATGTGTGCCAGAAAAAGTAATATTGAGCGCCCATCGGACATTTTATTTCGCGCCGGTTTTATTTTCGCGAATTTTTATGATGAATTATCGCATTGCCGCAACAATTTGACACATTAATCCCTTAAACGCTTTGTCGGTCAATGTAAATTTATTTCATACACTTAATCGCCTTCATGTCATGCAAATGTGACAGTTCTTTTATATTTTTCAAAATATTAATTAAATTGGTTATTAAAAAGAAGTTCGCTTTTATAATTTCTAATGTTCATTAAATAACGTTTCATGTCACGTCCCGGAGTATAAAGAATTACCAAAAAATCATCCAGTGCGCTAGATTAAACCATATTTAGTAGTCGCTGATACTGTCAAAAGTTAGTTTTTAAATTATTAATGCGCAGTGTCAGTCAGCAAGTGTGGTGGCATTGCCGCAACAATCTGACACATTAATCCCTTAAAGGCTTTGTCGGTAAATGTAAATTAATTTCATACATTTAATCGCCTTCATGTCATGCAAATGTGACAGTTCTTTTATATTTTTCAAAATATTAATTCGAGTTAGTTTTCATGGTTATTAAACAGAAGTTCGCTTTTATAATTTCTAATGTTCGATAAATAACGTTTCATGTCACGTACCGGAGTATAAAGAATTACCAAAACATCATCCAGTGCGCTAGATAAAACCATATTTACTCAATAGACCAAATAATCTAAAACTCTTTGAACTTCCTTGCATGCTAGGACCAAGTTTTCAATTATGTATGATTTTTTCCTGATTTGTGAAGGTATGATATTTGCTACAGCTATATTAATATAACCAACACTAACCATTTCATTTCATGTGTGATTTTTTTGGTATAATGTAAAAATGTATCATTGTATACTCATGTATAAGCCCTTTTAGAAGCCTTATACAACACGTACAAGATCGTATACCTTCTTTAAACTTCTATTCTTTTACTTTGTTATAATTGGGTTTGTTATTATTTATTACAGTTTATTTACTCGGGAATATTGGATTTAGATTATGTTTCTACGTAAATTTTAAGCAGTGACATGTACAAAGAGGAAATGGACCCAAACGGACACTGCATAATAGTGTTATTTCATGCTGTGAATTACCCCTATACGCTCCGCCTTATTTTACTGCCCGTTGAACCACTCTGTTTGTAGCTCCGCCTTAACTTAATTAGCCGTGAAATCTTCATTTTATCATTGGTTTAAAAGTACGTTGATGTCACGTGGTAGGGCGTATGCGCGGACTTACACCAATTATTGTGGACAAAGTGGTGTAATACTGTTAAATGGTCTAATAAGGTCCACTTATTATCTATAAAGTAGTTCCACCCCTTTGTTCTTCATATCATTTACAATAGATCCTAGTCTATGTCTGGCACCCTGCACTCGGCGTTAAAGTCATTTCCTCCTAAATTGATAAACACATACCTGGAATAAAAACAAAAATGAAATTTATGTGTATTTTATCAAGTTAGTCAGATTTCATAAAAATAAATTAATACATATAGGTGCATACACATTATACAATGTGAAATTAATTTATAAACTAAAATTAAGGAAAATGATTTTTTGTAACATTTTTAATCATTAATGTTTCTAAATTTGATTGGAAATTGTTCATCGGGCTACGATGGTGAACAACTAGGAATTAATATTTTGCTGTGATATCTTTATGTTTCGCGAGACAGATATAATCACGCATTGTTTTCGCCACTTGATATTTCAAACTCAACATGTGAATAAATAGTGCAATTTTAAACGGTCTATCTCTCTTTAAGGTGGTATCATTTGTCACAATATAGTTAAATTGGGGGAGTGTGGTTTCCTATTTTCATAAATTTCATGTTATTTAATAATTATAAATCTTCTTATTACTTCAGATATCAATTATAGGGGATTTAAATGTTACAGGTCAATCAGGAATTTTAAAAATAGAAATATGAAACAATTTCTCGCACTGAGTGTAGCCTTATTGGCGGGAGTCCAAACTTCCAAATTATCCACCGTAGTATTAAACTACAGTAAAAGGAAGGTTGTCTATATCAAGGTTAACAATGTCTTAGAACTATATTGTGACAAATGATACCACCTTCATTTTGTAGCTCTTCACTGCATTTGTTTGTTAGAGTTCGGTAAAATATAATAAGCATGAAATCATCATGTAAAATATATATTATAGAAAAGCAATATAAAAAATTATTATTGCCTGGAACACGTCGTTGCTTAACACGTGACCTGCCACGAGTCGGTACTATCAGCAGACGGCAATATGAATAAAATTAATGCATTTTAGCACTACGACATGTATTAATCATCGTTATACGTTTTGAAATATTGTTTCAGCAAATGCATTGTGTTTCCATGAATTAGGTATACTTTTAATGTGACTGTTAGGTCCTGAGGTTATCTTACCAGTCTTGGGGTATTTCTGATGTATCCTTGTAGGCATTCAGTCAATCAATGGTAACAATCAGCATGTAAACAAATAAAATCCTATCTCTAATAATAAAATCAACATTAATTTAGGCTAATATGTCCCCTAAATTTATTTTTTAATGATATATAGCGATTTTTTAGAGTCTTGGGGTCTTTAGTCACCAAAGGGAGATAACATAATATATATATATTGTCATATATATGCAAACAGAAATAAGCTATCAATTCGAGAAATCAAACAAAATATTTGTAATAAATATTGTTTCAGCAAATGCATTGTGTTTCCATGAATTAGGTATACTTTTAATGTGACTGTTAGGTCCTGAGGTTATCTTACCAGTCTTGGGGTATTTCTGATGTATCCTTGTAGGCATTCAGTCAATCAATGGTAACAGTCAGCATGTAAACAAACAAATCCTATCTCTAATAATAAAATCAACATTAATTTAGGCTAATATGTCCCCTAAATTTATTTCTTTAATGATATATAGCGATTTTTTTAGAGTCTTGGGGTCTTTAGTCACCAAAGGGAGATAACATAATATATATATATTGTCATATATATGCAAACAGAAATAAGCTATCAATTCGAGAAATCAAACAAAATATTTGTAATAAATATTGCTTCAGCAAATGCATTGTGTTTCCATGAATTAGGTATACTTTTAATGTGACTGTTAGGTCCTGAGGTTATCTTACCAGTCTTGGGGTATTTCTGATGTATCCTTGTAGACATTCAGTCAATCAATGGTAAAAATAAGCATTTAAACAAATAAAACACTATCTCTAATAATAAAATCAACATTAATTTAGGCTAATATGTCCCCTAAATTTATTTTTTAATGATATATAGCGATTTTTTAGAGTCTTGGGGTCTTTAGTCACCAAAGGGAGACAACATAATATATTTATTGTCATATATATGCAAACAGAGTAACAATCAGCATGTAAACAAATAAAATCCTATATCTAATAATAAAATCAACATTAATTTAGGCTAATATATCCCCTAAATTTATTTTTTAAATGATATATAGCGATTTTTTAGAGTCTTGGGGAGTCTTGTGGTGGTGTTGGGGTGTCCTGGGGTGATTAGTAGCACCGGTTCGACCTCTGTCCCCGCTGGGGTTTCTTTCCTTTCGTTAAATTAGAGTTATTCCCCCTTGCACTCGAAGCCGGTGCGGCGGTGGTCGTGTACAAATTTCCAGAATTTCTCTGTTTTTAACGAAAATACACGACCTTACGTTATGTTTCACAGGAAACTAATTGCGTTGAATCATCAGCAACCTAAGGAATTCAATATGAATGGTAAACTTTCTAGACATAGCTTAGGTTCAGCTATTCACCCCCGGCGATATATTTGGCGTACATTTCGGATCTTATAAATTTCGGATGGACTGTAATATCGGGAATATTTCGACAAACCGCAATTTGCCCGATAAGCCTTATCTTCCAGAGTCATGTGTATATTACATTTAGGATTTGAATCCTCTATTCTGAATATATATACCACTATTAACATTAATTTCTGCTGATTGTCATCATTGGAGGCTACCCAGTGGTAAACATAAACTGATTATAATGATGTTTGACACTACGTCTTGCTGATTGTTTATGATCCGCCCACTTCAAGCTGATGTTAAATTTGATGTTGACAACTTGCTAGCTACTTGTAATCAATACTAATTTTACCACTGTGCATATTCCAGGTATTTGTACTTGAGTTAAATTAGTCTGCAAAAAAGACTTTTCAAACCTGCATTAATGATTATTCTCGATTTCGAAATTACCTCTTTAGTCTGTTTTCCGGTACCGATCGTACTTTGGTCAGGGGGGGTTGCCGATAATGGCGATATATAGAGCGTATTTAGAAAAACATGTTTTACAACGGTTAAATGTTGAAATTGGCGAAAACATTTACACATTTTATTTGGTTTAACTATAAATTTTAACTTGCCATAAAAATTATCTAATGTAGGTACTTAAATGTAAAATTTTCTCATTCTTTATCAACATTCACGGACGAAGCTTTCGTCGCTATCCCAATTTTTAACTGAGAGAACTGATAAAGTTACATAAAACGAAATTATTTTCTGTGTCATTTAGTATATTTTAAAATGTTCAATAACTATCTACTGAAAAGTTTGTTGATTTCAATAACAAAATTTAAATACGATTAATTTTACGCATAGCTGCAATGTCGTCATACATATGCGTACCCCCCTGACCGATTGTACGGAAATACCGACTTCGTAGTTTAGACACTAATTTCGAAATGGTCAATGATATTAATCTACCAGGGATGTATGCAAATATTTAAGCCTTTTAGTAAATAATCTACATGTGTATAAGTTATAACACTCACTGCCCAGAGTGGATGAAAGCTAAGGGTCAACACCTCTATCAAAGATTGAAAATATCCACTGTCATCAAGGCTGTGAAATTTATTAATTATTTTATTATACCCCATTTGAGGTCATAGTTTGAAGTCTGCAAAACTGTTAAGTCAAAAGTCTTTCTAGTACAGCTGTACATGGTAATTTAATGCAGTTTGGAGTAAGATTCCAGAAATCCTTTTTTAGCCTTGTGACATGACATTTGTCACTTGACAGTAAAATAATATTTCACAATAAACAATTCCACATAATTATGATGTTGTAATGAGAATATTTGATTGATGTAAAATAAAATTTTATTATTTGAAATGTTTAGTAAGCTATAAAAATGCTGTGCAACTAGACAGGGTGGTTCAACCAGAATTCTGTTTGGTCTTCTTACTTTTATTATGGGGCTCAAACATAGTATTACATTCAAACAATTAGACAAGACATACAAAAGAGATCTATAAAATATAACATCACAATTCATAAGTTACATATCAAAATTTAATATGAATTCATGAGCGCGCTGGTTTAAGTATCGCAGTAATACAGTACAATAAAATCTTCCCAGTATCTCTATGCTAGAAAGCTTAGTTATAATTTATGATTGTTACCTTAGGAAGGTTACAAATAACTTTGCAAATAACTTTCTTTTCTTCACTACTGACTACTGTAAGTAAGTGCTTCCTAGGAAAGCTAGAGCTTTTTATTAGAAGTGCTTAGAACAGGTTACAGTGATGTGCGGTCAGGGGTAACACTTGCTCAACCATACAAACCAGTTTACCTTACATAATACTATAATTACCAAACACAGACATTAACAGACTACAATACAAACCTCGATTACAATATAATAAACTGATTATTTTGAAATGTTTTAAGTAAGCTATGATGTTATTATTTAGATGAAAACGAGTTTCGGAGTTTGATTGTCTGGCTTGAAGATCAGAAGGTTCGGCACTACAAGATTGAAGACAGGGCAGCACTTCGCAACACTGCTTCCTCAGACTGGCCGAAAGCTCTGGAAACTGTAAGTAATATGTGGGGGAAATGTGTTAACCCTTTACTCTATACTCTTTACACCTTTTATCACATGTGTAACCAGTTTAGATCCGGATCAGCAAGCACATTCATGCTATCTGATCTAGATGTACTCTGGGCACTTTTGGTCAGATACAGGGTTGGCTTATTGACCCGTCAATTGAGTATTGACCGGGCCGGTGGTCAATACTGGTCAGTAGTCGTCTTTACCATTCAGTAGTGGTCAATACTGGTCATTACTGGTCAATTAAATTTTATTCACAACCAAACTGTTTAAAATGTTCTTAGAATAATTTAAAATCCTTTAGGCCATTAAAATAGCCCATGTAAGGGCCTAAATAGTACTACATTTATGGTTTAATATTGAATAATCCTTAAATGAACATAACTCATTAATTGGTATGTTCATATGTTCAATAAGTAATAGAAATATATATTTTCTGCCGGTTAAGCAAAGCAAATTAGGTGGAAAATAATTTCCTTTGATTGGGTAAAATCTCTTGAATGTAACCATCAAAAGTTGTTTTGTTCATTGGTTTAATGCATGAGTTCTCATGGGTATTTTTTAAATTATATGGTCATTCAGCTGTGGACATTCATCACTTACAAACACATTTTCTTAAGGACATGGAACTATAGTGTATATATAAACAGGATGACATATAGGCATTTATGATAAGTAACAGATTGAAATCAATAAATGTAGTATGTTAAAAGTTTCAAGTTATATAATGTTTGTTATGTTTTATGTTTTATGTAGTTGATGTGTTGGATTCAGTGAAGAACAATCCGTAAGCTTTGCCCGAGTGCTCAGTACAATATATACATTATATGAAATAGTTACAGTATGACTTGGTTGTTTACTTGTGCAAAGATCTGCGAGGTCACTGGAAGTGCAGTCACCCCTCAGTCACCTGACCATCCAATGTCAAACAAAAGTGCTAATTGGCAAGTGTAAAACACCTACTTTATGGTTATTGGATAATCCTTAAATAAACACATTGGCATCTTAATTGACATGTTCCCAAGTTCAATAAACAATAGAAGTGTGACACAACACCCCTCCATCTCCTGACCATCCATTGTCATACACAAGTGTTAGTTGACAAGAGTGTAACACCTACTGGTGGTGCAAAATTGCCTTTACTTAAAATAAAAAATTTTCAAGTAACTGAACCATACTCAGTTGATTGTTTATAAAACAATGAAATTAAAGTGCAAAGCATGTTCAAGTCAAGTTAGTTCTTAAGTAACTTAAAGTAGAAATAAAATATGAGTTTAATGGTTTGTTTTCTTCATTTCTTTTATGAAATTTTGAAAAAAAACTTCAATTGACCAGTATTGACCACTTGGGGAGTATTGACCAAGACGGTTTTATCCGGTTAAAACCGCCGGTTTAAACCAGGGGCCGTCGATTGGTGCCAACCCTGGTCAGATATAACATAATTAATCAAACAGCGAACACTCTGAACAGTCCAGATCCTGATATTTAGAAGGCACAGATGTGCCAGCTTACATGTAACTATCTGGATCTACACTGTTAGCCCATGCCATAAAGACATTGATATGGAGGAAAGGGTTAAGTGGGTTGACTTGGTAGAATATCACCTTTCTGATCAAGAGGTGATGGATGAGACAGACAGCTGATAAATATTTTTCTACAGAGTTACATACCTTAGATGAACAATGATAGGAAGCTTTCATGGAGCATCACTTGACTATAAGCACTTAAACATTATATTTAGTGGACAACTGTTCAGTAGTAACACATAGATGTCATGATTAACCCTTTACACCATATTTACATGTTCTATGATCACACATTCGAACAGTGTAGATCCTTAGCTGTCAGCACAGTATAGACCCATTGTGATCAGACTGCGCAGATATGCAAGCAGATCTGGATCAACACCAGTGGCTCAGGGATGTAAGCTCATGTCCATGTATAAAGTTAACTAACTTAAATTTGTCTAATGGTATTGCCATTTTTTTTAGATGAAGAACAGCCATTTAATGTACATTGGAATGTACATGTATTGTAGAAAATCTATGACCGAGCAGCCAAGAGTGAATCCCAGTTGGATCTGCTAGCTGATCTGGGCCAACACTTAGTCTGGTCATACATGTTATTTATGTTAATCTGTGACTAGTACCACGAGCTTAAAGAGTTATTTCATGTTATCATCGTATTTATTTGTCAGAGCTTCTGCACTCTGCAGTCCGGCAGCACTGGTCTGACCATTTCTTTAAATTGTGTTTTCTTATAAGTTTTCATCACATGCAGTACATGTAGCCTGGAGAGGCCACATCACTACATCATATTATTTTATTATCTGAATATAAAAACTAATCAGGTCTCTTGAAATGGTAAAGCCATCAATATTGGCAAGTGATTTATTTAAAAGTATGTTGTTGTTTTTTAAATTACAAACCAATTAGTCTCAATAATTCGACTGCAAGCACAGACTAATTATCATACTGACTTTTTATTGATGTTTTTCCTTATGGGCGACCATTGTATGTATAGAAAAGCCCTTGTTGCGCACATATAGTTGGACTGCAAACTGATATGCTTATAAAATGTGCTATTTTAAGCAATGCTTAAAGTAATAGTATTTTTGTTTTGCAGTATGTTAACGATTTAGGCTGTCCATATCCTAAAAATGAGAGGAGTGCGTTGCTAGACTGGCTGTTAGGTTATGCTGTAAGACTAGAGTACGGGGATGAAGGTAAGTTATCATGTTGTGTTACAAAAATATTCCATTTGTTACATTTAATCTCATTTTTATGCCCCCGCCATGAAATGGCGACGGGCATTAAGAGTTGCTCCTGTCTGTCCTTCCGTCCATCCGTCCGATATTCTCGTGAACGCAACTCCTCCTAAACTACTGGTGGGAATTTAATGAAACTTTACCACAATGCTTGGCTTGATATGTAGTTGTGCATGAAGGTGGGGTTTCGCTCTTACATGTTCCATTCAGAAGTTATGGCCCTTTGATACTTCCATTTACATTAGTTTTAATAGGAATATATCTCGTGAACGCAACTCCTCCTAAACTACTGGTGGGAATTTAATGAAACTTTACCACAATGCTTGGCTTGATATCTAGTTGTGCATGAAGGTGGGGTTTCGCTCTTACATGTTCCGTTCAGAAGTTATGGCCCTTTGATACTTCCATTTACATTAGTTTTAATAGGAATATATCTCGTGAACGCAACTCCTCCTACACTACTGGTGGGAATTTAATGAAACTTTACCACAATGCTTGGCCTGATATGTTGTTGTGCATAAAGGTGGGGTTTTGCTCTTACATGTTCTGTTCAAAAGTTATGGCCCTTTGATAATTTCATTTACATTAGTTTTATTCTTATATTTTGTGTTAAGCAAAATATGCATTTTGCCCATAACTTTAAAACTACTTGAGATATTGCCTTGAAACTTGAAATATATTTTCACCATCAAAATCTACATCATAACCAACAAGACCCATAACCCTGCTTCCAATATTTTTTCAAATTATGCCCCTTTTTCACTTACATTTTGTGTTAAGCAAAATATACACTTGGCCCTTAACTTTGTTATGAATGGAGGGATTTCAAAATAACTTGGCACAAATGTTCACCATGACAAGGTGGTGTGTCGCATACATCACCCATGCCTGTAGGTCCAAGGTCAAGGTCACTGTTACTAAAAATAGAAATTTCTTGCAAAATTGTGTCAGCTCTGTAACTTTGTTATTTGTTATTGGATTTTTAAATAAATTGGTTTAATTGATCACCATATTAAGACTGTGTGTCACATACATTCCCAAGCGTGTAGGTCCAAGGTCAAGGTCACTGTTACTAAAAATAGAATTTTCTTCTCCAGGCTGTAACTTTGTTATGAATGGAGGGATTTCAAAATAACTTGGCACAAATGTTCACCATGACAAGGCGGTGTGTCCGCACAATACTCATGCCTGTAGATCCAAGGTCAAGGTCACTGATACTAAAAATAGAATTTTCTTGTAATAGGAATATATCTCGTGAACACAACTTGTCCTACACTACTGCTGGGAGCTTTATGAAAAACCCATAGCGGGGGCATCCGTGTCCTTTGGACACATTTCTAGTTTAAGACTTTAATATTCTCCAATGTACGAGATAAAACTAAATGAAATTGTGATAACATTGATTAACATAATACAGTCGAATTGCGATAACTCGAAGTCCCAAGGGACCGACGATTTATTTCGAATTATCGCAAACATCGAGTTATCGCGACTTTGACTTTTCCGTAATACCATTCGAGTTTAAGAAACTAACGATATGCAATTATTACGGTACCATACGGGACCAACAAATGTTTATTATCAAGTTTGCTCAATAAAACAAGATAATAATTTTTAGCTCGACTATTCGAAGAATATGTCGAGCTATTGTACTCACTTGGGCGTCGGCGTCGGCGTCCCGCTTTGGTTAAAGTTTACGTGCAACCTACCTATATCTTAAAAACTACTATAGCTACATCTTTTAAACTTGGCACACTTCTTCGTCATCATGTCTGGAGTGTGTATGCCAAGAACCATAACTCTAACTTTCATTTTGATCAAATTATGGCCCTTTTTTGACTTATAATTTCAGGTTAAAGTTTGCGTGCAAGCTACTGTACAAACTCATAACTTCAATACTACTAATAGTACAGCTTTAAAACTTGGCACACTTGTTCATCATCATGTCCCGAGTGTGTATACCAAGAACCATAACTCTGACTTTACTTTTGTTCAAATTATGGCCCTTTTTTCGACTTAGAATTACAGGTTAAAGTTTGCGTGCAAGCTACTATACAAACTAATAACTTCAATACTACTTATACTACAGCTTTGAAACTTTCAACACTTGATCATCATCATATCCCAAGTGTGTATGCCAAGAACCATAACTCTAACTTCTATTTTGTTCAAATTATGCCCCTTTTTGACTTAGAATTTCAGGTTAAAGTTTGCATGCAAGCTACTGTACAAACCCATAACTTCCATACTACTTATACTACAGCTTTAAAACTTTCAACACTTGTTCATCATCATATTTGAAGTTTGTATGCCAAGAACCATAACTCTAACTTCAATTTTGTTCAAATTATTGCCCTTTTTCGACTTAGAATTTTTGGTTTTTGCCCCTTTTCACTTGAAATTAGAATTAAGACTTATAAATAATTGTTAAAGGTTCAATGTTAGTGTTTTTCATATGTAATGCTTTAGAAAATGTTTAAAACAGATGTACTTTACATACTTTGGTTGAAAGTGTTGAGAAATTGTGGGGTGGGTGGGGGCATATACTATACTATACTATACTATACTATACTATACTATACTATACTATACTATACTACTCTACTCTACTCTACTCTACTCTACTCTACTCTACTCTACTCTACACTACACTACACTACACTACACTACACTACACTACACTACACTACACTACACTACACTACACTACACTACACTACACTACACTACACTACACTACACTACACTACACTACACTACACTACACTACACTACACTACACTACACTACACTACACTACACTACACTACACTACACTACACTACACTACACTACACTACACTAGACACTAGACTAGACTAGACCAGACCAGACCGAGACCCAAACCGAGACCGAGACCCAAACCGAGACCGAGACCCAAACCGAGACCGAGACACAAACGGAGACCGAGACACAAACCGAGACCGAGACACAAACCGAGACCGAGACCCAAACCGAGACCGAGACACAAACGGAGACCGAGACACAAACCGAGACCAAGACACAAACCGAGACCCAAACCGAGACCGAGACCAAAACCGAGACCGAGACACAAACCGAGACCCAAACCGAGACCGAGACCCAAACCGTGACCGAGACCCAAACCGAGACCGAGACCCAAACCGAGACCGAGACCCAAACCGAGGCCGAGACCCAATCGTGACCGAGACCCAAACCGAGACCCAAACCGAGACCGAGACCCAAACCGAGACCGAGACCCAAATCGAGATCGAGACCCAAATCGAGACCCAAACCGAGACCGAGACACAAACCGGGACCGAGACACAAACCGAGACCGAGACACAAACCGAGACCGAGACACAAACCGAGACCGAGAAACAAACCGAGACCGAGACACAAACCGAGATTGAGACCGAGACCCAAACCGAGACCGAGACCGAGACCCAAACCGAGACCGATACCTCAACCGAGACCAGACCGAGACTCAGACCAAGACCAAGACCCAGACCGATACTCAGACCGAGACCCAGACCGAGACCCAGACCTAGTTGAGACCGAGACTATTACTATTACTATTACTATTCTATTACTATACTATTACTATACTATTACTATACTATACTATTACTATTCTATTACTATTACTATAACTATACTATTACTATTACTATACTATTACTATGCTATTACTATTACTATACTATTACAACACCAGCAACACCAATACCACCACCAACAACATTAACACCACCACCAACATCAACACCACCACCACCAACAACAACAACAACACCAACACCCCCACCACCAGCAACAACACTACCACCGCCAGTAACAACACCAACAATGACAACACCAGCAACCAGCATACCATACTGTACTTCACCACGCCACACCACTTTAGGTGGGCAGGGATAGTAGGTTGATGGGTGTCGGATCAGGGGTTTATGGGCTTGGTTGTGTTAACCCTAAAAAAATCTACAATAATAAATTAAGTGTAATTTATTTATTTCCTAACTTGGATTAAGAAACTTTTGTTCATGTGTGTTTGTTGGAGGCGTCATAAACTCCTGAATCACTCCCCAGTTTAAATGAAGCCCAGTTACAATGTGCTTAATAATTCTGACTTTTCGAATAGTCGAGCTTGCAGTCGTTTCCGACTGGCTCTTGTTTTTTTTTAATAATTCTATTTACTCGGTTTCGAGATTATATAAATCTGATCGATGAAGAAACAACATTTTCATAAATTTTAACAAATATCATATTACCAACATCAAACATTACTCGGAATAGAAGATGTTGTTTTCCTATCCAGGTACCTCCCAGTAACCCGGGTCCTTCACTAGAATACGTGGAAAAAAATGATATTTAATAATTTTATTATTTATCGTTATGCCATATGCGAACTGTTTTTTGCTTATTGATACATTAATGAAAAGTCGTTTTATAGAAATGAAAATTAACAACTCCAAATGTTTCTTTGACACTAATTTGAGTCAAATCACTCTAATTGTTTGCTTCACAAACATATCATTACAATGACATGCAACCAACAATTCTTTTTAATATGTTGGCGATAAACATTCGCGCGGGAAGTGTGAAAAATCGTGTCGATACAAGTACTTCGAGTTATCACGATCAATTTGTGCTTATTTCTTATTCAAGGGACTTATTCATATGTTTGAGATATCGGAAATTTGGAGTTATTGCGTTTCGTGTTATCACGCCTTTTTTCAGTTAAATATATAAGGAAAGTTGACGGGACCGGCGGCCGACTTCGAGTTAAACAGTCATTTCGAGTTATCGCGTTTCGAGTTATCGCAATTCCACTGTATATAAAAGAATAAATACAGTAACTATAAATTTGTGAGTAGTTTTAGGGTTTTTCCTGCCGACACTTACCCTGATTCTAACTTTTAGGTTTCAGCTTTTATAAATCAGAATACTTAACCTTTTACTCCATAATATTATATGCCTTTCAGGATCTGCACTTTTAGCTTTTTGGTCATTAATAACCTAAAACATCTAACAGTGCCAGGGCTCTCACCAGTCTTGCAAATTACTGAGAAGTTTTGTCATACTTTTACTGAAATACTGAGAAGTTTGCAGTCAATAGCATTCTTTCCCAATATATTCTATGTAAATTGACTTCTCCCATAGCTCACAAAAGGGAGAAGTCTGGTCACTGTTGGGAGACCACTTCTCCCGTCTCCCTCTAGTGAGAGCCCTGAGTGCATTCTGCTCAGACTGCAAGGATGTCACGGCTGATCAAGATCTACACTGGTCCCTCTTGCATAAAAAACTATAACTTTTAGGTTTCAAGCTTTTATTAATCAAAACACTTTACACAACATCTTATATGTTACACTTAATTTGTAGCCGAGAAGTTCAGAGCAGTGAAGCCACAGACTTTGGGTTCATCTTCCACAGGCACAATCCCAGCAGGGGGAACATCTTCAAATCCACTTGATGCTCTAGATTGTAAGTGTTACAGTGATGTTAGAATAATCTTTCATTCAAAATGAGCCAGTCTGAGTCAAAATGACATTTATCACAGTCTCAAAATTTAAAATATTGAGTTTTGTAAGAATATTTTTTTTGTCATCTGTACAATTAAAGCAACTTTATATGAATATATTTAATATATTTAATTATTTAGCTCAAAATTTATCTTAATAAATTTATTGTCATGTTATTGTAGTGTAGTTTAATTGAGAAGTTTTCAATTTAATTTTAATAATTTATTACTTTATAAAATAATGGTACCCATCCCTGTATTCAACAATCTACTCCATGGATACACCTTTTATCACATGGGTGACCAGTGTAGAACATGGAGTCTCATGGGTGACCAGTGTAGAACATGGAGTCTCTTGGGTGACCAGTGTAGAACATGGAGTCTCATGGGTGACCAGTGTAGAACATGGAGTCTCATGGGTGACCAGTGTAGAACATGGAGTCTCATGGGTGACCAGTGTAGAACATGGAGTCTCATGGGTGACCAGTGTAGAACATGGAGTCTCATGGGTGACCAGTGTAGAACATGGAGTCTCATGGGTGACCAGTGTAGAACATGGAGTCTCATGGGTGACCAGTGTAGAACATGGAGTCTCATGGGTGACCAGTGTAGAACATGGAGTCTCATGGGTGACCAGTGTAGAACATGGAGTCTCATGGGTGACCAGTGTAGAACATGGAGTCTCATGGTCGACCAGTGTAGAACATGGAGTCTCATGGGTGACCAGTGTAGAACATGGAGTCTCATGGGTGACCAGTTTAGAACATGGAGTCTCATGGGTGACCAGTGTAGAACATGGAGTCTCATGGGTGACCAGTGTAGAACATGGAGTCTCATGGGTGACCAGTTTAGAACATGGAGTCTCATTGGCCGACAATGTAAATCCAGATGAGGCGGCATATCATTGTCTTCTGATCAGGATATTTACTGTTCATCGTTGGATAATATTAATAAGGTTATTTCTGACCAAGAAGTGACCAGTTTAGATCCAGATCAGATGGCACAGATGTTCCTGCTAATCTGGATCTACACTGGTCGAACATGGGCTACTTCATTACCTTATTTATGTTAGACAACAATACAGGCTTGGTTTTAATGTGTTAAGTAAACAAATGATTTATTTTTAGTCAATGATCCAGACTTTAAAGCTGGCGTTACCTCTCTAGCCATGAAGTTACAAATCCCTCCATACCAAGATCATCTAGAACAATTAAAGGTAGGTGCTGCTAGACTAGAAAGCTTTGAATCGTGATACTGTGATTTTATTGTGTTTCAAAGGGATGAATTTTTGTGCAAAAATAACTGGTGGCCATTTCAGCCAATCAGATGCTTGAGATTTGAGACTGGTCTCCAATCTCAGTTTTATGATCTTGCACCCTGATATTATTTCACACTATGCAGTTTGCTGGAGTGAGGGATTCTATTTGAATCACTGCATGGGGTTTATGAATTTTTACAGCTAACAACTTTAAATAACCTGCATTCTTAAACTACGGTATTTTTAGTAAACATGTGTTAAAAAATCAAACATCTATGTCCTACAGTTCTAGCCATATCCTTTTAAAACTTCAGAGGTTCATTTCATTTGTATAAAATAACCATTATAACAATAATCGTATTCACAACATCGATTAGCGTTTTGATTATGAACATGCAATTTAAAATAATTTTTAGTACAATGTTATTTCAGGCAATATGTATTGTAGTAAGAGACAGATTATCCAAAGAAGCAATTGAAGACGCTGAGAAAAACAAAACTCCTGTAAGATATATTGTACTTGTCCAACTGTTAAAATGTGGGTTCCATTAACCCTTTACTCTATACACATGTATATGTTTTTTTAAGCATGTTCCACAAGTGAAGATTCAGATCAGCTGGCACATCCATGCCAACTGATCTCAATCTGCACTAGTTGCATTTCGGACTAAGTATCCTAATAAATCTAAAGGCAAACATTGTAGATTCAGATCAGATTTCATGGATGTGCCAGCTGATCTGGATGTACACTGTTTGTCCATACAATAAAGGTGTATCTATGGAGTAAAGGGTTAAAAAAGGAAACACATAGATTTAGATGGTGTTTTAAATTTGTAGAGTTTATATGAAAAAATAATGATAAAACTGGAAATCTTGTTGAGGGAGCAATATTTAGTTCACACAGTTAATTCTCTCAAAACTCTGTTGACAGTGTACTAAATTATTATTGATGTATGATTTATATATCCATTACAGGCTCAGCTAATGACTTTAGAACGAGTTGACTTAGGATTTGATACTGGAGGTAAGAATTTTTCATTTTCAACAATTTGCCTACTAAAATCAGATATTGGCATGTGTTTAAATTGGTTGTAGAAATGCTAATAAATATTGTTATTTTACAAAATCAGTTTGAAACTGAATGTTTAACCTTTTTAGACAAGTACATCATTTTTCATCATTGCAGTAAGTGTTAATCGTGATCAACCTGGATTTACACAGTTCACTAACCTGATAAATCTAAAGCTTGCTGTGTAGATCATAATCTGATGTTTACACTTGGAATAACAGCCATATCCCATGGAGAAGAGAGTTAACCCTTTCCTCCATAGACACACCACTATTGCTCCCTCAACAAGATTTCTACGTTTGTGCGACCAGTGTAGATCCAGATCAGCCAGCATATCTGTGCAGTCTTATCAGGATATGCACTGGTCGCATTTTGGTCGGAGATAACCTAACAAATAAAAAAGCAAACAGTTTAGATCCTGATCATATGGCACGGATGTGCTGGCTGATCTGGATCTAAACTGTTTGCCCTTGCAGTTAAGGTGTTTCTATGGAGGAAAGAGTTAAAAGCTTTGGAAATATTTTAAACATTTCTTTAATTGTAGGAACTATCTGCTAGAAAACCATTGTTTAAAAACAATCAATTCACCTTTTACTCCATATATTAATGCATGTCTGACCGGTGTAGATCCAGATCAGCCACCACATGTGTGCCATCTGATCAGGATCTGCACTGGTTTTATCATGGTCAGCAATAACATAATAAATGTAAATGCAAACAGTGTAGATCCTGATCAGATGTGCCACATGATCCAGATCTACACTGTTCGCCCATGCCATTAAGGTGATATAGGGAGTTAAGGGTTAAATCTTATTTGTGTGTTGTCTTTTTCTTTACAGACTATATTATCAATGAAGCAGCAAAGATTCTACGGTTGTTACACATTCGAGATTTACGAGAACTTCAGTCACAAATCAATCATGCCATCGTGGCCGTCCAGACTGTAACTGCAAATCCTAAAACAGACAGTAGACTTGGCAAAGTGGGCAGATAATAGATCTGATCTGGGCCATCCTTCATTGGACCTCTGCTTGCTTAACTCTCTCCTCCATAGATACACCTTTATTGCATGGGCAAACAGTGTAGATCCAGATTAGCCGCAACATCCATGCCGTCTGATCAGGACCTGCACTATTCACTATTTGATTTAAAAGGTTATTTCTTACCAAAAAGCGAACAAAGCAGTCCTGATCAGACGGCCTGGATGTGCTGGCTGATCTGGATCTACACTGGTCGCACATGACTGTGTAAAAATGCATATATATGGAGGAAAGGGTTCTCAGTTCATGGTGGAATACTTCAATGCATGAGATGTGGTTAATATTCACCGTACTACAATATCATCTCAAAAAATGACTGAAAAGCAGCGAATTTCACCAAAAAATTCTAGATTTATCAGTACATTTTAGGATCTGTTTTGAGTGAATTTCACTGCATTAGTATTGCTATAACAATTTTGGCTTCAAATACCTTCTAACATATGTTGACTGTGTAAGAATATGATATTAGATTTATTTTGCTTTTAAGGTCAACTAAATTACTGGCGTTGTCGTCATCGTCGGTGCCGTCGTCCGGTAGTCCCCCAACTTTAATCTGAAACTTAATGTTGCCTATAAATACTTTGTAAGTACTTGTCCTATTCACTTCATACTTGGAATATATCATCAGCACGAGCAATGCCATCTGTGACGACAATAATGATAACTCCAGTTTCAATATTTTTTGAGTTATGCCCCTTTCAAATGCAACTTTAACCTGAAACTTAATGTTTCCTATAACTTTGAAAGTACTTGACCTTTTCACTTCATACTTGGAATATATCATCAGCACGAACAATGCCATCTGTGATTACAATAATGATAACTCCAGTTTCAATATTTTTTTAGTAATGCCCCTTTCAAATGCAACTTTAACCTGAAACTTAATGTTGCCTATAACTTTGAAAGTACTTCACCTATTCACTTCATACATGGAATATATCATCAGCATGAACAATGCCATCTGTGACGACAAGAATGATAACTCCAGTTTCAATATTTTTTAGTTATGCCCCTTTCAAATGCAACTTTTATCAGAAAGTTAATGTTGCCTATAACTTTGAAAGTCCTTGTCCTATTCACTTCATACTTGGAATATATCATCAGCATGAACAATGTCATCTGTGATTACAAGAATGATAACTCAAGTTTCAATTTATTTGAGTTATGCCCCTTTCAAATGCAACTTTAACCTGAAACTTAATATTGCCTATAACTTTGAAAGTACTTGTCCTATTCACTTTGTACTTGGAATTTATCATCAGCATGAACAATGCCATCTGTGGCGACAAGAAAGATAACTCCAGTTTCAAAATCTTTTGAGTTATGCCCCTTTCAAATGCAACTTTAACATGAAACTTTATGTTGACTTTCACTTTGAAATTACTTGTCCTATTCACTTCATACTTGGAATATATCATCGGCATGAACAATGCCATCTGTGACGACAAGAATGATAACTCCAGTTTCAATATTTTTTGAGTTATGCCCCTTTCAAATGCAACTTTAACCTGAAACTTAACATTGCCTATAACTTTGAAAGTACTTGTCCTATTCACTTCGTCCTTGGAATATATCATCAGCATGAACAATGCCATCTGTGACGACAAGAAAGATAACTCCAGTTTCAATATTTTTTGAGTTATGCCCCTTTTAAATGCAACTTTAACATGAAACTTAATGTTGACTTTAACTGAAAGTACTTGTCCTATTCACTTCATACTTGGAATATATCATTAGCATGAACAATGCCATCTGTGACGACAAGAATGATAACTCCAGTTTCAATATTTTTTGAGTTATGTCCTTTTCAAATGCAACTTTAACATGAAATATAGTGTTGCCTGTAAAATGGAAAGTACTTGTTCAATTAATTCACTTAATACTTTGAATAACTCATCTGCATATACAAACCAATTTTTGAAGATGATTACTCAGGTTTCACCATTATTTTAGTTATTCCCCTTTTAAATGCAATTTAGATGACACATGTGTTCTGTGGTGTAGTATTGAAATCAACTTAAATAAAATATTTTTATTATATATGATTAAACATAGGCCCACATTTCAACTTTTTCCATGCAGGCGACACGTGTTCCGAGGAACACAACATTCTAGTTTCTTAATATTTCTTCATCAAACTGTCGGGTTTTTGCATTTTGACAAAGTACCTTAGGGTGGCATAAGTCTTTAAATGAACACACATCACGTTTGTGGTACATTTTTTTTGAAAATATGTTAGTGTCATTATAAAAATATATTCATAGTGGCATCTTTTACTTTTTTCACATGTTTTGTTTATTATAAGAAATCTATCTTCTGTACTGGAAATGAGATAGCATCTTACATTTGTTTGACAACCCTTTAAGTGCCAAACATATGCAACAAGGGTACATGTATATTCATATCAGAATGCACAATTATGCAGTCTGATCGGGGCCCAAGGTCATAAACCTGAGTTTGGAGACCAGTCTCAAGTCTCTAGCATCAGATTGGCTGAAATGGCAACTGGTCACCATTTTAGCATATCTGATGCTTGAGATTTGAGACTTGTCTCCAGTTTTAGTGTTATGATATTGGGTCCAGGTTCTACACTGTTTGCTATTCAGTTATTGATTGACTTAATAAAATTCTGGAAAAAACACAAGCAACCAAATAAATAGACTGTCTGAATAAATAGAAAATTCAGTACATAAAGGGATAATAAGGTACTTTTTTGCAAATATCCTGGTTCAATTTGTAAAAAAATGGTTTTGTTGTTGCTCCAATTATTAATTATTATTATTGTTGATTTTCATTGGACTGTTGGCCAAAAATTGGAAATTACTTTCATACATGATAGACTTATTATTTTTTCTGTTTTGTTTTTATTTATGTTCAACTGAACACCCATCTAGTATTATATAAGTGCTGGTATATGTATTAAGTGATGTCTTTATTGAATTATGAATGGTCATAATAATATAACAAAGTACAGATACAGTTAGAAAAGAATATGTATTTTATTGCAGACAAAATGTGTCATTTTATGCAGGGTAAATGCATTTGTTAAGATTGTCAGTTTGAAAATGCTTTGGCAGAGGCAATAAAATAGGAAATTGCACATATGTGTTTTGATTTGTTCACTTGACTTTGCTCATTAACAAAATGAAGATTGTTGTCTAACAAATACCACACATTCAATGTGTAATCGGTTGACTTGTCAATACATTCTGCATTTAACTCGCTGAAGTACCTATCTTTCACATCATTTAACCCAACTTTGTCTCTAAAAGAATAAGTTCAGGATAAGAAATCAGTAGATAACTTTAGCTTTCCACGCCAGCATGGTGACGTCGTTACTGGAAGCGGACTTGGGTCAGACGTACGTCGCCGTCAATTCGGAGCGTGTCGGCGCGGTGCATGGGCTGGATGCGGTGATGGAACTCCAACAAATGCTGGTTGTTCACAGCTATCTACAAAACAGGGCAATATATCTTGTATTTGCTGTACTTGCCACGCCTTTAAAACAAATTTAAGAAGTAACAAATGTTGTAAGT
Organism: Corbicula japonica; assembly: GCA_038501625.1. Lineage (NCBI taxonomy): Eukaryota > Metazoa > Mollusca > Bivalvia > Venerida > Cyrenidae > Corbicula > Corbicula japonica. The sequence goes on along the minus strand of JAZAYU010000439.1, from coordinate 270,009 downwards.
TCAAAACTTATTTTAGTGGTAACTAAAGTTTTATTTGTCATCGAAGTCAAATGTTTTTTTTTACAAAATTGAACTTTATTTTATGTTCTGTAAAATTTGAAAGCATCAAACCAATTTAATAAAATACAATAATATATACCGAATAATATGCGTAATAAAACAAATACCACTTGCAAAGATAAATTTGGAGTTTGGTTCATACTAATAAAAACATATTCAAAGTGAAACAAAAATGATGCATCGTGGAAATGCATGTTCAAAGCAACACAAAATGCGATTGAGATCAAGATTCTTGCGATTACAATTATTATAATGTACTAGGACGGACAATTTTTTTAACGAACAGAGAAAGAGAATGTTTGTAAGCTGTAAGCCTTTCATCCACACAGCCATCACAAGTGAACGCTTTCATGCAGTTTAACCAATAACACTTATGGAGAAGAGTTTACATAAGCGTTTTCGTTTGTTCTTTAATCAAAAGCATGTCATTTTCATATTGTAGTCTGCCATTATATGTAGATCTGATTGCATAAAATATTGTTTAAACTAATAGCAATTTGTGTGATTAAATACATGTATTTTTGGAAGTTCATAAACTCTATATTTGTCAAGTTTAAATGATATCTGCATCTACAGCATTTTAATAAACACGAAAATCACAATATTTGGATAACCAGTTTATATAAAGACTAATTAAACACTCGCCATTTCATCCAGTCAGATGCTTGAGACTGGTTTCCAAACTCAGTTTTATAACCTTCAGCACTGGCCCCGAGACTAAAAATCTTTGGTTATGCTCAGCTCAATTCTGTGCCCAAACTTAAAATGTCTAAAACACGAACAGCCTTCATAAATAAGAAAAAAAATGTATGTTAACAATTTTTTTTTGATATCAATTATGTCATAAAGTTTTATAATCACAGGGCCAGGGCTTCTTTCATCATAAAAACATAAAATTTTATGGCGTTCACATACATTCAATGACGTTTGCTAAAGATTATTTAAGTTTGATTTGAAACCAGTCTCAAATCTCAAGCATCTGCTTGGCTGAAATAGCGACCAGTCGCCATTTACTGTTGTTTTTTTTTTATAATCTTGGAACGTTGTCTCTTACAACAAACATACGGGAGATTTCCGAGTATTTCGTCGCAATGCCTTGCCTATGACAATATAATTATACAGATATACGAGTATATATGTACCTTAAAGCCGCTGTGTTCAACTAAGATAATAATATCAAAGTTAGTGTTAGGTGAAAACGGGAAGTACGGAGCACTTCTTTGTTCCGTGCCCCAGTTCCCCTGTTTGTGGTTGCAGACGACAGTGTTGCGGTCAGTATTATACGTAAACCGGGCATCAAAACACATGGCGACCTCGTGCGGCTCAAAATGGCTGCCGTGCTGGATGTAAATGGTGAACCTGTAAAAAACGACCATCTCACGAATCAACAACCTGAGATGTTAGTTATAGCCAGTCTGTCCCTTTGCGAATATATAGGACGCAACAAAAATAGTGAACCCGCCAAGGCATCTAGTAACTGTTCACTATTCCACAGTGTCTAAGCGTACAGTTAACCGAAACGGATGATCACATAGTTGCTTACAGAAAAACCTGCGACATCGAATTATTTATTGGTAAATAAACCAAATTTAATGTGCATTTGGAAAAAAATATTTCTGTGGTAAGTACAACGTTAATTGTTAGGCCTGCTGTGATCATATAGACTTAAAGGAAGGGTAAGTATTGTTATAATCCATCATCGTTCCCAACTCGATCAGTGAAAATAGGAGCAAAACATTGAACAAAACTGGACGTTTTGGGTTCAAATTTCTTCGTGTAAATAGATTTTGGACCATATTTGTGTTGGTATGAGAGAAAATTCATTTATTCAACTTGTGTACTTCGTTGAACTGAGTTTGAACGACTTAGCAACGAGAAAATGATACTTTCTTTATGTCACTGTAAATGATAAGACTGTACGCACAGTTGCAACTGTACGCGATCGTTAGTTGTTAACAGATGCCTAACATCTGTACGCATAGTTGTCAAACAGATCATAAACAATTTATGGTTCCAGTTAATGCTTTCTTTTTATATCGACAGGATGTCATTTTAGCTTCAGTTAACTTTAATAATTCTTGCACGAGTACCTGAAAAATGCATATTTTTTCAACAAATTTGCTCATTCTTTAAATAATACAATTGTATAAACAAATAACTGATCTTGGCTTCTGTTTCAAAGTTTGTTTTTAAATTTCTTGTTAGCTCTTCATGAAAGGAGGCGTGAAAAAAACGGCTAGAGTCCAACCGAGCTATATCAGTGGTAAGACCGTGTAAGATATGTAGAGGCCCGCTGTAATGTTTTCTTTTCTTCTCTGAAGTGCGAAAAGTAGAAGCCATAATATAGCTGGACAAATACGCGTTAGTTCTTCAACTATAGTTTCTAAAGATTACATAGAATGCTCCAATCAGATTAACATAATCCCTGAAATCTACCAATGAAAGTCGGCCAAAATAAAATCTAACTCGACATTTTAACGACCTTAAACATGAAATTCTTAGCAGTTGCAGACGTAATTGTAGACTAACTTAATTCAGTCACGAAGTGGTAGATTTCAAAATCTGAAACCACTTAATGGAATTTTCCTGTCAAAGACCAGATTATTAAAGTCTTTATGACATTGGATAATATTTGTGCATAATGTATATTTTTGCCAGGTTTATACTAGGTTTTATTTAATGTCACAATCAGGGGATTTAAGATTTCTAGCAATTATCGGTGTCTTATTTGCAAAGTGTACCAATTCGTTCATATGGTTCAACAGTAGATCAGAGTAAAAATCCTATCAATTTATAGCTCAAAACTTGCTTGTCAGTTCTAAAAAGTGATCATATAAGGTTTTATTTTTTGATAAATAATACATTAGATTTGGTTGATTCCTTTGATTGATTCCTTTAACAAGTTCTTGCTTCATTGATGCTTTTCAGTTGATCAGTATATGATGCACTTATGATCGCAACTGTTCGTACAGTCTGACATTGAAGTGCTGCAACTTTGCGTACAGTCTTGTCACTTTCGGTTGCTGCACAGAAAGACCATTTTTTCGGTGATAATTCGTTCAAGCATCGTTCAACGCATTTTGTGAGCGTTGGAAATGATTTTTCTTTCACGGGAAGTCAAATATATACCTTTCCAATATATACATTACTATATATGAGGTCACAAATGCAGATTTTCTCCACTCTTTTTCCCCATTTTGTACTGATCAAGTGTGAAAAGATTACAGATTGCAACTTAACTAGCCGTTAGTTCAAGACTTCAAGATCACAGTAAAACTGTTAATCAACGATGTACTTCTTATAAAAATAATTTCTGCAAAAAGCACGTTTAATTTGAATATATTTTACAAATAAAAAGCCGATGTCGCGTGTTTTTCTGTAAGCAACTATGTGATCATCGGCGTACAGATCAGCAACTTCCGTTTCGGTTAATTGTACGCTTAGACACTGTGTATTCAGTATTCAGATAATCTGCAAAGTCCTGGTCCCAAGGTTATTAAACTTAGATTTGAAACCAGTCTCAAATCACAAATCACAAGCATCTGATTGGCTGAAATGAGATTTGAGACTGGTTTCCATGATCAGTTTCATAACCTTAGGCACTGGTTAGTGTATTTTATCGAACTGTTTTAAGGGGACGCAAACATGCTTATTTGGGTGGGGTAACGCACAATTTTTGAAGGAATTTTTCTTAGAAAGTAAAGTTAATTTAAAATAAGGCTATATCACTACACTGAATAATCTGTTGCTTACATGAAAAATAACACACAAGTCAAAAGATAAACACATGTTCATTTTAAAGGTTAAAGCATTTGCATACATTCTCAATAGCGATGACCAAAATTTATAAAAAGAAACATGTGCAAAAGATGATTTCCAACTATAATAAAAGTTAAGTAATGTCGTGTATTTATGCTTTATTTACGTTTGAATGCTCAAGTAACACGAGACGATACTTTATTTACACAGAAAAAGGACCAGAACTTTGGATTGCTTAGAAAAACGATACACATATCGCTTAATATTAAACACTTTTCTACGGTAACATTATGTTACGGGCATCTGTAAAAATAATGTCGGGTTAAAAAAACAACACATCAACATGATTTGACCTTGAAACTGAAAGTAGACATGATGGGAGTCTTTCTTGAATTTCTGAAAGTTGGCTTATTATTTATTCCAGTATTATCTTAACAACATATGTAACGAAACGGTCTAATTTTTCATTTGAAATAACTCAACTTCCTTTCAAAAGCGCATTCACTTTGTGCATAACCCCACCCAAGGAACATGTTTGCGTCCCGGTATAGCGTATCAAACGTAAGATAAGCAGAGTGCCCATGCCTAAAAAATTCATGCTCGAAAGCCTGCAACAAGCAATTCACATAAGTTAGTAACAGCCGCTAACAGCCGCTAGTATTGGATAAATTGATAAGCTTTTAAGTCTTTACTCCATGGGTACACCTTTCATGTATAATCTAACATTCGAACATGTTGTAGTACAGACCAGCTTGTGTATCAGTGCAGTCTGATCTGGATTGCACTGTTCGTTTAATAATAAAAAATAATCAAAATAATCGAAAGGCGAACAGTGTCGATCTGGATTAGACTCCACTAGGTTACAGACTTAAATGGCCCATGGGGTATAGGTAGACTCTTACTCAGTCGATATCAATAAATGAACGACGCTTGTCTACTGTAGTAGAGACATGCGCAGTGAAACAGCAAGGGATAGAGGCATTATTGCACGGAGTAAAAAGTTAATGCAGTTAGATATAAATAGTGACGAAGCTGTTATTACCCAGACGGCAAGTCCCCTTTGTGCAATACCTTGAAACAGTGAGGTTCGACCAGCACTGTCATGTCAAAATACTGGTCTGGCTGAAAGGGGAAATAACTCATTTCCCGCTCTTCATGACCCCACGAGTTGTTCTGCTTGGTGTTCCTTACAATTTGGTTATGATCATTGCCCATATGGAAACGTACATCAAAGGTAAATGCAATGTCTTGTCCAGCGAGAAAATTGACAGTAAATCTGGTTTGACCAAAAAGTAAGAGTTATAACCTAACTAATGTACATTTCTTAGTGCTCACTTAAACGCAAAAGTGAACACTGCTCAGTGGGACCAAGGCTAGGACTTACTGGAAGATATTCCCCGGTACTTCGAAACCCAGCCATTACCGAAGTGTGGAAATTTGACACACAATAGTTGTGGAATAAGTTAAATGAAATGAGGAAGATGCACTATGTCGGCAATTTGGTATTGAGCTTAAAATCACAAAAATGACCACGGGGTCCAAGATCATAAAACTGAGATTAGAGACCTGTTTCGAATATCAAGAGACTGATTGTTTAAACTGAGATTAGTCTCTATAGTGTCTTCCAATTCAGTATTATTATTTTTGGCGCCGGGCTCAGGTTCATAAAGTGATTTTCAAATTGGAGATCAGTTTCAAATCTTTACCTTTTGGTTGAGTCATTTGAAGACTAGTCTTATGTTTAATCAATCAGGGCTTAAGATTATAAAACAGACTTTGTTCTCATTGTTAACAGGTGGTATTTAGCAAATGTTAGACTGTACTAAACAAACATGAACGCCAGGACAAATATAAAATATTGAGCTAACCGGAACAACGCCCAAAATGGTTGATCGGATACCCCTTTTATACGTAACCATCACTGCATGACATCGGTAACGGGTTATTTTACTGATAACAGTACTGACTAAATGTACGGGGAGACTATTTACGGCCGCCAAACTGCACAAATAGCGCTACTGTGAATTTCAATTGACAGTGTCATAAGGGATACACGTCACTTCTTTTCAAACTGCTTGGCATGACAGAGTTCTTTTATCATAAACGTTTACCTGCTGGGGTTCGGGTGTGGAATTCCACTGATGAAGATCATCTTGTTAGGGAACAGACCACCAACGTTCGTCACAAACGGCACAGGCTGAAATAGGAATAAAATATTAAGTAGAAGGGGGTTTAGTGGTGTCGGGAAAATTCTGGAACTTAATAAGCAAAAATAATTCATATGGTGTTGTAAGGCCTTCTTTAGTATTAATTTGAATTTTATTGTATTCATTTTTAATGCATCCATTTATAGCACAAGATCCAATGATAGGTCCACCGTTAACAAATATTTTACATTATTTTGTATTTATTTGTGTATAGATAATCGAAATTGCTCTAAGGATGAATTACAGCAGAGGTGTATATTGGCAGATGTGAAATTACCACTGGAAAGTCCCCAGACTATCAATTTGTGATTTACAGCATTTCTTCGTTGTAAAGACACCAGATTTGTTCAGTGTACAAAAGGACTGTGTCGGTGGGTCCCATCATAATGTTGATACTGTAACACTGTTTCTGTTTTCTAAATAATATATGCTGTCACATCGGTCAAAGATGTCATTGTTCTGTACTAACAACATACATGATTTATGATTGCTCTTTTTTTAAAATCCTTAATTATCAAACGAAAACTAGTCATACTTATATATCTTTTTAAGAAGAATTAAGAAGTTTATATAACTGATGTAGGTTATACTTACGGGGTTGTACATGGGGGTCCCTGTTGGTGCGGGGTACCCAGATCCTCCGGGATACTGTAAATACAAAGAAAACACTCAGTCAACGTTACATGTACTTGTATTTCAAAAACAAGAAATATCTTTAAAAAAGATAAACAGCGTTGATGGAAAAGATTTATATATACATGTATATAAGAAAGAAAGAAATACAGAGAGGCAAAGCAGACACAGTTTAGTTATTTTATTTTATTTGTTATAGCTGTCGACGAACCCTCCCTGCCTTCTTAGTATGACTTAGAGATTAAGCGACCGAATCATGACAACTCATAAATTTATTGAAAGTGTCTTTCAAAAAAAATGTTGAAGCTGTTGCAACAATTTCATACAGTGATAACAAGTCGATTAAAGATACTGAAGCAAAATATTCAGTTTCAATAAAATACCTCGTGTAGAGTGAGAATTCAAGATGAATAAATGTCCTTGAAATTTAATAAATATAAATAATAACAGCCTTTTACAAGAGCGAAATCTACCAACTTTTAAGTATATTAACTTTAAAAAAGTGTCCGTCCTGAGTATTGAACCCGGGGCCTCCGCTTGAGAGGCGAGTGTTAGCCACTACACTACAGTAAACTTGTATTTCGTACTTGAAATTAACAATCAGTATCAAAGGAACTAGAAAGGAACCAGTAAAAACTAGGAATATCTACACTTCTCTTTCGTTTTACACTGTGTATTGTATGCAAGTGTTTACCTGACACCCAAGAATATTCCATATAATATTGTATTTAAGCCATCAATATTGACTTAACTGGTTACTTAAATCGTAAATATGTTTTTCCTCCAATACAACACCCACTAACAACCAATCGAATTAATCTATTTGATTTTTCCGCTGCATAATAATAAAAATCCCACTAGATACCTCTCCACCCTGCTAGATGCCTCTCTGGTGTAAATAGCTACCAATCGAAATAGTTTATTACATTTTTCCTCTGCATAATAAGAGAATACGAGTATTATTTACAACATTTCATTGGTCGAAAAACTAGGTCAAAAGTGACCTTAGACAGCTAACGCCGAATAAACCTCTAAGTATATAAAATATGAATTTAAAAGTGCCTGGTCACGAACCAGGACGAAAATATCAAGTGTTTCAAATATCAAAATTTATAATATAAACTGTAGAAGACCTTTAAATAATGCAAAAGCGATGTAATATTTTCACACAGTCAACTTACGTGTGGAATTATTTAAAGCTAAGATTTGTCATTGCGTCACACACGCAGTAAATCTCACACACAACAGATCCTCAAATGTACTGATTAGTTCAAAATTTCCAGGAATTTGCTGTTTTTTGGTCATTTGAATAGTGGTACAGTTAATATTAATCACAAATGAGGCATTGAAGTATTCCACCCTGAACAGTGAATAGGCAGCTTTAAAACATGCAAATGATACAGAAGAATGGAGAAAGCTTATTTTCTGAAGTATTGAATTAAGCAACGTGATTTGGTGTTCGTGTACTATAATTATTCATTTGAATCTCACTGCGGATAATTTTGTAAATGAACTCGCACTTTTCTTATAAATGCAGTGATATTTACAATTTCACTACAGAATGAAAAAAAAAAATTTAACGGGGCTAAATTATGACCTAGATGACCAGAGAGGGGGTTCGTTTGTGGCAGTATTTGGATAGGTAGCTACATTATAATGTGTAACTGTCTGGCCAAAACTTTCCTCCTGACAACTAAATATTGCCGCCTCAATAGGGGGTTATTCCTGCTCCAAATGGGGGGTTATTCCTGCCATAAAAGGGGGTTCGAGCAACCCCACTGAAACCCCCTCCGGATTCCCCCCTGTGACTCTACGTAAACACAAAAAGATTACCGTGATATTTGGTAGTTTTGTTATGCTATAAGTTTTTTTAAGTCATTTCAATAAATCTGATTTTATCAAAAAGTCATTTCAGCATATTTTGTTTATCCAAAAAGCTGGCTAAACAAATTATAATGCTACCAAGAAATTTTTTGGTATCCGTAATAAGGAAAACAAGTAAAACGATGCCCTGCATAACATCTATAGAGTTACCATGATGGAAAAAAACATTGTTCCTTTCTTATTTTAAGTTATACTATATGTATTGTCAGAGTGTTGCTTTATTCACTACTTCACGTACAGGCTGATTGGGTTGGTTGACCATTTGACCTAGCACGGCCCCTGCAAAATGACCAAGCGCCGCCCCGATTCCCATACCATGGTTGTGACCGCCATGATGATGACCCTGAAAATAAGCTTTCTTGAATACACTATGGAAAGTTTCAAATAGAATAGAGCTACATTTTGCATACCTATATAGAATGACAACATAACAGAGTTGAATGATATAATCACAGTGTAGAATGACATAATCACAGTGTATAATGATATAATCACAGTGTATAATGATATAATCACGGTGTAGAATGATACATGTATATCACGTTGTAGAATGATATAATCACAGTGTAGAATGATATAATCACGGTGTATAATGATATAATCACGGTGTATAATGATATAATCACGGTGTATAATGATATAATCACGGTGTATAATGATATTATCACGGTATGTGTATACCTTTTATTCAAAATTTCGCTATATGTAGCCTTAAAAAATTTCGCAATTATTGCTGCATATTTTGAATTAGATACTTAACAATATTTGCTCTATGCAACCAATCCTGTTTATGTTGGATCACCCCTCGTATCAGCAAAGGGAATGTAGAATGTAAAGTAAAGTTTGAAACACAAATATCAATATTAAAATTATTTCAAGAGCTCACTACGATATAATTGTATGTACTTCTGTTTTCAATATGTTACACACAAGTCTCATTCACACTGATCCTTCCAGTTTTATAAATATACGAATGTTGAAAGGCAATATACATGTACATGCAAATAACATAAAAGATACTATAAATAATAAACGACAGTACAAAAAATATACAAACGGAGTGTAAAAGAGGTATACATGTAAAACAAAATTATAGACTTCTACAAGAAAATGAATTAATATTTAACAGAACTGAGGGTTGTTCCCGAAACATTAACAGTTGACCAGTGATTAACACTAATGATCAACTTAGCCTAATGGCGATTCAATTTTCTAGATGAATGCTTGTATAATGCTGATGACGGAATGAAGCGTTTTTGTTTAAACTTCCAACGCTGAGAAGGGTAAAGTACCCATCTCTGACCGATGCGACTTATTTCACTGCATACGTGTCGTTGTGTACATGAAACTGCATACACGAACATTGCTTTCAGTTTCATAATTTTTGTAGCATTTATCAGAAAATCTGTCCCACGCAGGTAAAACTGGGATAAGCGAAACGAATGCTAAAAACTAGGAAGTTAGACATTCGCAATTACAGTAACTATGAAACCCTATCTCTTTCTTAAGAGCTGACGTGTTAAGAAACAATTTGATCGAAAAGGTTGAAGCAATTATTTAAAAATGCGGTGGCGTTAAACATTCCCTTATGTTGCTCAGGCGCGGATCAAGAGGTCACATTGCTCGATTTTTATCGACCTCTTCCAAATAAATGGAGAGGGGAGAGAAAAAGAAGGTGCAACGCGTATGACTAGTCCTACCACGGACGTTGTAAAGATTTTTTTATGTTTAGGATGAAAATCTATACTAGCAGACACAGGGTATTGGTCCCATAGGACCCCCTTGTTTGAGTCACGCAGCGGGACTAGCGTATGACGTAACCGCACTACTGCCCCCCGTCACGTTACATTTGATAATTTTCGAGTTGCTTATCTTGACTTAAAGCAGTATGTTATTATTAATAACTTGAAAGGTGTTGGGCTAGGGAAGGGATATATTAATGTTTGTGTGTGTCTGTTAAATAAAGTGGGGGAGGGGGAAACGCGTGCCCACGCCGAACCCACTCTTTGCTGGATCCGCATTGGTTGCTATGTCTTAACCAATGAAATTCCGATCAAAAGGTATTGATAACAGATGAGAAGTTCAAAATGATAAAGAAAGAAATGTTCAGACTATGGTTAAGGTTTTGAATGAATGCGGAAGATGTTGAAACAGCAAAAATTGTAATTTCTCATTAGGAAAAAGTATCAAACCAGTCATTCGGCAGACGCGGAGGCAGAAGACGGGAGTATCATGGCAGTTGGGTGGGTTAAGTTTTTTTCGAGTTTTTCTTGTTAAAACATATAAATCGAACGTAACCATTCAAACTTATAATGAGCGATACATAAACAGTTTAATTAGTTTCAGGCAAATCGTATGATTTGTTTAAACTCACCTAAAAATTGTGAATTTCAAGCTTTGGAAATACATTTAGGGTACATGTCGGTAACCCTCCATTTGCCATGGGGGCACGTAACAGGAAAATGTATCTTCTGTCGTAACAGGAAAGGGTATTTGCTGTCACACTTTTTACAATTTAGTTTTTATAATTATATTCGAAAAGAACCTACAATTTCTATTATTTTCTCAAAACTAATTGGAGATTTTGTTACACAGTTCGACAACATGTCATTTTTTACCGAATGCTTAAAAATGTCGTCTTCTCAATATGATGACGACGTTTCAAGAACTGATGTCAACTATCCGAAGGTACATTTTCCTGTGACGCGCCTAATTTGAGAAACGCTAATATAGAACGAAGGTAGGCAAAGCTTTAAAGATTACACCGAAAACGAGAGGTCCCAGAAACAATAAGATATATAACGCAAAACTTACTCCATGTTCAAATCGGATGGTGTTCACACGGATACCCTGCTCTACGGTGATATGGGTGACCCTGTGCTTCTGGATTCGGTGATTGTAATCACAGAAATGGCGACCATTTACTGACACCTAAAATAGAATAGTGTCTTATATACATTGACGCATATTGCAGTGCAAATTCAGTACTTAATAACATAGATTTTATCAAATTTCTGTGTAGCAATTAGATAATTTGGTAGAATTTGATTTCGCAGGGACAAATTTTCGCACAGAGGCCCAGATGCCATTTTCGCACAAGCATAGATTCACGCATATATGTATTATCCTCATTAAATAAATGATAAAAATTCGCTAGGGGTTGAATTCGCCCAACGCGAATTATGCGAAAATTAGACCCAGTGCCCAAAGGTTATAAAACTGAGCATGGAAACCAGTCTCAAATCCCAAGCATCTGATTGGCTGAAATGGCGACCAGTCGCCATTTCAGCCAATCAGATGCTTGAGATTTGAGACTGGTTTCCAAACTCAGTTTTATAACCTAGGGACCTGATTTCCCTCGCAGTATGAATTCAATTTCCAACAAATATTGTTTTGAGAAAACAAATGACAACTTACCGAGAAATGTCCTGGTTTGACGTGAATGGTGACGTCACAATGTTGTCCCCTGTTGAAGGGAAATCCCCCATGCCTCTCCTCCTGGCCCCATCCTCCACCTTGCAAACTGTTTCTAACTACCTGAAATTAAAAAAAAAACACCCAGATATTTCAACGAATTTACCATAGGCTGGTTAGTTTGCTTTTAAATAAACCTCAAACACCAACTTTTCGGCACTATCGTTAATGCATTTTGTATCGTTTCTCAAAAAGTGTGATAATGTATCTCAAAAGTATTTTTTCCTGTAGAAAATTAAAAAAAACAACAACAAATACAAGTGATATCGTATCTCAAAAGATTTTTTTTCCTGTAGTAAATTAAAGAAAAACTAACAAATATGCAGCAGAAGATTGTGTCATTTTCATGGCAACATATACTCCATAATTATATAAGGGTTTTATTTCACATACGAACAGTGTAGATCCAGATCAGTTGGCACTTCCTGGAACATATATTCTGGCTGATCTGGATCTACACTCTTCACCCACGGAAGACAGCCATATTTCATGGAGGAAAGGGTTAAGACTCATTTAAAAAAGAACGACGGCAAAATATGAAGATTTTGATCATGAAAAGTAATGCAGCACTCTTATATGATGGAAGTTTTTATTATAATTGAGGCTACCAAGTATTGTCTTCCGTGAGAATTGCATTTAACTGATGCAGAAATAAAATTAACTCATGTTAAACCACTTGTGATTAAATCACTTGTGTACTTTGTTTCCTCCCAAATTTTAAAATGTGAAGTTTAGTTTCCGTTTTATATTTTATTTTATACAAGCTCCACCAAAAAATAAGTCGAATTATTTGTTGTTGTTGTTGTTTTTGTATTTTTTCTTGATTGTTTTAAGTATATACATACATTTTTTATTTTGTTATAGTGAAGCTCTAAAATGGTGTGTTTGTAATAATAATAATAATAATAATAATAATAATAATAATAATAATAATAATCATCATCATCATCATCATCATCATCATCATCATAAATCAGTTTTAATGGAAAACAAATATGTGGAGGTAACCAATCTAAATTTTCTTAACCTAAGGCCTAAAATAAAATATTGTTTGTTTCCCCATCCACGACCGACCCGAAAAAATCGTCGCGACCCGAAAAATTTTATCGCCGAAATCTTAATGATATTTTTTTTATTTGGTACGAAAAACATGGAGACGAAAATTGCATTTTCTTCGAATCATTTTGAGTACGAAACCGATCGCAAGTAAGCAGTCGGAGGTTATCAGACGCTTGGCGATAACGCATTAGAAAATAGCCAACCCAGACTTTGCAAAAGGCGTCGGTAAGGTCCGGCAGATTTTGCTTCGGTCCGGTAAAATGTCGTTAGTCTTCTGTCCTTCTGTCCGGAACTATCTTTTATAAACAGGAAGTAGCGTAATAAGTCTATGATTGCATGTACGTCTCAACCTTTCTTGTTTGTTATTCTGTATCAAAAATGACCTCAGTCTAAGCAATAACTGGTAGTCATAAGTTTTAATGTTGAACGTAAGTATTTCAAACAAATATACCTGAAAAAGACAAACACTTATTTTTTTGCAATATCTCTGTCTTTTTTCGGTTGGACAAATCTTCATTGCTCATTGGACCGAATGACCAGCAATTTTGTGTTCTTCCGCGAAGTCTGGCGAACCAAGGGAACATTCTGTTTGCGTCTCCGTGTCAGTAAAAGATGGAGACACCACTCGTTCTTTCGTATAAAAAGTAGATTATTAACAAAGTTGACAATGTGCGGCGTTGTTGGCGAAGTTGTTCGGCCTGTTGGTGATAAGGAAACTGAAAGCAACCGGCTGTACTATTTGCAGCACTTACGTGACAATGTGCAAATGAGTCAGTGTGTCCAGTTTCATGTTGAAATTGTTGCAACACTGAGATGATCAGTACCTGAATATATCTCCATTAAATACATAATAATACAGTACTTAAAGTTTCCATGTCAAAATGTGAAATTTGTACTAAAATGTATTTCAGTTTCAAGTTATCAGGAATATATGAAAACGGAACTTTGAAAGCCACCGAACACGACAAATATGAAAATATGCAGGCTCGGTTTGATCGAGCCTGTTTATGGGCAGTAAAGGAAATGCTTTTTACTGCCCACGCCGCCTAGCCCGAGTTGAGAGCAATTCAATATTTACACCAATAAACAGTACAGTTTCGATCCATCCCAAACGATGGTATGCAAATGGCGGTGAACATGGAACCTTCAATGCCGTATTTTCAGATTAATATCATTCCATGCGGCGTATGGTCCCCAGATAAAAGAATGGGTTTGCCCTAAACGAGAAAACAATGGGCGATGCTTAAACAGAATAGAATAATGACAGGGGATCAGAGAATGTAAATCCTGCATATCACAGACGACGCCAAAGGCAAAATTCAAAAAGCTGGAAATATATCCTTGGGGTGATTGAACAATATCCAAATCTATATTGGCTGGGATATTGAAACCACCGATATATAAACTGGCCGAAATATTTAAACAAAAGTTATTTTAGAAGTACTATTAACATAGTACATAGCTATAGTGCGCCAAAGGACGTAACTGATAACAGCACTGATTGAATGTACGGGGAGACTTTATTCATTATTTATAAAGCACTATTTCATTATAGTTTATTTCATTATTCATATAGCACTAGTCCTGGGCAGGCTTATCAAAAGGACGACTTGGTCAATTTGCAGAAAGGCATTCATCTATAATACATGTAAACTGGGTACCTATTTAAATTTTGTTGGTATTCCCATTGGTGTTAATCCTAGAATATCTATATGTGAATCATTTTTCTGAAAAAAAAATTCAAATAAAAAAAATATTTCGACCTACCTACCTACCCATACTAAATCTGCTTGGGTCGGGATGGGGAAACAAAGAATATTTTAAGTCTGGCCTAAGCATACAATTATGTAAGTGTTGATAGAATCGTTGCTACCAATTGAGACTGTTTATCTTTATATCTACAGAGTCCGTAGTCTTGCATCTATATTTATCTATATCTTTATTTACTTAAAAAACAACGACAGAACCTTTATTTGCAATGGGCAACGTTTTATTTGTTCTGATATGGAATAAATTAAGAGATAACTTATTACTGAAAAGGTTCGTGGAAAGTCTGCCTAGTGTTGTTGTTTATTAATTTTTGTTGTTGTTTTTTGTTTATGAATTTTTGTTTATTAAATTGTGTACACTATGAAAACCGTGTATATTTTGCAGAGATTAGGCTTATCTATACTAGCAGTATATATCTCGACAATCGTGGCCAGCCTTCTTCCGGTTATTTGACTTACTATTGACGACCCCTGCAAGCCTATACCATTGAGTTCGAGCCGTGCATGTCTCAAAACAGCTTACATGAAACATTAGCTGTATATCGACTGAAAACATTCCACTGGCTGCATCAGTGATTCTAACCAATGCAAGCCTGTATCATTGACCGGATGATCTGCCTGTCTATTAACAGCCTACCTGATTATCTGTGAAACGTGGATTGAATGCAAGGGCGCACTCACTGCGAGGATCTATGCTTCCTCCGCATTGCAGGGAAATAAGAAATCTGAAAATAAATGAGATTGTTTCTCAGAAATAAGCTTCATCAACGAAAACAAAAGAATTCATTAACATGTAATAAAGTGAAACAACTCAGCATATTTTGTATAAACATGATAAAACGTGTATGAAACTTAACGATCCTGTGAATTTTCGGAAGATCATGTTTTCCGATTTTTTTAAATTTATACATCAAGTCAACTTTATTAATATTTATATTAATTTCTCTTTAACGTATTTAATACACATTAATTTTACCCATTGTGGTGGTGCTCGGGTGTTCCGGATACATGTATCTGCATACCATCTTGTAGACCCCCCGGAATAGGGCCAACATACGGGATTCCCTACAAAGAAAGATCGATATTTGCCAAGATCAGAACCAAGAAAATAGTGTATAACTGATTATGGGTAAGTAGACAGTCACGTGATACTCAGTGTGTATATATAATATATCCAATAATGATCTTTCGGCCATTTACGGGCGAAAATAAACTTTTTTCCAGTCATCAGTCACATTACGAAACTATGGGGATATTGTAAAACCTTTTGCTGATAAATCATATTTAAATTAGCTTGTCTGACACGTGACTGTTAAGTTATCGATAACTTTCTACACGACAAAAAAATTTCAAAACAGCCACTCCGGCTCCTTGTATTCTGGCAAATTAGCTGTTCAATGCATTCTGAACCACTATTCAGGAAGTAATAAGCGATTGTTATCTCATTATCATGTTTACATGAATCACAACGAAGTATAATTTTGGAAAACGCATGCCAAAATTCATAAGGAAGCAGACTGGAGGTGTATGTAGTTTGAAAACTTATCTCAAGTTATCTGCCGGAATATAATTGTTCAAACTTTCAATATCTATTTCTGGAAGACAATCTAAAACATTTTAGTTTTTGGGGAGATATCAGTTTCCTGACTCTTGACATTCGCAACTGGTCTATTAATAGTAACAAACTGCATGTCTAAGAACCTCCGAAACAGTAGGTATTACCTATCCCTCAGTACAGCCATTGCTTTGATTATAACCAGGGTTGATAACTGTTTTGATTATAACTCACGTTTCAGAAATTCTGTCACAAAGTAAATTTTACCAACGACGCGACTACTAATTTTGTATTCTACCATGACAGGATTGTTTCAAGCCACCCATCCATTATATGTGGATTCGATTCCCAAAGAGCAACAGGTACTTGTCCTGTGATGTAGTGACTTACATCCTTCGTCTTGGGCGGGCATGTCTTTCATTTACAACCAGTATTTTGATCAGAGTCGAAAATAACATATTGTTAACATGCTGGATTGAAACTGACAGACAGACGGACTGATAGACAAATAGAGGCGAGCGGGTGGTGGGACGGGCGGACGGAATGACGGACGGGCGAACGAAAGCGCGGGCGGGCCTTCAGACAGACAGACAGACAGACAGACAGACAGACAGACAGACAGACACAGACAACGATGCTACATGTAATTTCTATGCACTACATTGGTTAAATGCTGAAAGGATTTATCAATGGTAAGACTGAACAGTCCAAAGCGGGGAGTAGACTGATCGAAACTGGAAATAAAAGTGGTTTTATATTAGTCGGTGGTTTTGTCTTATCGGTTGTTTAACTTCCGTGGATTAAGTGTAGGTGGTGGTAGTGTTTAGATAGTGTTAGATAACATTCGGTCTCATAACAGCTTAAACAGCTCGTTTAATTTTTCTCGACCAACAAAATGGAAGTTCATGTTTGTGATGATATTTTAATCAAGGTATAGTTCGATTTTGACCCGTGAGCTGTGACCTTTTGGACAAGTCCATTGTTATAATCCTAAATAGGTAAAGTACGTCAATTTACAAAGGTACCGTTAATTTACTTAACTTATATGACATTAAAAATGTTCAGCAGCCAAAAGTTAGTCACGGCGAAATAGCTCAGTGGATAAAGATCTCGAGCTATGATTCCAAACATTGCAAGTTCGAATCCAATTAAAGTAACTTTTTTATTTTTGTCTTTCGTTTACTTTTTTAAATATTAATTTAGTCCGCATGATATTATTTAGTTAATTGTTAATTTATCATTATCTTTTGCAAAGCCTTTTGATTTAGTTCCTGTTCATTTTTTTTAAATATATTGTTGCTGAGCAGCTTGCCGTCCCCCATTCACCGCTGCCCCAAAGGGGCACTGACACTTGTGAATCCTGACTTTCTGTAAACAATTGTAGTTAATGGAACCTTCATAACATTCTCTTCTTTTCAAAACCATTTTGTACAATGTATTGGCATCGTCCGAAAACTGTATTTTGAGTAAGCTTCGATCGCGACATCTTACCAACTGACTTGATGAAAGCTTACTCGACATTTGCACGGTTTTTTGACAATTATGTTGGTGTCTACATATTTGTAATGAAAAGAATGACATTAAAAATAAGATCCGCTCACAGGATTCGAACTCACAACCCTTCTGACACATTATCAGAAATCAGAAGCGTTACTGCCACGGCTATGAAACCTTTTTGTTACATGTTTTTCAATTTCAAAATTATGAGATATGATAGGACAATCTAACTTCCCTATTTTGTGGAATATTCCAAAAATCTATAAATACAAAAGTGCATTCACGGCTCAACGCGTAAAATCGGACTATACAAATGTACACGCTTACTTGAAAGATAACTGATTGAAACAACCACTTAAACCGTTTTACTTGATTGTGTAAAATATTTGATAAATATTAATCGAATTTTGTGACCTGTACTATATATTTATTGATAACAGGACACAACAAGTATCGCATTTCGCAAGCATTAGTAACAGTCACATTTGTCTGACGATTTCAATTTCCAGTGGGAGTAGTTTAAAAGTTTTGACTTTTATATTTAACAATTCTATTTTGCAGTAGATTCCGAGAAAAGCTTGATGTAAACAGTTCTAGCTATTTCCGGTGAGAGGCGAATTGTCCCCGCCTCCATCTTAGTTTATGAATCTCTTTTAAATCTAGTTCATCTATTCTAAAGTACCCTTAGAGTGCACTTAAATACAGTTTAGTAATTATCTCTGGACTCTTGCAATTCAAAGTGATACGCTGTAAAATAACATTTTTTATTTGTTATCTTTTTTAGGAAGAAACTTCACTTATGGCGAAGCCTGCCACTTTAATCACCACCAAATGACGTTTAGCAATTCTTTTTCGACAATTACTCAGGCTCGCCTAAAAAGGACATGCCTAAATGATCATCTATTTGGATTCGTCAAATTTTAAATATATTGTGTTCATGTAGTGTGGATAACAAAAATGAAACTACGAACAAGATCTTATATTTTTTAATCAGAAGACAGATATCATTAATTGTTCTTTATACGAATTAACAGTCAGTATACATGGTATAGATAACAGCTACAATAAGATACACTGTCAGGTAATTTTATTTAAATGACTTACCGGGTTGTGTACTGTATTAGCCATTGTGAACTGTTTTCACAAAATGCAAGTTTTCAATTAACACTCATTCGTTTTAAGATGTTCTAATCATGTGACCCGAATCACGTTACCAGGATGATATCGTTATCAGTTGGTCATTAGATTATTTAGTGGTTATTGCCTTAACCTTCATTGTGATAACCTTAATCATGACAGTTCATCCAGGCGCGCAGCTGCGTTCAGAGTACGTAGCGTGGAAAGGAAGAAAAAAGGAAGGTCCGAGCTTAAACGGTTCTGAAATTTCTTTAAATTTCTTACTCACTGCGCAGACGATGTAACACATATATAACCATCCTTGTAAAACAGACCAGATCACAGAAGTTTGATTACAACAGTGTTCAAGGTTGAAAATGTCGGACTCCGTCGGATCCCACCCACTAGGGATGAGAGTCTTCTGCAGTTTTCCCAATCCACAATCGTCGCAAGTATTGGTTTCAATTTAGGAAACAGTCAACGAACGTGATTAATAAAAGCTTGACAAACTTGTTTCGCAATCGTTGTCAAATAAATAAGGTTAAACTTAATATGCGGCGCGTCACGGGAAAAGGTACCGTCGGACAGTTGGCGTCAATCTTCGAAATGACGTCATATTTTAGCTGACGACATTTTAGTAATAAGAAATTGGTTTATATTTTTAAGTTCTTTCAAAACTGAATAAAATCTAAAATATCACTAAAAACGACCGAAGGTACCTTTTCCCGTGACGTGCCTCATATGCTTATGGACAAAAGTCTTGTCCGGTCTACAAAAACTACAATTTTTCTATTGTTTTAACCCACACTGATAAATTCGTTAATAAGGAAAGAATTTTGGAATTTGAGCCAGTACTACAGATAGAGGTGAAAATAGGCATTTTTGGATTTTACGCGTTTAAAAGATATTTTTGAAAACATTGTCGGATAAGACTTTTGCCCATAAGTATATACATTTGTAAATGCAGGTATCATAAAGATTGTTTTGTGAAACAGGTGATTTGGGAAAGATCCTGATTTTTTTATCGGATTCCTTATGTTAGTCCCGTTATCACTCTTGATGGCACGATTTATAGAACAAAACATAAACATATTATAGTACATTATCTAGTCATTGAAAGTCTTGTGACCAACAAGTTAATTTAAATATGGTCATCAACAAAAAGTTTTATAATTTTGATATTGTGATGTTCTTTTATAATGAGTATTGTTCATTGAAAAAATATTAATTTTTGCAATATCTGCTTGGATATATAAACAGAGTATCGCGTGACTGTCCATAATCAGTTAAACATATTGATTCATACTCCATACACGGTATTTAATAAGATTACATCAAGGTCTATTTCAAACTCCGCGAATTGATTTCCTTCAATTCACTATACAAACTGAAACTGTCAGGGGAAGTAACCGCTGCAGGGCATTTGGGTCAATTTTAGTCTGGATTACCTGCCGCTTGATTGCTATGTATTTTTCTGGATTACATGCCCCTGGCCTTGATTGCTATGCTTTTTTCGGATTACCTGCCCCTTGACTGCTACACAAAGGAGTCGGGTTCGTCGGGAACCAGTCTAGGTCAAGTTGAAAACAATAATTGTGAGAAATGTAATGCATATGCGTGAAAAGAAAATCGCGTTGCAAACAAGGATCGATATGGCCGTGTGCACAGCTACTGCAAGTCCGACCCGATTCGATATTCCTCATCGAGATAAATTTTCATTCTATGTGATGACCTCTTCCAATTTATGGATGCAGTGCTCGGCTTAGCTCGGGATTGAACTTTGCACGCGACAAATAGTGGGTTCACGTTTAATATCTGCAATTATGTCCACTAAACGAACCCAATCAGAAATGTATACAATTTATCGGGTAAAAGAGCGCGGTTACAAAATAGCCACTCGTGAAAATATCAGTTTGTCGTGTTCACTCGTGAAATAAAATCGGTATTTCACTGAAACAAATAAACATCAGCTACATGTATTCCTCAGAAGTCCTAAGCAGACTTTTATCCGGAGTAAGTTAATATTCAAAATTTAACATTCTTGCGCATTTAAGTAGTGCATTATGTTTATCATTGTGCTTAAGGAAATTAAATCATGATTTTAATCATAGTAGCGATAAAAACACACTAAATCACGAAATATATTTCTCGTTGACACACATAGTTTGTTATCTTATTATTAAAATAACTGTTATATTTCTAAAATAGTTTTAAAGAAATTCCAAATTTTATAAATTTACATGTACATTTGTAGCTTTTCATGTAATTGTGTTGGCATAAATCAAAATTTCATATTGACTCTAAGAAATGTTGATACTTTGTGAGAGAGCGATATTACTAGAGTGATTGTCATGCTGGTCACATGCAAACACATTTTTCGTGTTTTTCAGTGTGCTTGGTAATATACGGAATCCTAAACGGGCCACGTTAGGCTAAATTTCGCTAGTACGCTGCGATAATTATCGCCCTCCTGTGCACTTATACTAGCGAAATTTAACAACAATCGCGAGGTTTTTGAGCGATAATTATCGCGTAATTTAAGCATGTTGTGTGTCTCGAAACGCTATAATAATCGCTTTATTTGTTAAATTTTCGTTAATGTAGAGAGGCGAAATAAATGGACATGCGAATTTTATCTTAATTTTTGCCCTCCGTGATTTGGCGGGAAATTAAACCACGTGATGCGGTGTCACTTAACACCGGCTCACAAATACGTCCTACCCTACTCGGTCCAATCGTCCTACTCGATAAAATAACCATAGGATTAAAGACACGAGAAATTTAAGAGCTTAAATTTCGCTAGTATCTAAATATCGCTGGTCTCTTCTGACACATGTAAATTTATAAAATTTGGATTTTTGGATTCCGTAGTACGAAGAGAATTTTTCTTGTCAGGACTGAGCATGCAATCGTTGATAAATCCTCAAATAAATATATTTCTGTACAAAACCTGGCCGAAAATAACCTTTTTCATAAACTTCATACACAAAAACTGACCGGCAATAACTTATTTTCCTTAATTTCATATTTTGATTTTTGGGTCGGCAGACCCAGAGTTGTCAGTTTCCTGACTCTAACCAGTCTCAACTGGTCTAATAATAGTAACATACTGCAGGCCTAAGAACTGCCAAAAAGTAGTTCTCAAAGTACAGTAGGTATGCCGACCCCTCAGTATTTTTAATGCTTTGATTTATTTTGGTTTTGCATATTTTTGCTATTTGCACTGTTTGGATCCCAGTGCATCCCAGTAAAGCGAAAATCTAAGTGACTTATTATAAGTTCCATTGATAGTACCACAAAGACCTAACGAGGACGTTCATTATTTAATAAATGAACACAATCATTAAATATTTCTAAAATTAATGATCTTTAGATTGCCATTGATTTAACATTGTTTAAGAACAAAAAGTAATCTGAAATGAAAATATGGCGACTGGAATTATAATTTATTGAAGCTTCAAAATGATATACGTCTTATCATTATAAGATACCTGTGTTTTCGAGGAAAAAGCTTCCAACAATATAACAGAGTCAATAATTTAGAGAGTAAGTGTCACAAGAGTTCGTATAACTAGTAATATTTAGATTAATCCGTTCTACGACATTTATCAAAGATTTATATCCAAGCTTTTGCTGCACTTCGATACACGCACTGTTGACTTGTTCAACATCGGTTTGTGACATTTTTATACGCCATTGTTCTTGTACTTTTCGCCCCTGCTGCGGTGGAGCATGATTTCTTATATCCGTAAAATTAAAGAGTTTTCGCTGAATATATAGTGCTTTAGAACCAACAAGGTCTTCGTATCTTACAAACATTAATCTGTTTGGATACTTTTTCGACAACACAAGGCCAGCGTGGAAATCTGTAGACATCTTCTGGCACAAAGATTTTGCGTTGTCAAAGATAGTGGTGTTGTATGTCTTGCCAAGAGGATACCACCCTGTGTGGGCAAGTCGTGAAAAAATTATTGCTCTTGGATCCCGTATCAGTTGAATTATTTTAAGACAAGGGTCATCAGTTAAAAGAGGCTCCATTGCATCGGTACTTAGTCTCAATACCTGAAATGAAATAAATCAATATATTCATTTTTTATTGATCAATCATGTGAGAACGATTTCTGTGTATTTATAATGCAGTATTTCTGACATTAAGTCATAGGACGAAAATCAAGAAAGGTGTGTGTGTAAAAGACTGGATTTAGGAAGCTTTTATCCGTAATAACGGAAAGGTTAAAAAACCACAACATCTAGAGCTTTTAAATGTTGTTCCTTGATTAAGGAGGTATCATTTGTCACGAAATAGCCGGTGAGTTGGATGAGTGAAATCCTATTTTCATATTTTCCTGACTTCAAAGCTTTTTATTCGCCCGTCGAAGACGGGTCTTATTATGTGAACACCCATGGCGGGCGTCCACAGCGGCATCCACGGCGATGTCCGCTCAATCACTCAAACAGTTGTTGGCCGATCTTTTTGAATTTAAATGTTTATGGGCATAATATCTCGGCCAAGTTTGATAACCAGCCACTCAAGAGTTATGTCCATTCATTGGAAAAAAAACCAACAAATTCTTCGATGGGCGTATTTTATGGCACTTTGGCTCTCTTGTGTTATCTTGATGTCTCATTATAGTGCATGTTAAATGTTTGATGTCATGCAAAAGTCGAAAAAGACAAATATATAGCAATTTCTTACATTGAAAACAGACTTAATGTGGGAGTCCAATTATACCTCCTTAACCGGGGAAAGAGGTGGAATGTTTTCATTCTGGTGCAACAGTGTTCATTAGATATATCAATAAAAGTTTATCTATCTGAGATGTCATACCTTTGTTAGAATAATCGGAAACGTTTGACAGTCTTGTTTGATAATAGGAAGACACGTTGTGATGTTTTCTTTTTCACGTTTCTTCTTGCAGTTGAAATACTTCAACCAACCTCTATCTTAAAAATATCAAAAGTAAATGATAAAATTCAAAGTGTTAAATATACACCAACATTTGGGGCGTGTCACGGGAGAAGGTGTCTAAAATTAACGTCAATCCTTAAAGTTGAGCAGACGACAATATGCATTTCGCGGTAAAATCATCTTTTAATCGTCAAAATTTGTAATAAAGACACCAGACGATGAAGATTAAGTTAATGACAAAGTAACATGTACATGTATTTGTAAGTTCTTTATTGTAACAGATATTTGTAAATAATGTGAAGCTTACAGTTGTAGGATGCTGACATTGCATCAACATAGTCTACTACACGATCAAAGTTTGGATCATCAAAATTACACGTGTAGAAGTTTCGTAGGGCCCTTAACATGGCATCAACCTGCATCTCACCACTGTAAACACAGATTAAATTCACTTAATATTACATCAATGTGAAGCTCGCAAGAAAAACAAAAAACATAATAATTTCATATTCTCATATAGTTTGATTGGACCCTTAACGTATTTTCGAGTGCTATAATGTGATAACCCCCGTGTCCGGCCTCACATTTCAAGCATCTGATTGGCTGAAATGGCGACCAATCTTAGATTTAAGACTTTGGGCCTAATATGACGAGGTTTCACAATAAGGACAGGCGTGGTGAATTTCGAATTTACTTTCGGGGTTGGTGAGGAGTGAAAAATAACTTGAGCGATAACATTTTTGTCGTTTACATCAAAGGTTGGTTAAAGTTAGTTTTCTATGATTTTCCTGATGTTATATGTGCTTCGTTTGTACTCTAAGGAGTTTGCAGATCTTAATTTTATAATTTCCATTCAAATTTCAAGTGATACTTCTGCTGACAGCTTTAGACGTTTTTATATTTAAGAAATAATAAATAGCTTCCGTTGATATATCGCAGGAGTTCAGATGCGTAAGGATATATCACGAGGGACGAAAAAGCGTGCCGTCATTCACTTTGGCGTCAACGTTGCTGTTCCAACAGTCATTCGAAAAAGCCGTAATATCACAAATTCTTCTCATAATCTGTGTATTAATGAATCGATATTTTATGGCTTTCATTTGGGTATGGAAAACCATAGAATTGTTTCAAGTACGCAAGAAGCCCTTCACACACTTTAAACAATCCTACTGTTTTCCAAACCCAAATGAAATTCATTAAATATCGATTCAATCCTTAAATGAATCTAAAACCATTAAGCATAAATAAGTATAAACCTTACGTTCTTGTAAAAGGAATCATTTTGTTTGCCAAACTTGGTCTTCCATTTTTAGCCCTAGAAAGAAAAGTATAAATACGACACATGTAGTATGACAGTCTAAGATTTCAAATATCTAGACTGACTGTAAAACACAAAATATAATTATAAAACCCCTTTCCAAGAAAAACACCTCAAGTCCGAACAGAATCAAATTATTACATTGCAATATAAAAAACCGACTTGTACATTTTTATGATTTTTATTATATAATTTTAATTGACATGTGATAATTTGTGGTTATGAAAAATTCATTACAGTGCTACTACTGGATCAGATCCCAAGATTGTAAAACTGAGAATGGAGACCCGTCTCAAATCTCAAGGATCTGATTGGCTGATATGGATACTGGTCTCTATCAGCCAATCAGATGCTTGTGATTTGAGACTGGTCTCCATTCTCAGTTTTATAATCTTTGACACATGACAATGGAGAAAAGTGTTGAATATTTCTAAAAATTATTTTACAAAGTGCGGAAACAAATATGGCTTTTTGATTGAAACAAATAAGGTAAAACAAACAATATTACTTCATATTGCCCTACGTTATTATTGATTTTTTTTCGCGTTTAAATATAGCAAGTAATTTATACATAATATAAACATAAGTTCGAAAAAGACTGTAATACAATTCTAGCAAAAATGCCGAAAAATCATCGGATTATGGTATGATAACAGTGGGAATTTAAGATGTCTGTAGCTTGGTTCCATTTAGAAACGTACGCTTTAAAAGGTTTGGTACAATAAAACCCTCGGAATTGATGAATAACTAATAGACGTCTATGGGATTTGAATAAGTGGTCTATAACCATATTTAGAGCTTTCGATTTCTGGAAGACCTTACCAGCAATAAGGTGTGACGGAATCACACAATGTGTTGTTAGCGGTGAAGTACCCCATCATAGTAAACTGCCAGAGAGGTTCATGCACGTAGAAAACATTGGGTTGTTTGTTGAAAATTGAAGACAGAAACGTGGAACCGGATCGCATGTAAGCATTGACAAGAATATGCGTTTTATTAAACAACTCATGTTCCTTGCTTCCTAAAATATAATATAAATAATACTAACGATGATATGGCCTTTCGCAGTATATATTGTACATGTAGTTAAAAAGTATTTATCTTAAAATATTAACTGTACATGATAACACGAAAGGGCATTTTATTGTATATTTAAATCAAATTAAAAAACAACAACAAATGTTTAACAAAAGAACAAAATAATTAATTTATGTAAATTGTTTGGGTAAGGAATGCAAAGTTATCTACAATTAGCCTAAAGATAGCAGACGGCGTTCAAGACGACATGATTACCTAGTAGAAATGTGTTTTTGTACTGAAGATAGAGAACGGAAGTAGTTTGTATGGCATTGTGCTGAGGGGCAGATGGCGTACATGACTTCATTTTTAATTATCCAGAAGTTGTGATGGTATGACAGAAAGAACATAAAATTATCATTACGTTTCTGTGGATAGAAGAAAGCATACTGGAGGGCAGCTATATAGCAAACGACACTTTTTAATTACCCAAAACTGTGTATAAATGGCAAATAGCGTACACAAAGTGTATGGGAGGTGTACGGCGCACGAGACTTTGTAACTATCCTAGAGGCATCTGGAAATGACATAATGTGTGCGCCTGAGGCCGGTGTACAAGACTAGTCCAGAAGAAGTACGAATAAATGACATATAGCGCTCAAAAAGTGGGTGGGGGTGGCGTACATTACTGCATAATTATCCAGAAGTGTGTATTGATGGCAAGGGGTGTACAAGATGAGTGTGGAATAACAATTAAGGTTCAAGGAAGTGTGGAGTAGAGTGCAAATCTCCGAATAAAGAAAATGTTAAGGATGGCTGAAACCCAACAATTAATCTAGATAACATACAGAAAAAAGTGTGAGAATAGCAGATTGCGTACAAGACTACATAATTATGCGAAAGTGTATTAAAATTACACACAGCCTACAGGAAGAAGAGTATTGGGAATAGCGTGACAGTATCCAACAAGTGCGATTGGAGATAATTGATATTTTACATGACTACGTTATTATCAAAAAGTGGGTAGATCTAATGCATGGTATAAAACTACGCAAAAATGGAGAGTGTCAAATAGGATTGTCTCTTTTTAGATTTTTCTTGCCTATGGCATAATGATAAGAAGTGTATAAGTATATCCAACCAGGATTAGTGTCATTAAACTGAATGAATCTTAATTGTTTTACCACCGCTAGTCTGTTGACAATGTTTTTCCGGGGTCATTTCTTGATGAACAGTTTGATTGGAAGTTTTATCCTTGGCAATGACAGGTTTCAATGGAATCCATTTCATTACGTTGGTAGAAACTATAGATGCCTTACTCAACACAACACGATTCACTTCTACATAATAATCTGTAAAGATTGAGGTAAGACATGCATAGTAGTTTAAGAGCTGTATAGGTATTTTCCGACTAACCATAATTATACAACATATAACATTTCTGTTACTCATAATTCACATGAATGGAGCCTTTAGGAATGATTATAAGCCTACGTTGAGAATCGAACCCGTACGGCGAAAACACCTAGCCACAAAAAATCGGGCACTTAACTACCGAATAAACTAGCCGGTACAACTCCAACAAATAGGAATGAGAATAAAAATCTTGTTAATTGTTTCGATCATTTTTTAAATTCACATTTTCTAATAGTGAAAATAACCATCCAGTTCTATTTTAATATAACATTTTTTCTGTGTACGAAATCAGAACCTCAGTTTCAAAATGAAAACAGTACCTGTCGATAAAACGAATACAGTAATAATTCCAGAACATAGCAGGAATACAACCTTCTTCCTAGTGCTTTTCATCGTGAAAATGTCGGAATGAATTTAAACAGTCCAATCTAGCAGATATAGCGGAACATGTTTTGTAAGTCAATCGATTATTCAGTTTGTTGTAAAATCCTTGTAATATCCCTTACCTCTTTGGTTGCACGACGGTGGCAGGGGTTTGAAAGGATATAAAGGTTAATGGGGGAATTCTTTTCTTTAAGAAACATAGAAGCTCGATTTGTTTATTTTACCTCTGTCATCGTGTTCTTGCTAATTTGACTCCCGGGGCTCTGGTCTTGGTAAGTACTCGCCCCTTTGGCTATATTTTTGTGTGCTTTTGCATGCAACATTGTTAAGCTGATGGGTGAGTTGGAGTTATTTCAACAAGACAGCTTATACTTGTTTGTTGAACCTAGGAAAACTTACTTCCTGGTTCAAAACGAAAGTAGAAATCTTGCAAATCTACTTTCGTTTTGAACCAGGAAGTAAGTTTTCCTTGAATTTCTTGAAAACCCAAACTTCATTTTGATGAATTGGCACTAAACATTGTAAACCAGCATATACTTATTTCAGGTATGGGTTGCTTTGGTATATTGTCCATGAATTTCAGAGTTCTCATGCAAACGGGTTTTCTTTCGTTTTAGTACGAGTATGTGCTTGGTAATTAAAAATTGAGCTTGCAAACGTTAACTTCATCCTTAGCTAAATACATTTCTTTACTAAAATCTGGGTGGCAATAAGTATTTCCCCCAAAATTCATTTTTGAAATTTTCGCCATTTGCAATGTTTGCAATCCCTTAAACCCCGTGGGGCAACTAAAGAGGTAAGCATAACGATTAACTGTAGATCAGTTCATTGTAATCACCATGAGCGCTCTAGAATATCATGTTCACTTGGTAACTTTTTTCGGCGTTATTCGGCGTTAGCTGTCTAAGCTCACTTTTGACATAGTTTTTCGACCAATTAAATGTTGTAAATAATACTCGTATTCTATTATCATGCAGCGGGAAAATGAAATAAACTATTTCGATTGGTAGCTATTTACACCAGACAGGCATCTAGAAGGGTGGAGAGGTATCTCGTGTGATTTTTATTATTATGCAACGGGAAAATCAAGTCAATATTGATGGCTTAAATACAATTTTATATGGAATATTCTTGGGTGTCGGGTAAACATTTGCGTACAATACACAGTGTAAAACGAAAGAGAAGTGCAGATATTTCTAGTTCTTACTGGTTCCTTTGATACTGATTGTTAATTTCAAGTCCGAAATTCAAGTTCTCTGTAGTGTAGTGGCTTAGGCCCCAGTTACATGTACACAGACGGTCGGTGCCCAATATGTTATTTTATATTAAGTTACTCGCTGTTTTGGTCGGTTGCCATGCGTGAGGTTTTCTGTGTAACCGGCCATCGGTGATGGAAAGGGTTCAATCGGCTAAATAAATAGTTCATAGGTTACTGGTAGGAGACCGAAACCAACTCATTCGGGAATGGGTCGGTGATAAGGATGACTTTATCAGTAAAAATGCTGAAATACTATCGGTTTTTGTCGTTTGTAAATCGGAGCTAAATCGGGCGTAACGCTGATAAATCGGTGTTTAATAGCTAATCATCAGTGGTTCAACACTTTCCGTCAGATATGGCCGGTGATTCATATTTGGTTATCTTTGTTTGATCGGTGATATCGGTGATTAAGAGCTTGCATATCTCGTGATATAGGTTGCCGTCGGTTATTTTCTTTAAAACAAGTATGATTAAGTGATGAGAACCGATGACTTTTTCAGTTTATCGAAAAAATCACCGATGACATGACGGCAGCAGTCGATTGGTCACAGATTGAATCCTTATTAACCACCGATCAAAACCGACAAAATCCCACGCTTTAATTCTCCTCTTTTTTCTATCGGTGGTAGGTATTAGTTGATCGGTTGCTTATCGGTGGCCAATCAGTGATATCGATTGTAGACAGGTTGTCGATCGTTGACAGCGGTTGCAGACAGGCTGTCGATCGGTTATTTGTAAAAATATTTTCACCGATCGAGAATTTTAAACATGTTAAAAAATCCCAATCGGATATTTTTTCACCGACAGAACTTATCTTTTCTCAAGAGCAGTTGATCGGTGCCAAACAGGTGACCAAAAGGTGATATCGGTGTTTAATACGTTGTCATCGGTTCACTCTATAATTCGGCTAAAAAACTCACCGATCACTCACCGATGGCTCTGTGTAACTGGGGTGTAACTTTCTCGCCTCGCAAGCGGAGGCACCGTGTTCAATACTCATGCGGGACACTTTTTTTAAAGTTTAATTTACGTAAAAGTTGGTAGATTTCGCTCTTGTAACAGGCTGTTATTATTTATATTTATTAAATTTCAAGGGCATTTATTCATCTTGAGTTCTAACTCTACAAGAGGTATTTTATTGAAACTGAATAAATGTAGATCAAGACTTAATGTAAGACATTGCTTCTTTAATCGACTTATTATCACTGTATAAAATTGTTGCAACTGCTTCAACATTTGTTTTGAAGACACTTTCAATGAATTGATGTGTTGTCATGATTCGGTCGCTTAATCTCTAGGCCATACTAAGAAGGCACGGAGGGGTCGTCAACAGCTATAACATGTAAAATAAAATAAATAAACTGTGTCTGCTTCACCTTTCTATATTTTCTTTATTTCTTATATATAAAAAATCTTTTCCATCAACGCCGTTTATCTTTTTTAAAGATATTTCTTGTTTGTATATACAGTGAAACCTCCCTTAGCAGCCACCTGCAAATAGCAACCACCTGTCTTTAACAGCCAGTTTAAATATGACCTAAGCTGACATTTTGTTCTAATTTTTAACTGTCTTTAACAGCCACCTGTCTTCAGCAGCCACTTTTTGTCACTCCCTTGGGTGGCTGCTAAAGACAGGTTTGACTGTACAGATGATTTTTACGAATAACATGGATAAATTAATATTGCCTATTTATTTGCTTTAATTTATAAATTAGATCTACATAAACACTGACTGTGGAATACCTTGTTGCAATAGCGATTTTAAACTGCACTTGTATTTTTGAACTACATCTGGGTATCGGCAGGTTAAGTAAACTTTAACGTGATATAACCGCTCAATATAGTGTTCTGTTACAAGATCATGTTTCGTTTATTGTATGATTGAAGGTACTCACGATCAAACGTAATGTAAAACAATAGTTCAAGTGAACCAACGGTGCGGCACGTGGTGTCGTATTACAATTTTCTTTTGTATTTTTGCTGCCATGTTATAGTAACAATTCGATAATTTTATAAATATTAGAATATATTTTTCAATTTGATTTCTCCTTTGTTTGTACTTAATAACTTAATCGATATTTAATTGTGTTCATTTGGGTATAAAAAACATTTTGGTTGTTCAATGTGTGTGAAGGGGCTTTACGCTTACTTTAAACAATTCAAATGTTTTTCATACCGAGATGAACGCAAATAATTATCTATTAAATTCTCATATTAACAATCATAGATACTCCCAGTTTTACCGAAAGTATTAAAAGAAACGTTATATTAATGGTGAATGACTATTTTAACAGCCACTTTGAGGGCAAAGCGAATGAAGGCGAACCAGAGATGTGTCCATAGGATATAGATGCCCCACTCTAAGTTAAATGGTCAAAAATGCCCTTGGTGCTCTTTATCTGATCGAAATCGGTCCCGATATTACTGAGAATTTGAGAAATAAGCAAACACCTACCTGAAGTGAGTGATTTTGTGTGTGCAAAACATCCAAGAAGTCACGTGGTATAGCCCCCCCCCCCCTGATATAAGAAAAGAATAAACTATTATAATTCATTATCTCATAACTGATATGATATATTTTGCTTAATAGTTTTTGACAAATAAAATGTCAATTTTACCCTGTTAACATGTACCGCAAAATGCATACGTTTCCAGGTTTGACGTCAGCCTACCGAAGAGCTCTTTTACGTGCAATTTTGTCAAAAAGTATTCGAGGTAGATCCATTGTAGATACAGTGTTGCTATATTACGTCACTTTTAGAATATCGTGGGCCACGTTTTTCGCTAGTACAATACGATAATTATCGCCCTCCACTTGTACTAGCGAAATTTACGCTCTTAAATTTCTCGTGTCTTTAATCCTAGGGTTATTTTTATCGAGTAGGACAATTGGACCGAGTAGAGTAGGACGTATTTGATGAGCCGGTGTTAAGTGACACCGCTGACACCGCATCACGTGGTTTAATTTCCCGGCAAATTACGGAGGGCGAAAATTAAGGTAAAATTCGCATGTCCATTTATTTCGCCTCTCTACACTAACGAAAATTTAACAAAATAAGCGATAATTATCGCGCTTCGAGACACACAGCATGCTAAAGTTACGCGATAATTATCGCTCAAAAACCTCGCGATGGTTGTTAAATTTCGCTAGTACAAGTGTACAGGAGGGCGATAATTATCGCACTGTACTAGCTAAATTTAACGTGGCCCGTAAAGGATTCCGTAATTTTCTGCCAAACGAAACTGGAAATATTGGCGACAATTCACGGTTAGTCTTATAAGCCTGCAATTATTTTAATTTGAAGAACTACCTAGATCCCGGATAGCAATGAGAGAGTACTGCCCCAACAGGCTGGAATGTTATAATTAGCTGTTTAAGAACGGGCTGAAACAGTGAACCCAACCTGTATTATAGGAGTAATATTAATATCAAATGTTGTCGTTGCCAACTAATGATGACAATAATAGCATTGATCTATTTTTGATAATTTTAGAATTATTATGACCGTAGTTAAAATAATGATTGAACTGTTTGTCAATTGAAAATCTTTATGCTTTTGTAATGACTTGATTGTCAGTTTGACACAGATATCAAACATTGGATATGAACGAACCCTATATGAATTTGTCGTTAACTCTATTTTGTGTGCAACGTACGCTTTAGCTCTATTTTGTGTGCAACGAATTGCAATAAACACTTTCACTATATGTTGTGGGCAACGAACTGCAATACACACTTTTCACTATATTCAGTGTGCAACGATCTGCAGTAATAACTTTTACTGTTTTTTTATGTGCAAAGAATCGCAATTAGTATAGGTTATAGTTTATTTTGAGGCTTGTATGACAAAACAGTCGCCGCCTAAATAACCATATATGGGTATGCAAAAATCAAAGTAAAAGTAGTTTTGTCATTCAATGGCCCGTAAACATACTGAGAGAATATTTTAGAAAGTGAATCATGAAATTTCTTTATCTGAAAACACCATGTGAACATTACTGATTCTCAGGAAAAAAACAAAACCTGTGTAGCAGTCTATCATTGCTTTGAGTAACAAGGTTTCAACCGTGGAAGTTCCATTTTACCCTTTATTCATTTAGAAAAATTTTATAGTATGGTAAAATAGTTTATTTCCGGAACAACGGGCTCATCCGTGTAGTCTGATTACGACCGTCACTTCTCCCTGTTAGATTCACTAGGTTATTTGTAACAAAAAAGTGTAAAATACTGATCAGATGACATTGATTTAATAGGTGATCTTGATCTAAACTGGTCACCTATGTGATAACAGACGTATATATGAGAATTAAGGTTCGAAATATTTTAAAAATACTGCATTGTCATTGGCTCAAAAATAATTTTAACCATTATACACGTTTTGTATGGAAAGAACAGCAATTCACGCTTCAACTCTATTTAACTTTAACTCCTGATATGCATATATTACTTTTTTCTATTTTCTATTTTGTACGAACTGCAATATAACAATTCAGAGCTATATTGATTTACTGTCATAAGATGAAACCTACTAACAATTACCTGACTAGAATCTCTCGTATCACGAACGAGCCAGCCGTCGCCAGGTAAAATCGATCTTTCTAACAATAAATATTTATATCTAAAATACAGGATATTGTTTAAATTTCGCAGCACTTGATACCTTACAAAAAGCAGGACTTTATTAGCACTGTAAGTACACATGGACAAAAACTGTTAACATTTTAATTAACCGTCAAATTGCAAATCGAACATAAGTTCTCTTTATTTAGATTTTTAAACGCAGATCGATAAACACGCAGAATACAGTAACATTATCATGTGATAATTATAATGTTTCTCTAGTCTGCTTGTTTATCGATCTGCGTTTCGTTTACAAACGTTTTTATTAAATATAGGTTTTTGCCTGTTTGTTTCAGAAATAGTTTGGAATTATTTCTGTCGCATTACCCAACCGAATTAGGCCAGTATCTTCTTCACAATATCATAGCGCCTTTAATCTAAAAAACAACACCATTCCAGTTAATTTAATGAACATGGAACAATAATCAATGATTTAAATATAATTATGTTTGCCAATTGTTGACGTTAACAAATGATATTGCCTCTATCTGGGAGCGAACCCGCACCGTCACGGCGACAGCGGCTAGCCCTGAAGTTCCGAAGACGCAACCAATTGAGCTAACCGGGACAATCCCCAAAAAGGTTGGTCGGATAGCCCTGATATACGTAATCATCACTGCACGACATCGGTAACGGGTTATTTTACTGGTAACAGTACTAACTATATGTACGGTGAGGCTTTTTTACGGTCGCCACACTGCAAGAATAGCGCTTATGTGAATTTCAAACTTGAAGCTTGAAGATATTCTTTGAAGCATGGTGATTTTATTTTCAGCTAACTTAAACAGAAATGGCTGAAAAAGAAAAACTGGTTGGACAACTGTTCAAAGACTCAGTACTTCCGTCCACGACAAAGTGAGTCAGTTTGTTTTATAAGCCGATAAAAAGTAAAAAGACACCTCATACTAGTAAAAACACGCACCATCCCGTCTTGAAGCAGTTGTTTAAAGTAAAATAACAAATGTATCACTGTATTTGAGCAACGTCATTATAAGGATTACACCTATGGCGCTTTTTCTGTTTGGGAGGGAATTTGATAACATAATACGTTTATATGCGCCAATCCAACACAAGAAACGTATCATACAACAACGTTAAAAATAGGGGTTTTCATGATGTGACAAGAACACAAAGATAATACTCATTCTAACAAGCTTATGTTTTGCCAGCCTCGAATGAAATATAAACAGTAGAGAATATGCTTTTATATTAATTCCTTTCTTGTGTTTCCCTGAAAAATTCCTTTAATGTTCTATATTAATATATGTTTAGGGTGTTGTTTTTATTCATATTTTTTCTATTTCCTGTAATAACTCTATTTCTAGGCCGAAACCGCGATCCAAACCTTGTTTGCCTGTTTCTAAAGATATATTTCACACACCGATGATTTTAATTGACAACGACAGCGGAAAACCCAAGTGCAACCACGAAACCCTTTCTGAGCTCAGCAAGATCGAGAAAACCCTCAACATCGTATCTGTTGTTGGAACCTTCAGGAGCGGAAAGTCGTTTTTACTTAATAAAATTTCTCTCCTCGACACAGGTATGTAACTTTCTTAAGTTCATATATCAGCTAAAACCGACCATCTGCATATTTTGATATTGTTTGACATAATTTGCAGTCGATACTTTTTTAAAACGACATTTATCTTTTATTTTCGAATAAATTATGGGAAATTTTGTTACACACTTGATAGAGATAAGCAGGGATTTTAGAAAACCACCGAATGCGGGAAATGTTAAAATATTGCAGGTTAGGTATGATTGACCTGTTCATGGGCAGTAATGGAAATTCATAATAATGCCTATGCTGTTAGCTAAACAAAAGATTCAAAAGCTGGTATTTAGTTAAAGAATTTAAAAGGACGAAACGGTATGCGGAAAGAGACGAACCGAGCTATATTGTAATAACTGTAGTATAGTGAAAGTACGGAAAACGAAACATACTAGTATTGCGGAAAGAGCCGCACCTATTGCTACAACAACTAGAGTCAAGACTGGAGCGAGAGTCTAACGACTTTTACCAAAATCCTATCGAACATGCGAACTTCCTTTTAAGCAAACAATTTTAATATAATTAAAATGTAATTATTGTTTTGCTAAAATGCTTCGACGTTCTATAAAGTTGGTTTCTGTTTTATAAACAGGGGACGGATTTAAAACAGGCCACACAACACGTCGAGTTACTAAAGGTATCTGGGCATTTTGCCGCCCACATCCCAAGCAAGAAGATCAAGTTCTTCTTTTATTAGACACCGAGGGTATAGACGACCCTGAAGCAGTAGGTTTTTTATTGCTTTTACCCACCCCTTTTGGCTTTGCAATTCTATTAGCTTCTTATGTTTTATATTTTTGTGTGCTTTGCATGCAACTTTGTTAATCTGATGGATTGGTTGGTGTTATTTCGCCAAGACAGCATGTGCTTGATTGTTAATATGAGAACGTGTTGGGGGAAAGTGTAAGGTTGGTGCACGCTAGAACCTGATTTAAACCCCGAGTGGTAAATTGTTTTGCCACTCCCAAGGCGGTTCTCACTTTCGCGAATTGTTTGTTTCGTCTATATTTAAACTGAGCATTACATATCCATGCTTTTTTTCTCCTCTCTACTTTTGGCCGTGTGGGGCGGATGTGTCTGCTGGATGTGTCCATTACTGATTTGCCTATTTTACTTTTTTATTCATGTCAATTAATTAAGACAGCCAATCTAATTTTAATCGATTTCTTACACCAGTTGATCTACCAGACTAGTTTGTATTATAATTTTATAAATCAAGTGAATTCATATTGGCCTTGTTATTTGTCAATGGTAGTTTATATTGGCCGAAGCCTTAGGCCGAGGGCTTATATGACTGCCCTAGGCCCAAATACATATTTGATGGTTTTAAGTAGGTTATGAAAAACAGTTGGGCTGTCTAAAGTGTGTAAAGCTCGACGGACGTCATGCTTACTTAAAACAATCGTGTGAGGTTAAACACTACTTGTGGGTTTGAACACTACTGACTTTCCTTGATTCTATTCAGGTACAGATTTTAGATGGATGTGTATTCATTCTAACAACCCTTCTGAGCAGCACGTTGGTGTATAATACAACTGGGAATTTTGACAGAGCAGCCATTCATAAATTCGAGAATCCTTTTCTGTTAATAGCAAACTGTTTTCGGTAATAACTGTTGCAACCGCTTATGGCTTGTAATTATTTAGAAAGGTAAAACCATGAAGTTAAAACGTTTTTTTTATTTTTAATTAAACGAAAAGCTTTATAAATGAGCAGGTTCGAAATCTGTTCAAAGACTATAAAACACCACCGAGCCAACGGAAAAACACAACTTTCTAGAAGTAATTTTAGAAATGACATATATACATTAAATAATTTTCTATAAAAAGTACAAAGAAAAAAATACTAGCAAAATTTATTTTATGTTTTTAGTACTTTGAAGCTTAAACTTAATGTACAAATAGAAAAGCAAACTTTTACAGGATAACGTTATAAAAGGTTTCCTTGTCGTCTTAGAATTTATTTACGTAGAGTTGCGCTTTGACTTAGCATATATCATATATATTTACCGTATTTTTATTACAATTGATGTTTTGAGAAAGGAATACATGAATAATTTATCGTTTATAGTAAAACAATACCTTAACTTTATCAGATTTCTAGCAGGATTAAAGAACTCAATAACTGTTGCTGGGACTGACATGGATGACTCTATTTTAGATTTTTTCTTTCCAACATTCATTTTAACTCTTAGAGACGTAACTCTCGAAGTAACAAAAGAATCCGATCAGTTTTTGGAAGACAGTTTGGTCCTCCGTCGGGGCGTGACAGACAGCATCCGAAACTACAACCACCCGAGACAACTCATACGGAGGTATTACAAAAAGAGAAAATGCTTCATTTTTAAAAAGCCGACCAAGACGAAGAACCTGCGAGATCTGATGAAAATACCAGAGAGCGAGCTAAAGCCAGACTTTCAAGAAACGTTAAATGCCTTCAGAGACTATGTGTTTTCATGTCCACCAAAGACCCTTAAATGTGGTAGAGGCATTAATGGAAGAAGTGAGTGTAAAATCTTATTAATAATCGAAACTTCTTAAAATAGTTAATAAAACATATTAATGTGTCTAAAACGTTCGTTAATATTTTACTTTTCTATATATTAAATATCTAATATTAAAATACAACATATACTATTTGTAACCAACTATTTACACAACTATTTATATGTGCATGTGTTTAAAATGCATAAATTGTGGCAACAGTTTTTACAACAAGATACAAATACTAAAGACAATTATTTAAAAATTAATTATCTATTTTGAATTTAATCTATTAAAATGATTCACATACCATTTGCACATTCAAATGTATTTCTTGTAAACAATTCTTTTTAGTTAGATATTTTCAGTTGTTAACGCCGAATGTTACTTCTAACATAAATAAATAATGGAAAAATGAACGTGTTTTAGTACAGTTTATGTTGTTGTTCTTAAGATTTAAAATATTACTAATATGCCATGACATTACATATTGGGAAAGAAACACTTTAAATTTTCATTTTCTATTTTATGATGAACTTGAACATAATTTTCTTGACAGTGTTCAGTACTTTACTTGTGAGCTACGTGAACTCCATCAACGATGGACAACCTCCAAACATACAAACTGCAATGCAAACAATGGCCGATGTTGAGAATAAACATGCCATTGAGAAAGCCGCAGCATTTTACGACAAGGAGATGAAACAGAAACTTGCTGTTCACAATGCACCGAACGACAGTGGTCTTGTCGTATTCCATAACGACAGTATGAATGCTGCTCTGGCGATTCTAAAAAAGGAACTTGTCTTCGATGATAAACAGATTTATGAGGAACAAGCAATGGTAGATTAAATATTTCTATAGTATATGCATTCATTGATAAACGACTTATTAAAATTGTAACGAATAACACAATATTTGTGTACGGTATTTTGTGTCAGGATATTACAGCAGATGCAACAGACTTGAGAATCGTGCGCTCTAAAACTTCTATCAAATTCTACAACAATCCACGTTCGAAACACGTTTAATAGCAACAAATACAAGAATATAGTAGCAACAAAAAGCATCAAAAACAATTTTTCCTGTGACGTGTCGCATGGTACAACGTTTTTATTTGCGAAGGAACTTCATCACTTCAAGACTGTTCCTCTTCATATTCAGTGTATTCGTACAAACGGTCTGTCGCAAAATCTCAACACGAGACTGTTGTTCTCAAACCGAGTTTTTTTTAATTCCGAAAAAAAAACACTCATTTATATAAAGATGTCAGCATGTGTAGGTAAATTTAGAAATACCCTATTTGAAATTGATTTTATTTTTATCTTAGTGTAACATGTTCTTTTGGTTCTAACAATATTTTTATATATTTGACAGACACTGATCAAAAAGCATTTGAAGACATTCAAGGATTCGGTAGACAAGAATTCTAAGGCAATCTGCGAACAAAGACTGCAACAACTGAACTTAAGGATAGTACGAAAAATGAAAACCAGAGCATACTGTCATCCGTCCGGCTACGACGAATACATGACAGATATCGAGTGGATCGTCAAACAATACAGAAAGGAAAAGAAATATCTTGGAACAAAAGTAGGTGCTGTTGAATAATAATTACCTAGTAAACTTGTTAAGAAGAAACAATCAGAAATAAATATGTGACGAAGTTCACATAAGATAATTATTTTGTATACTATAAACTCTTCGGGATAAATGCATCTTGTATTTTTAATGACACAAATATGTGAGTTTAAGTATAAAATGATTCATTCCAGACGAAAATAAAATACCTTAATAGCCGACATTGTTGAGTATGCTTGGTATATAACGCTATGATTGTACGAAGAGTACAAATGGATAGTTAAATATTTAAGAAACAATATAACGTAGAATTTCCTTGTTATTTACAGCGCCTGACATCAATGACAAGTTTAATAAACGTTTGCACGCGTATGCCTTTTTATAATTTGGAGTTCTTTGGAGTATATTTTGTTAAGCAGAGAAAGAACATTAGTATTATCTGTTTATATTTTTGCACCTCGTTGTAATGTTAAACGTATTTTTGTGCGATTTATGTTTTTTTCCCAAAAGGAGTAGATAGCGTTCTATTAATGCATTTTTAATAATTGAGGTATCAGCCATCACAATGTTCACTTAAATTATTTCCTTAAACTCCTACAGGCTCGAGTTTCTCTACAAGGGTTTCTTGACGGAAAGGAATCAGAGGAGGAGACAGTCTATCAGTGGGTCGCTGAGGCACAAGAACAACAAAGCGGTAACTGAACTATACTAAACTATGATTTTTTACAATCATCCTTATAAATGATTTCAAAACGCGTGTAAGATTCGATCAACTATTTAATTAATTTTTTTTCAATATTTTATTTTCTATTTCTACCTTCAATAGTCGATCAGTATAAACACAAAACCAAATCATTTGCTTAGCTGAGTATTTCGGTATTTTCTGTGTTAAATTATTGTCCCGGTTATCTTTAATATATTATTTCATAATATAATCGTGTATTCTCTGTTTTTAAGACGCAAAGACAAAGTCTATGCCGTTGAAAAGGCTAAGTTCACAGATCGAGAAGATGGACGAAGGAAACGATGAAGATGTGAACATCAAAGATGACCAGGAAAAGCTTGAGGATGACATAAATAGAAATATAGAGTCGATGCAAAAGAACGGCAGGAAAAACATCGAAAGTCAATATTTGGAGATGTTGAAGATGAAAATCGACGAGTTGAAACGTACGAAAGATGAAGTTTCTGAGGAAAATCCGCTTTTTGAGCAACTTCGGAATGAAACGGATCACTGGCAAGACGTGTTGAAGAAAGCAACATGGAACCTACCAAAATGTAATGCGATTTATTGCGAAAAGAAAGAATCCGACAAGGTTGAACCGCTGGAGACCAATGGAGCGGTTGATCAGCCAAATGAAAGAGTTATAGACGGAAAAAAGAAATGGGAATGCCTTATTCAATGACTCAAACAAACCAAGATAGATGTTATTTTCGTTTCTTTTATATATAATATAAAATATATTTCTATCGTTCACCGATTAAAACAATTTTTCGTTTTATTTTATGCTTTTAGTGCATAATATTAGTAAATTTGAAATGCAATGGAATCAAATTAGTTATTATGTATTGAAAAAATGCATAAAATGGTGCCTAAAACGTTTTCCATGACGTTTCGTTAAACGTATACCCAAACTTGAACCGTTTTTAAACATTTTCGTTCGGAATATTATGTGCGTTTGGGTACCAACGAAAAAAAAAATGAAAAAAAAAACCAGTAAAAAAAGAAATATATTCCATTTTTTTGTAAACAGTAAAAGAGCCACTTTTTATTTCACCGAGAAAATTCTATAACTCACTGGAAAGCATAAAATAAAACAAATTTCTTCATTGCCTGGAATCCAGGCTTGTGTTACGGCATATTGTCGTTTATTTTTAAATAAATAATTGGACTAGCTCATACTCAAAATATTTAAGTTAGAACATAATTTTTAAGTTAAAACAATTTTGATGAGCCAGCGGCGCGAAATGCGGCATCGGATAACGATTTATCGTGTTGTTTCCTTGATGATATTATTGTAGTAAATCGATTTCTTCGTATCAGTTTCTTTTTACAGTTTATTACTGGCATGTTTATATTATTTATCATGCACCCTAATGCTAAAGCTCCTATACCCGCCGGGGTGATATTTGTTTCGCATATCGGTCACCGACCCGATATTGCTTGCACCGTGTTAAGTTTACCATAAAGTCCGAGGACACCCGTCGTCCAATCCGACGAGACCTCTCATCCGTAACTCCGCCCACTTAGTGACGGAACTACTTTCCTGAAGCCATTGTAACTAATGTAAACAAATATCGATAACGAAACAATTTTCCGTATTTCACTTTATTTTATAAGATTTGAAAACAAATAATGGTGTTATTGTCATTTTTTCTTAGAAAAACGTTTATTAAACACTGCTAATTGGACTTTCTCCAGTAATTCGTCG
Organism: Corbicula japonica; assembly: GCA_038501625.1. Taxonomy (NCBI): domain Eukaryota; kingdom Metazoa; phylum Mollusca; class Bivalvia; order Venerida; family Cyrenidae; genus Corbicula; species Corbicula japonica. The sequence goes on along the minus strand of JAZAYU010000439.1, from coordinate 228,022 downwards.
TTTTTCGTCTGTTTTTAAATGCTTTATTCCTGTAAATTCGTGGCCCGTACGATTGGTGTTGTTGGCGAGATGTGGATTCATTTTTTTTCATGGGAAACTCTGGAAAATAAACGAGAAAAAAACACTTCATTTAAAAAAATAGACTTTGGCTGACTCCAAAAACACATATATTGAAACAGGTCTGCAAAAGCAATAATAATTGTGACAGAAGAGTGACACATATTGCTTAAAAACAAGGTTTTGTGAAATAAAATTACTGCTCCACATTTTTTTGTGACTGAATAAAAGCGGAAGAAGAATGAAATTTGTTGTTGTAAAACCGTCAATAGAGAATAACAAGGTTACTGTCTTGCGATATAAGTGTTATCAGTCGAGGCCGAAATGGGGAGCGGAAGGGCGAGGCTCTGCCGTGATTTTTAACAATATCCTGATGATATACGATACTTAAAACTTGTTTAAAGTTTATTTTACAGTGTTTTTTGGCACCATTTTGAGAAGGGAAATACTACAAATTTTTCACTGAAATTGAGAATTTCAACTTCATTAATCAAATGTTGATAAAAATTATTTTTAAAGAGTCTACAGATTGATCACCAATCACCCAAATTAAATTTCAGGCTTTAATGTGATTTTTCAACATAAGCAAGTAACATATATTTTTTTCTTAATCATGTTTTGGGAAAAAACATGTTTTGTAATTAGGAATGGGACTGATGGCCGTGAATGTACTTCATGCAGGCGGAAATTGTTAATGCATAGTCTGTTGGTTTTTTAAACTAGTATGAAATCTTTCCAAAAATCTTGAGTAATGATTTATCTTATAAATGTTACAAAGATGACAATTTGGAGCAAGTGCTTATTAAAATAAAAGTTTCTTCACAATATTTTATACGTAATTGTACTGCAATGTCTTATGAAATATTAAGAAAACTTGTCCAGTTATGAGAAAAAATTAATTTTATGCACACCATTTACACATTAATTTAGCCTACTATTTTCAGTGTTGACTTTCAAACCTAAAATTGGAAGTGTTCTTCAATAATTTAAATTTCTTATAGTATATAAACATGCATAATTATGATGTTGTAAAATAAAACTCTGATTCTGATTTTAAATTTTTACCTTTCTTGTCTTTCACAACTTCAGTACGGTCAGTACCTCTTGTAAATTCGGCATGACAGAGACATCCATTCATAGGGTTAGACAATCATGGTGGGACCAACCTACAAAATAATATAAATCAGGTTACTGTTTTGTGATATGCATTAAAACACATCGCAGGTACAGGGTTTGGGGGTAAAACTCATAAAAATTATACAAAATTATGGTTAAAGGTAAATGTTTAATTAACCTTTTACTCCAAATATACACATTTTAATGCATGTGCCACCAGTGTAGAACCAGATGTTGAAATATTCATATCCTTGATTTAAGATCTCGATTCGCATTAGTTGCATCTTGGTCAGAAATAACCTAACTAATATAAAAGCGAACAGTTTAGATGGCACAAATGTAGCGGCTGATCAGGATCTACAATGCTCACCCATGTAATAAAGGTATTTACATAATCAAATATTGGACAAGCCCTTTTCTGACTTTTTGAGAAAAAAGACTCTTTCCAAAATTAGAAAATTCATGTCAAGAAACATTCAAAATAGGGAAAAATGTAAAACAACTGGAAAGCGATTGATAAATCCCGTCTCGTACTGTCCTAAAACATGTTTTTTTTACTCTCGCACTAAGCATCCAGATTTCGCGAACCTGTTAAGAATCAAAAATTTTATCTTTCAATAGGAATATATTTTTTAATTGGGAGAAAAATAAAAATTTGCATTGGAAATGCGTCTGACGCATGGAATGCACAGAAAAACACCTGTGGAGTGGAATCATTCATATAACTGGACTAAAATTGAAGATTTTTCTTTGTAACTTTTGTACTTTCACTTCTGATTTCAATCACAATGTGTTTATTTAACTGATAAAATTGTCCTGTCGATTGTTGGGTGAACAATTCAGTACCCTGAAAATGAACAATTTTAAATTTACATTTTATAATAAAAATTACCTTAGTAATACATTTGAGGTATCATCCTTCAACACTAAACATGTCAGGTGTTGAATGATCTCAGTTAGTGGGTCTACTGTACTGTAGACCATGTTCTTCTGAAGATCAGCATAGATCTATCCGAGGAAACAAGTGATATTTGCTATCATGGCCCCTCTAAAGTCTGATGGAGATTCGAATTCGGTGCTGGGTTGATGCCTTATGTTATTAAATATGTCTCAGTGACATTTCCTAGAAGGCTAGATACGGATGTTGATCAATGTCAAAAATTATAACGATGACACAAATCACTGAATTCCAGAAACATAGCGATACTTCACTTTTCTGTTGCCACTTTATTTTGTCATAAATCCGATTTCTGATTAAAACAGTTGTTTCTCGATATAGTTATCCAAGAACAATTGTTAATTTATCAAATCACAACGAAATAAACACAGTTTCTGTCAGAAAAATATGGTGTCCATGACCTCGCTAAATAAATTTGATTGATCATATTACAGAGCAATAAACGTTCGTTTGAGCTTATTTTACTGTGTTTATCTTAAATTTGGGTAAGAAATTGGTAGTTTATCGCTTCAAAATGAACTAATTTCTCAAAATTATATGTAAATCATAACAAAAGGGGCCGTTATAAAGGAGAACTATTTATCGGCGCGTAAGAAATACCGCGCGCGTTGTTAACGTTTATTTTTGAAAAAATCACGGCGATAAAACGTTTCATAATGAATTTAGCATACAAAAAATCACAGCGGTTAACCTATTCCAGATGAATTTAGCATACAGTAGAAAAACATCGACATTTAAGTGGTAAGTGCATGATAAATAGAATAACAGGTTACTGTCTTGCGATATAAGTGTTATCAGGCTCGGCCGATATGGGGGCGGAGGAGCTCGGCAGAGCCTCGCCCCTCCGCTCCCCATATCGGCCTCGCCTGATAACACTTATATCGCAAGACAGTAACCTGTTATTCTCTATATATTTTATGTCTACGAAACTACGAAAACCTCAGCTCGTCAACACAATTAAATCCCACACTCATAGAGCTTCAAATAATTGTTTAAAGGTTGCTTTGAACGTTTCGATCATTTAGATTTTGTAAATCAATTGTTCCGAAAATGAAAATAAATATAGAAGAGAAGTTTAGATCGAGTTATGGCGCAAGATTGTGTTGATATGCAGTGAACATGTTAAAAAATTTAGATTTTGTAAATCAGTTGTTCCAAAATGATAATAAGTATAATAATAGAGGTTAAGATGTTATGGGGCAAGATTTACTGTTTATTGGTGTTAATATTGACTTGCGCTCAACCCTGCTAGGCGGCGCGGGCAGTAATATACATTTCCATTACTGTTCATGAACAGGCTCAATCAAACCGAGTCTTCAATATTTTCATATATGTCGTGTTTTGTGGCTTTCAAAGTTCCCTTTTCGTCTATTTTGATATGCTGAGAAGTAAGGATCATTTGTGTTACATGTACATGAAAGTTTAGTTATATTCATTAGACTTCCTGTATGAAAGCATGAACAAAATTGTTTACGTCGGTTCCGACGAACGGACAGACAGACAGATAGAAATCACCAAACCTTAAAATGGATTTCCCTTTGCAATAAGGGCCCAAGATCATAAAACTAAGATCAGAGCTGGAGGTTATAAACCTGAGTTTGGAAACCAGTCTCAAATCTCAAGCATCTGATTGGCTGAAAGGCGACCAGTCGCCATTTCAGCCAATCAGATGCTTGAGATTTGAGACTGGTTTCCATGCTCAGTTTTATAACCTTGGGCACAGAGATCTGTCTCTGGTCGCTATTTCCAGCCAATCAGATGCTTGAGATTTGAGACTGATCTCCAGATGAAGTTTTATGATCTTGGGCACAGGCCTTAAACCAAATAAGAGAACCTGTGGTATTTCCGCCTTGGGATAATCAGTGACAGCATAAATCTGTTACAATTGAGTATTACACCCAGCTTCTAGGTAAACCATCCTCGCTGTTTCTTAAATGGCTTATAATTATTGTGTTATTCACACCCGATGGGCCTTTACCACGATTTAGTGCTCATCTCAATTTTCCATCCAATCACTAAGCCAGAATTTCAAATATTCTGCGCTATAATTTCTTATATTACTAAAAGTTTAAACGGACAAACTCAAACAATGAGTCCATGAAACCAATAACCGGATCACGGGCTAATATAATTAAGGCCAGGAACCTGCAAATTTGACCATGGTGTAATTTAGGACATTTTGTCCGGAATGCGTTACCTGTTCAGTGGGTTCAAGTCTCAAGAAAGTATTCAACACTAGCATGACAAAAAGAATTAAATTAGATTATTAAATGCCAATCTTCATTTAACACATGTAGCCTACATGTATATATATGCACTGTTAAGATAAAAAGGTAAAGTATGCATTATTTGGAAAAATTTAAAGCATAAAACACAGTTTCAGAAAATAAAGCAAAACATTCATATCAGAAATTGCCATTTCCACAATACACAGCCTCCCCACACATCCACAAAGTAGAAGATGAGATATAGACTATAGAATATGAAAATGCCTATTAGGGTTTCGTTTGTTCTCTGAATAGTTACATACATCTTAATTACAGCTGCATTCAACATTTTCAACCGGAAAGGAATCAGCTCGCTGTCCTGACTAGATAAGGGGCAAACTGTACGATAAACAAACTAAGTAAAACAAGAGCTGTCAGAGGAGACAGCATGCTCGACTATTCGAATCATTTGAAACAAATGCAATTTGAAGATTAAAACAATAACAACTATGGCCATACATTCATGTGCAATCAGGAAAAATATTAACAAGTGAATGGTACGGGAGAAATTCTTTTCAAATAACAGAAATAATTCCTAAATTTACCATAAATATTAAACTGAATAGGGGAATAACTATGAAATATTTCTGAATTTGTTAGAAAACTTGTTAGTAATTTTTTATTTGAGACATTTACTTTTAGTCAAATATCAATCACTTCAGTAATGTTACAGAAAAAGAACTGAAATGAAAATATAATGGTAGTTTGAAGTTGATACCTTACGTATTTGCAAAGTTATCGATGAAGTGCACTTAAGTGAAAATATAAGTGAATCTAGAAATGTGTCCATAGGACACGGATGCCCCGCTATGCATCATTTTCAGACACTCAAGTGCAATGATGGGAATAATACGCGATACACTGCCCTTTCATGGTGAACATTTGTGTCAAGTTTTTTTGAAATCCCTCCATTTATAATGAAGTTACAGCCTGGACAAGAAAATTCTTTTTTTAGTAACAGTGACCTTGACCTTGGACCTTCAGGCTTCGGTATTGTGCGGACACACTGCCTTTTCATGAACTTTTGTGCAAAGTTATTTTGAAATCCCTCCATTTATAACAAAGTAACAGCCAGGACAAGATAATTCTATTTTTAGTAACAGTGACCTTGACCTTTGACCTACAGGCATGGGCATGGTACGTGACACACCGCCCTGTCATGATGAACATTTGTGTCAAGTTATTTTGAAATCCTTCCATTCATAACAAAGTTACAGCCTGGACAAGAAAATTCTATTTTTAGTAACAGTGACCTTGACCTTGGATCTACAGGCATGGGTATTGTGCGGACACACCGCCTTGTCATGGTGAACATTTGTGCCAAGATATTTTGAAATCCCTCCATTCATAACAAAGTAACAACCAAGACAAGAAAATTCTACTTTTAGTAACAGTGACCTTGACCATTGACCTACAGGCTTGGGCATGTACGTGACACACCGTCTTGATATGGTGAACAATTATACCAAGTTATTTAAAAACCCAATAAGAAATAACAAAGTTACAGAGCGGACACGATTTTGCAAGAAAATTCTATTTTTAGTAACAGTGACCTTGACCTTGGACCTACAGGCATGGGTATTGTACGCGACACACCTCCTTGTCATGGTGAACATTTGTGCCAAGTTATTTTGAAATCCCACCATTCATAACGAAGTTAAGGGACGACTGTATATTTTGCTTAACACAAAATGTAAGCGAAAAAGGGGCATAATTTGAAAAAATATTGGAAGAAGGGTTATGGGTCTTGTTGGTTATGATGTAGATTTTGATGGTGAAAATATATTTCACGTTTCAAGGCAATATCTCGAGTAGTTTTAAAGTTAGGGGCAAAATGCATATTTTGCTTGACACAAAATATAAGAAAAAAGGGGCATAACTTGAAATATATTGACAGCAGAGTAATGGGTCTTGTTGGTAATGATGTAGAATTTGATGGTGAATATATATTCCAAGTTTCAAGTTGATATCGTAAGTAGTTTTCAAGTAATGGACCAAAGTGCATTTTTTGTTTAACGGACGCCGACGCCGATGCCGACGCCGATGCCGACGCCGACACCGGGGCGAGTAGGATAGCTCCCCTATTCTTCGAATAGTCGAGCTAAAACCTACTAAATATTAACAAAATGTAACATAATATTGTCCTTTCTGAAACGTATCAGTACAATTATGACAAGAATAAAGCCCTTCATTGTTGTACAATCACATCCGCAGAAAGAATAATCTGCGAACTGTTGAACATTTTTTCACTTTTACCACTAACTGTAGAACCACTACATTTATCCCATTTATAAAAATTTCAGATCAACACAAGTGTGTGTCAGTTTCAATGCAATCACAAAAACACAATATTACAAGTATAAACTTTGCTTTGAAAGAATCTAATAATGCTATGAGAGAAATGTGTCAACGCTGGCTGTGACGTCATCCCTGGAAGCGGACCTGTGTCAGACGAACGTCGCCGTCAATTCGGAGCGTGTCGGCGCGGTGCATGGGTTGAATTCGGTGGGGAAACTCCAACAAATGCTGGTTGTTCACTGCTATCTAAAATTCAAAGGTACATAGAATTAATATTGTATAGTTGTTATTTCTTAAGACAGCCTTATAAAATACTGTCTTTAATTTATGTTTTACATTTCGTGAAGTTATAACTGCCGATCACTTGTTACCAATGATGAAATTAACTTTATGTTTAGAGAAGATACAAAGATGTTAAATATATTAACTGAATAAACAATCTTCATTTGGATGTATGATCACAGTAAAATTGTGTAATATGTTTGACTTACAAACAATACAAATCATTTTTTTTTAATTTTCTGCATATAAAAATTTGCTAGATCTATGTAACAAAATTTTTGAATTTTGATATAAGAATGTACACTTGCCGAATTTTATAAAATTCTAGCACGCGGTTCTCGAAAATGTTTTTAAAGAGCTTTTCTGATTTGTTTTTAACTATGGCGATAAAAACGTGCAGCTCGACACTGAGCAGTTTCATCAAATAAAAAAAATAATATTGTTTAAGAATAGACATCACCAGAGTGAAATTCGTAATTTAATAGCGATATGAATGTCTTATATTTAACTGTTTTAATATTGAAAAAAGGTGAAATATGCATATCAGGAATTGCCACATTCAGAAAAATAGCCTTCCCACGCAGTCAAAAAGAAGAGAGAGGGAGAGAGCATGGTTAATAAAATGATCAGTTTCAAAAAAGACACCACAAACAGTTAACATAAATGAGAACCCGAGGGTTACCGCCTTGGGACGATCAGTGGCAAATCAAATTGTGCTCAACCCGGGTCTGGATGGACAGTAATTCTATTATTTCCAATGAACAGACTCAATGAAACCGAGCCTGCAATATTTTGATTAATTGTTGTGTTCAGTAAATTTTAAATTCCCTTTTCTCCTAATTACAACTTGCCCTTTTACTTAAATCATGCATTGTCTGAAATAAAATCTTAATACTAGAATCTGTTTTTTGTGAAAAACGCATGTCTCCCCCCTGCGCCCTATTGAAGGAAGGCCAAGGAAAAGATATCACCTTTTTGAAACGGAAGCTTGTGTCATCTATATATATATATTAACTGTACGGGCCCCTCTGATGTTGAATTGTGGCCTAAATACCCCGAAATCAACAGGGTTCTTCAAGTCTATAACAGCAACCTTCGTATGAAGTTTTAAGGCTCTAGGTAACCATTTTCACTCATCGGGCCCCTGTGACCTTGACCTTCGACCTACTTACCCCAAAATCAATAGGAGTCCTCTACTCAATAAGAACATCCATCGTATGAAGTTTGAAGGCTCTGGGTGAAAAAGAACTTCTGTTATTGAGTGGAAACGGTTTTCACACTTTGGGCCCCTGTGAACCTGACCTTTATCAGACTGACCCCTATTCAATAGGGTTCTTCTACTCAATAAGGTCTATCACCCTATAAAGTTTGAATGCTCTGGGTCAAACGGTACTCGAGTTATTGAGCGGAAACCGTTTTCACTCTTCGGGCCCCTGTGACCTTGACCTTTGACCTACTGACCCCAAAATCAAAAGGAGTCCTCTTCTCAATATGGACATCCACCATATGAAGTTTGAAGGCTCTGGGTGAAAGAGAACTCCTGTTATTGAGCGGAAACGGTTTTCACTGTTCAGGCCCCTGTGACCTTTGACCTACTGACCCCAAAATCAATAGGATTCTTCTACTCAATAAGGGCTATCATCCTATGAAGTTTGAAGGCTCTGGGTCAAAGGGTACTCGAGTTATTGAGCGGAAATGGTTTTCACTCTTCGGGCTCCTGTGACCTTGACCTTTGACCTACTGACCCCAAAATCAATAGGGTTCTTCTACTCAATATGGGCTATCACCCTATGAAGTTTGAAGGCTATGGGTCAAAGGGTACTCGAGTTATTGAGCGGAAACGGTTTTCACACTTCGGGCCCCTGTGACCTTGACCTTTTACCTACTGACCCCAAAATCAATAGGGTTCTTCTACTCAATAAGGGCTATCACCCTATGAATTTTGAAGGCTATGGGTCAAAGGGTACTCCAGATATTGAGCGGAAACGAAGTGTGACAGACGGACTGACGGGAAGGGGGGAGACATAATAATTTATGATACATACCTTAAAGCAACCGTGTTCAACTAAGATAATCATGTCAAAGTATTGGTTAGGTGCAAACGGAAAGTATGGTGCATTTCTTTGTTCGGGGCCCCAGTTTCCCTGTTTGTGATTGGCGACGATAATGTTACGGTCTTTGCCAAACGCAAAACGGGCATCAAAACACAAAGCGACCTCGTTCGGCTCGAATTGGCTACCATTCTGTATATAAATGCTGAACCTGTAAAATTCAAGCAGATTACATTTTGGTTTGCAAGTTTGTCTCTTCTTCGACTACAAAGCAAAATGAAACAAGGCCACTCTATATATTAATATTTATATGTGTATTAAAGGTCAATTAGAAAGGAAAGAATGACATGAACTAGGCACATGTAGAATGTTATTTTAAAATCCATTCATGAAAGCTATAGTCCTCAAACGATCAGCTACACATGCAACATTGTAAAGTGCTAAAACACTTTGTGCAACCTTGACCGTGGAGGTACATGTAGGTAGTCTAGTCTTGTCGCCTTTATATGCCAAACGTATGTGGCGAAAATTTTCTTGTTTTGAAATAGATCTAAATATACAAAAAAGTAACAGCCCGGACATGGCTAATCTCCATACTCTACGAACTTAATACAGCATTGCGTAGTAATAATAAAACCTTAGAGGTAGCCAAACGGGTCTTGTACGCGACACGTCGCCTTGATATGGCGAACAATGTGGCAAATTCTTTTGAAATCGCTACATACATCAGTAACATGAGAAAGTTAGTCTTGTCATGGTAACATATTTTGGAGGGACATACAATTTTAATACGTCTCCCTTCGGAGGCATGCCGTGTTTCTTTGTGGCGAGTCGTAATTCTGGCAGCAATTTGGATCAACTGTGTTTATTTACAAAGCAATATGTAAGAATAAATTAATTTAACTTTAATATTTCTGTAGTTTTAAATGTAAGTTTTATAAGTATTTGTCTTTTTGTTGTTATTTTTCAATACATAAAAAATAAATCAAACACTAAAAACCCAAAAATCCATATAAATTTATTTGTTTCCCCTGTCATTACCTGCTGGGGTTCTGGTTTGGAATTCCACTGATGAAGATCATTTTGTTGGGATACAGACCACCAACGTTCGACACAAACGGCACAGACTAAAATGCAAAGTTTCACTTTTTGAATTTACATGGCATAAAGGCACTTACATTGTTCAGACATTTTAACATTGATTCTAATCAAAACGGAGATTAAAACAAGCACTTAGCATTTGAACAGGAAGTATAACCGAAGTGGTTTTGAGCTGGATGCAGGTTAAGACCTATATTGCATTCCTGCAAAACGCTTAATATACTTACCGGGTTGTAGATGGGGGCTCCTGGTTGTGCAGGATATCCAGGTGGCGCTCCATGTGAAGGGTAGGGGTTCTGTAATTGTAAAAGTAAAGATTCGTCCTTCAAAGTATGAAGATGAAAAACACGTCCAATTAATAGTTCTTAGGTCAAACGAAGCAAATGAACATCATACGGATCAGAAAAGAAAATAATTAAAGAAACCAGATGAAGTTATACGAAATATACAAAGTACCATCAATCACACCTGTGTACAGGCATGACATAGGTTGTCAAATTCGAGATCAACGCAGGAAGTGATGATGGTGTTTAACGAAGGCAATCAAAGTTTTCGACTGGATCGAAAATCGATAACAGGAGTAGTTGATGTCCCGTAAAATTCTATAAGACAAATCTTACACCACTCCCATAGGGAGGCTCGAACCGGATCGTTTTCACTCGGAGTCCTTGCTCTACGCTGATATGAGAGACTCGGTGTTTCTGCATTCGGTGGTTGTAGTCACAGAAGTGGCGACCATTGACGGACACCTAAATTGACAAAATGCATTTTATACAGATAAAACAAATCTTTTAAAATACATCTTACAATCTAGAGCATATGAAACTAGACAATGGTTCATGTGTTCTTTCTTTGCATAAATAAAATAATGGTCATTTCGTGGTCATTCAAGTAGCACCATGTGCTGCCTGATAGTTTTTTATAGCTTGTGTGCAACCAATTAAGTCAGAAGAGGCTATATCACGTGACTTTTTGGATATCGTGCACACACAAAGTCACTCGCTTCAGATAGGTTTTTGCTTATTTCTCAGTAATTTCTGGGACGATTTCGATCAGATAAAGAGAACTGTACTCATGTAAAAAGGCTTTTTCGTCGATATTTAACCTCCATTATCAATCGGGTGCCGTTTTTCTCAAATTTTCAAAGACACATTTGTTTGAAAGTGTGAATTTGTCTTTGAATGTTTGAGCAAACGGCATACTTGAAATGACGTCATAAAGTTGAGCGGACGACATTAATTACTATGCATTTCGTTGTAAAAGTTACATTTTATTGTCAAAGTGTGTAACAAAATCACTTTTTAGTTATGAGAAAATAATATATTATTATAAGTTCTTTCTAAATATAGTAACAACTAAAATGTCATAAAATATGACCGGAGGTACCTTTACCCGTGGCGTGCTCCATTTTGTTTTCATTTATTTATTTGATATTTGGTGTGTTTTAGAGAAAATGGATGAAATCTCACCGAGTACTGTCCTGGTTGGACGAGAATTGTGACGTCACAGTGTTGCCCTCTTTTGAAAGGAAATCCTCCATGCCTCTCTTCATTACCCCATGACCCGCCTTGTAAACTGTTTCTCACCACCTGAAGACAATATTAATTTCTACAGGATAAACTACCTGGAGCTAGTCGTCAGATTTAAGGGGTCGCAAACATTGCAAATGGCGAAAACAGGCTAAACTTTCAAAAATGAATTTTTTGGGAAATACTTATTGCCACCTAGATTTTAGTAAAGAAATTTATTTAGCTAAGGATGTAGTTAATGTTTGCAAGCTCAATTTAGTCTAATTCATGTTCTAATTACCAACCACATACTAAAACAAAAGAAAAACCGTTTGCATGAGAACTCTGAAATTTCATGGACAATATCTACATGTATCCATTAACCAGTATAGTTTTTCATTCGGTCTTTCATCTTCTTTTTTGTAACAATCGTGAGGTGCACTGATGCAGGATTAAGCTGGCAGCCGACAAGCGTTAACTTCCGACGGATGAAGAAATTCGGAAACGGCCTTAACATATACCTGATTATCTGTGAAACGTGGATTGAACACAAATGCACATTCACTACGAGGATCTATGCTTCCACCACACTGCAAGGAGATCAGAAATCTGAAAGTTTAAATTAAATATAGGTTTAGCTGTAACACAGACTTTTTTGTAATTTTTTTCAAATTTTGATAAAATTAAATGCTCTTTAACTGTCAATTTGAATGTGAAGTTTCCCTACCATTTTTGCAAGATTCTCATTTTAACCCGACGTTATATTATTCGTTCATCCGTTTTGAAAACAAATTGTCTTGTAGTAATCTACAATAGTCATTAAACATATTTTAAATATTAGATACTATATTATTGATACAGTTTGCTATGTTTTGGTGTAGTCAGAACATGTATTAACTCGTCGGAAGAATGGTGAGTAATTAACCTCGTGTATGGAGCAAAAGACTGGATATATTTCTAAATATATTTTAACAAAAGTTCTAAATATTTCATAAACGTTTACCCATTGTGTTGATGTTCGGGCGTACCGGATACGTGTATTTGCATACCATCTTGTAAGCCACCCGGAATAAGGCCAACATACGGAATTCCCTAAAAAAGAGGTGTACATATAAACAGGCTGGTATTAAAAAGTACTTAAGAAACAGCTGGGACAAAAAACAAGAACAACATGACAATCAAACAAAAAAAATCACCAATATAAGTTTGGAGACTAATCTATTTGAAAAAGCTAAAGTCGTCAGCATTGAAGTTGCTATTTAGTTTGATAAATACACTCTAGACAGTATAAGGAAGTGATAAACGAGCTGGTTTTATCTCGTCACCATTGTTACATGTTGCGGCCTCAAACTTCATCTTTTCAAATAATGATAAATCAAACTGAAAAGCACAAAGTCAATTAACGCTAGAGACTGGTAATCTTAGTTTGAAAAAAAAGATGATAACATTAAAAGGACAAAATTTTCTCGCTCAAAAGGTGGATTTATCTAAATACAAAAACGGATATTGGGGAAAAAAGGAACGTGTTTGAAAAAATCAAGTCAAAAGTGCTTCTGTAATCTTTTAAAGTACAGTGAAACCTGCCTTAGCAGCCACCTGTGGAATAGCAACCACCTGTCTTTAACAGCCAGTTTGAATAGGACCTAAACTGACATTTTATTCTAATTTTTTACTGTCTTTAGCAGCCACCTGTCTTCAGCAGCCACTTTTTTCACTCCCTTGGGTGGCTGCTAAGTCAGGTTTCACTGTAGTCAAAAGTTCATAAAGGCCACTTTTATAGTATGTAATTATTATTGTTTAGGTTTACATTTTGAACAGTTTGTGATACCTTTAGTATTGTTTGGTGTTGTTTATTTGTTAAAACCGATAAAGGGTTTACCACACCCCTCCCCAGCACGTTCATCGTTAAAAAGAAAATTATCAAAATCTCAATAACAGCAAAATGCCGTTCAATGAAACTTTGCACAAATGAATGTTACTAATGTATCTTTATTTTGCATACAGCAGGTCACGTTAGAAAAGTAAAGAAAACAAAGTAAGACCTAAAAAAACTTAAAATTTTATTTACATCAATTTACAAAAACTAAGCAATACAAAACATAATTTTAAATTCCCACGTGAGTGTAATGATACTGACAAGAAAATGTTGTGTACTTTGTAAAGAACTTTCAACTAATAACAGAGAAATCAATGATTGTCATCCGTTTACACGACCAGGAAATTAAAGGTCAAACACTTTTTTACTAATATCGCAGAAAGTTTACATAAGTAAGACACGAGGACACAATACCGTGTTGTCAGTATCATATTACTCTTGTGGTCATTTAAATAATGTTTTTGTTGTTTAATTTTTGTGAATTTATGTAAATAGAAGTTTACTATGGAATTTTTAGATCTCGCTACTTTTCTTTACTCTTCTCTTTCCATATGCAAAATAAAGATACATTAATAAAACTCATTTGTGCAAAGTTTCATTGAACACCATTTTGCCGTTATTGAGATTTCGATAATTTTCTTTTTATCGATGAACGTGATGGGGAGGAGTGTGGTAAGCCCATAACTAGTCATCCAAGCTGAATTATTGAACTTAAACATAAGTGTAAAACTATCTAAGCGGGAAAAAATACAGACTACTTAAGTGGCCTTTATCAAAATTTGAGTACTATATGTCTCGTTCAAAGTGTGTAATTTTGAATTTAATGGATTATATTTTATGCTACTTTTCCACGACGTGATAATAAAGATCCCTGTAGAGCCCTGTAGAGGTAAACAAATGGACAGTATAACTATCCCGTATTAACAATAAACATTAAGATATCAAAAAACAACAACAGTAGTTTGTGTATATGTTTAAAAACGTGTAGAAAGCTAATAAATTACGTACACGAATAATTAATGACATAATTTAATTAACAAGGCTAAAAATAGTCCTTAATCACACCTAAACAAATCATGTGCATGAAAATTGACCTATCTACATTCAAACACAAACACTTAACACATTCAAAGTGTTTAGATAAATGTACTCACCGGCTTGTGAACTGTGTTAGCCATTTTAGATGATCAAAATTTGATTTTAAGATGTTCTAGTCTGTCGAATCGTGGAGATTATCCGGTGTGGTTAAATACTTCCGCCTATGGCTAGCAGTCACAATAAACGCGGAATGCTATTTATTCAGACCAAGTGTTTAACATCTCCGTTTTCAGAAAATGAGCTGATAACTCAGGCCAAGGTAAAGAATTCTTTCTGCTTGTTTAATAAGATAAGCAGAATGCATGTATCCAACTTTAACACAATGGATGAATTAAATGTAAAAGTGCATAGTCCGAGTAAATGTAACAGTTCAAATGGCACAGTTTATTAGTTCATTATCATTAACTACATTATAACTCACTGCGATATTATCTGCTCACTGCACACTTCTGCAAAGATACATGTACTATGTAGCTCATAGTCACCAGGTTTTAAGCGAAATATGGCCTGTAACAAATAATTTGTTATAATTTCAGGTTTTATATTTTACTGTTTCGTTGTTAAAGCAGCCACCTTTATTCAGTGTGAATGCATGAACGAATTGTAAAAATTTGGGAAAATATTTTGGAAAATCGGTATTCATCGGTTATAATAGCCTTTTCTAAAGTATTTGTACTAAAGCATTGATCTTTTCGGCATTCTTTTAAATCTAGGATTTAAGGTTTTTTTGCATTGACAGATTGTGCAATAAAGCGCAGTTTCAATGGTCCTTGGAATTGTTTCATATTTGTTAATAGACTGGGTTTTAAAGGAAAAAACAAGCATTTTACGGTAACAGCGATCAAACATCATTACGTCAGTTGTTATCTTGCATTTTTATAAAAGACTGATGCATCGTATCTTATGAAAGAAAATTATTCAGCTTTGATAAATTCAAGTCTATACGGGGTATGTAGACAGTCTATGTAGTATTTGCAAGGTTTATAGTTTTCTCAGGTTTTTTGACGTTTTTCATGTAGTTTTCGTGCGAAGATGTGATAAACTGACTGCCAATGAAAACGCAACACTATTTTTGGAATTAATAATATTTTTTGATGTGTGCTAAAGTTTAATAATTTGGTAAAAGTAAAACTGTGTTTTAAAATCAATAAGATGTCGTTGGGCCAAGCAAGTAATTGTCGACGGTGAACAATGCATCCGACGAGCGATTTCATGTCGAGACATCCCTCCTTGGATCATGCTCAAAACCTCATGTCGTTGGTTGTCTGAAAGCCTTGGCATTATCACATTTGTATAGAGTAATACTTGAACACTGAAGATGGGATTTGTGTAGCCGAAAGTAAAGGTTAACAAATGAGCTTGTTTTGAGATAAGTCATGTAGGCAATCATGTCAAAACGAAAATTTCGAGAGTTTTTACGAGGTTACTGTTGGGGAGAAAGTTTAAAAATCTGCGAACCATTAATGTATCGATTGCTTACTTATTGATTTTAAAACTCATCTACCATGATGATTGCCAATTAATTAAACTTTTACACACATCAAAAATATTTCAAAAAAAGTGTTACGTTTTCATTGGCAGTCAGTATTTATTCCCAATTTTATTTAATTTGAATCACTCGCGGCTAGTATTTGACAGCGAATAGATTATGGATGCTTCCCTATCGCCCGCCCAGCTGTTTTTATCATCGACGTATTTGATGACAGTAGAACACTTTTTTCTTTTAAATGATGAGTACTTATTTAATTAACTACATATGTCTATAATGTAATGAATTTAAAATTTGATCTTGTGCGCTGTTCTTAATGCTAAAAAGTATATTTCTGGCGTATACAGATCTGATACCCAGGGCTATTCATCGGGTTGCCTATTATCCAGGATTAGTTTACATTTTTTTCTGTTCATCACCTGAAATCATCCGCTGAACGTGTATGGTGCCAACTATTAATGGTGGAAGTTGAATAGAACTCTACATAAACAAAACTTTACATGATCAATAATTTTGAGTCTATACCATTGATTGGTGAAGATACATTAGACATGTGACATACTTAGTGTTAAGATGTGACATTAACAGTGTTAAAAATAGTTGTTACCTTTCTATAATTGTTACCTGTCTATAATTGTTACCTGTCTATAATTGTTACCTGTCTATAATAATTGTTACCTGTCTATTTATGTTACTTGTCTATGTTGCTGGAAATAATTTTGTAAACTGAGATCGCAGCTGTCAAATACCAAAGCCTATAGTATTTCCTATTAAACCTTACGTTTTTCTTAGTTTTATTCAGGGTTGGCTTATTGACTGGTCAATTGAGTATTGACCGGGCCGGTGGTCATTACTGGTCAATACTGGTCATTACTGGTCTTTACTGGTCAATTAAATTTTATTCACAACCTAAACTGTCCAAAATGTTCTTAGAATCATTTAAAATCCTTTAGGCCCTTACAGTAGCCCCTGTGAGGGCCTAAATGGTACTTCATTTATGGTTTAATTATGAAACGCCTAAACTGTTTTATGTTAAGAAAAACTATTATGCTCTGTCAACTGTCATTCTATTCAGTTATGATAACATTCTGTCTTGTGCGTAATACATTATGTCCAACCATGAAAATATACTATTGGGTAGAGCCATCATCATGTTTAGTGGAAGCATTTTATTACTGAGTGATTCTTTCATTATTCTAAATTATATCGACATGCTGTTAGGTGGAACAATTATTATGTTAAGTTTTGATAATATTCTGTCTTGTGCTATACTCATTATGTTCAGCCATAAAATTATACTGTTTAGTAGAACAATCATTATGTTTAGTCGAAGCAGTGTGTTACTGAGTGATTATTTCATTATGTTCAGTTGCAATGACATGCTATTGGGTGGTAGAAGTATCATGTTCTGTTATGATAATGTTCTGACTAGTGGGTTATTCTTTATGTTCAGACATGAAAATATACTGTTGAGTAGTTTCAACATTATGTTTAGCGGAAACAGTGTATTACTGAGTGATTGTTTCATTATGTTCAGTTGCAATGACATGCTGTTGGGTGGTAGAAGTATCAAGTTCAGTTATAATAATGTTCTGTCTAGTGGATAATTCTTTATGTTCAGTCATGAAAATATACTGTTGGATAGTTTAAACATTATGTTTAGTCGAAGCAGTGTATTACTGAAAATAATGTTGAAACTACTCAACAGCATATTTTTATGACTGAACATAAAGAATTACTCCTCCATCTCATGACCATCCATTGTCATACACAAGTGTTAGTTAGCAAGAGTGTAACACCTACAGGTGGTGCAAAATTGCCTTTGTTTAAAATAAAGATTTTTCAAGTTACTGAATCATACTCTGTTGATTGTTTATAAAACACTGAAATTTAAAGAATTCTTATTTTGTCTAAAAACTCACCAGAATAAAGCCAAAAAACTCATGTTTGGGGATTTTATGATCACATTGCTGAGGAAAATAAGACAGTTTTTAAGTGCTAAGCATGTTCAAGTGAAGTATTAGTTCTAAAGTAAACTTAAGTAGAAATTAAATATGAGTTTTATGGGTTTTTTTTTTCATTTCTTTTACAAAAATCTTGAAAAAAATGTTCAATTGACCAGTATTGACCACTTGGGGAGTATTGACCGGACGGTTTTAACCAGTTAAAACCGCTGGTTTAAACCAGGGGCGGTCGATTGATGCCAACCCTGGTTTTATTGTAGTTATAATGGAATTGCTGAATAACTGTTTGACTCACCTGTCACCATACTAAGTGATTAAAATATATGATTAATAAAACAAAGCAACATATTTTACCCATGCATTTTCTTTCTTGTTTCGTGGGATTTTAGAAGAATTTCACCATTTTTTTGTTTTCTGGCTATGTCTGGCTGAACAAATATGAAACATTCTCGGTCCGTTCTAATACCCCAAACCACCCCAAACTACCCCAAACTACTTAAACAATAAGGCTGCAGTCTTTTTAATTGTAAATAATGATGAATAAATTATAATGTGTGACGAATAATAACTATATTGTATACTGAGCAAAATAAACATCAAAATCTTAGTAAATAACATGACTGGCCATAAATAAGTATGACACAATGGCGACATACAGCGAGTGTGAAATACCCCAAACCACACTGTAACATTTAGTAAATGTATTGCTTATCTAAAGCAAGTCTATCTTCCCAGAATTCCTAGTAGATCTAATAGATTAAATATCCGCCCAAAGCATACACTGACCACTTGATATAAAACACTTGTTGCTTGTAAATAAAGGAGTCAAGACACACCTTGTGTTAGTAGTTTTATTAACTAGACTTCTAGACTTGAATGTCACCACTCGCAACCAGACAAAATTACATGGTGTCAGAGTAAATAAAATTAATTCAAGAATGGATTAATGGATGATATTAATTTGATTAACATTTTGTTTAACAAAAAAGCTACAATGGAAGGAATTATTCCACCATCTATGAAATGGGACGAATCAAACTTGCCAGAACAGTTTGAAAAATTTGTAAGGCATGCAGAACTAGTGTTTTCTGGACCACTGAAAGAAAAATCAGAAGAAGAGAAGGTTTCTTACTTTTTGTTATGGCTAGGAGACAAAGGTAGAGACATCCGACATACATGGAATGACATTTCGCAAGATGATGCAAAGAAGCTAGAAACCTTTTTCTCAAGATTTAGAAATCACCTACGACCAACTCTTAATCCGATTTTCGCACGGTATCAATTTTACAACGAAATTCAAAAGGATGAAACAATCGACAATTACGTCACCAGATTACGATTAAAAGCAAAAGATTGTGACTTTGCAAACGAAGATGAAATGTTGCGAGACAGAATCGTTTTTGGGACTAATTCAAACAAAATTCGCGAAAAATTGATTAACCAAGGAAAAGACTTAACTTTGCAAAAAGCAATTCAAATTTGCCAGAGTTATGAGTACTCAAGAGAGCAAATGAAAGAAATGTCTAGAGAAGACATCCATGCAGTCAGGAAGACGTCATCAAACAGAAAAGATGAGCTGAGCAAGGAGACACACAAGGCCAGAGGGAAAGGAACAAAGTTAAGCTGGAGAGCTAAAGACAAAAGTGACACTTGCGGGAAATGCGGATACGTCCATCCGAGTAAAGATTGCCCAGCAAAAGGACAGAAATGCGCGAAATGCGGAAAATTGAATCATTTTAAAAGTGTTTGCCGGACAAAATCTGTAAACGAAGTAAATGTTGACAGTGAAGACAGAACAGATTCGGACTTTTACGTGAACACGGTAAATGTTTCATTATCACAGCATGATCAGGCTTTTGCCACATTACACGTTGGCCCGAACAATACCCCTATTTCATTTAAAATAGATACAGGTAGTCAAGTCAACATCATTCCCGAGTCACAGTTATTCCATCTTGGAATAAATCTACACTTAGAACCATCTAACTGTATGCTATCGTCTTACACAGGCAATCCACTCAAAGAGAAAGGCACTTGTAGATTACAGGCCAGTTACAATCAAAAAGCAATTAATGCTACATTTTATGTTGTAGATACAACATCTGCACCCCTATTATCACTTAAGACATCAATTGACCTTGACTTGATTAGACTGATATACTCAGTAGACGGTCAAGAGATCTCTGTGCAAGAGACTAGCTGTAAGAATCAAATTATCAGCGAATTCAAAAATGTATTTGATGGTGTAGGTCTTATGCCCGGTAAGGTTAAGTTACACTTAAAAACTGACTGTGTTCCAGTCGTAAACCCACCGAGACGAGTCCCAGTTGGACTAAAAGACAGACTAAAAGACGAACTAGCCCGTATGAAAAAACATGGCATAATAGCTAAGGTTACAAAACCAACAAGTTGGGTGAATAATCTAGTGATTGTCGAGAAACCCAAAACAAAAAAACTTAGGATTTGCCTTGATCCTAAAGCGCTCAATGAAGCAAAATGTAGACCCCATTATCCTATGAGAACATTTGAGGAGGTCATGTCCCAGCTAGCAGGCGCTAAGTACTTCTCAGTGCTAGATGCCACTAGTGGTTATTGGAGTGTTCAGTTGGATGAACCATCATCCTATTACACAACATTTAATACCCCATTTGGTCGTTGGAGGTTTAAAAGATTACCGTTTGGTCTGAATTGTTCACAAGATATATTCCAGCAGAAACTTGACGAAATTTTCGAAGGTTTAACTGGTATAACTGGAATAGTCGATGATTTGTTAGTATTTGGAAAGACCAAGGCCGAGCATGACTCAAACCTTAAAAAGGTACTTGAACGTGCACAATCTCGAGGTGTTAAATTCAACCCTGAGAAATGTGTTATAGGCACTACCCAAGTTTCATACTTCGGACATATTCTCTCTGAAGAAGGTGTGAAACCCGATCCCCAAAAGGTCAATGCCATTACTGAAATGCAGCCACCTAAAAATAGGGCTGAGTTAGAAACTTACTTAGGCATGGTTACATACATGACCAAGTTTGCCCCAAATCTTGCTACAGTTACTGCCCCAATGCGTATTCTTCTTAAGAAAGATATTGAATTTGAATGGAGTGAACCTCAAGAAAGAGCATTCAAAGAAGTTAAGAACATCTATCTTCAGCTCCTGTTCTAACGTTCTTTGACCAGAACAAACCTATCACTATACAATGTGATGCTTCCAAATATGGATTAGGTAGCGTACTGATGCAAGATGGAAAGCCAGTTGTGTATGCATCAAAAGCTCTTACACAAACTGAAACTGGTTATGCACAGATAGAAAAAGAAATGTTGGCAATTCTATTTTCGTGCAGGCGTTTCCATCAATACATATACGGTAAAAGAGTCACTGTTGAATCGGACCATAAGCCGTTATCTTCAATCATGAAGAAATCTTTAAGCAATGCAACTCCCAGGTTACAACGCATGCTGTTACAGCTGCAGAAATATGACCTGAATGTTACCTTCGTTCCAGGTAAACATATCCCTGTTGGAGACCTCTTATCCCGAAAATCTCTCCCAGAAACCTACCCTGAACTGTCAGATGGCCTAGATTTGCACATTCACACGGTACTTTCAAGTATAGCTGTAAGCGACCGTAAATTTGAGCAGGTTAAACAAGCTACGCTAAATGACCCACAGTGTCAAACACTGACAAAGGTTATCTTGAATGGTTGGCCAGAAAATAGGTCAGATTGCCCTCCCAATATAATCGAATATTGGAATCACAGAGATGAACTGTCCGTGGGAGAAAACATTATTTTCCGAGGTCAGAAAATTGTAATACCTTCTGCCCTTAGGCAAGAAATGATAGAAGCCGTTCATATTGGTCACATGGGAACTGAAAAATGTTTGCAACGCGCACGTGATATTATGTTTTGGCCAAAAATGACATCAGAAATTACTGATTTTATATTAAAATGTGATGTTTGTTTGAAGCACAGAAACGCAAATTCAAAAGAGCCATTGAAATATCATGAAATCCCAGACAGACCATGGCAGGTTGTTGCAACCGATGTTTTCAATTGGGAAAACAATGACTATTTGGTCAATGTAGACTACTTCAGTCGATACTTTGAAGTTGACTTACTGACAGACTGTAAGAGCATTTCTATCATAAGAAAACTCAAAGTGATATTTTCCAGACATGGCATTCCTGAAAAACTAGTTTCAGACAATGCTAAATACTACGACAGTGAAACATTCGCAAAGTTTGCAAAAGACTGGAATATAGAACACGTGACTAGCAGTCCTTTGTACAGTCAAAGCAATGGACTTGTTGAAAAGACTGTACAGACAGTTAAACGCTTATTCAAGAAAGCAAAGGACAGTAAAACCGACCCATATATGGCTATTCTTGAATACAGAACAACACCCTTAAAGTGTGGTAAATCACCATCTCAGTTACTGATGGGCAGACGATTAAGATCTGTTATACCATCAACTAACGAACAACTTTTGCCACAACAAATTGACATAAAAGACATCAGACGGAAGTTAACAGATAATCACGAAACACAAAAGAAATATTATGACAGACAATCTAAACCATTAAAATCTCTACAAGTTGGAGATAAGGTAAGAGTTCAATTTGACAAGCAGTGGAAACCGGGAACTGTGATTAACACACATTCCGACCGATCTTACATCGTGAGAACAAATGAAGGTGGAATTTACCGCCGAAACAGAAAATTCTTACATAAGACCAAAGATCAGAATGACCCTCAATTACCATTAGAGAATCTTAACTGCTTTATTCCCAAAGAAACTACTGATAATACTCCTCAGGTACCACAAGTTTCAGGAAATGATCAAGCCCTTCCATCTGAACAACCTCGTGAGAACGTTTATATTACTAGGTCAGGTCGATCTGTAATTCCCAACAAATTTCTCAATGACCCCATGTGGCAAAAGTAAACTGATGTGTGAGATAATGAATATATCTGTTTGCACTTGATACTATATGCAAACAAACACTTAAGAAGTTTAAGTGCATCACTGTAAATATATGCTTCAATTATTTGAACACGATTGATAGCAATTAATAGTGTTATTATTTTAGATGATTTGCAATTTTATAAAATGTATCTCTACATTTAATTTCTAAACAAGGGAGATGTAACATTTAGTAAATGTATTGCTTATCTAAAGCAAGTCTATCTTCCCAGAATTCCTAGTAGATCTTATAGATTAAATATCCGCCCAAAGCATACACTGACCACTTGATATAAAACACTTGTTGCTTGTAAATAAAGGAGTCAAGACACACCTTGTGTTAGTAGTTTTATTAACTAGACTTCTAGACTTGAATGTCACCACTCGCAACCAGACAATATTACACACATCTACAGTGTTTACCCCAAACCACTTGAAATCGACTACATTTAATATTTTAAGTGTTAAAATCCGATTACATGTAAAATGCATGGCTTGTTGCTGAAGTTTAACACCCCCCCCCCCCCCCCAACACACCCAAAAAAGATATTATTTTCAATGTGTATTATTTAAATATGGTTACAGAGGCAACAAGTTTAACACTTATTTTTATACTAAGGCTCACAGGGCCTTATTTCATATGGACTTATTTAATTTTCACAACCTTATATTGGATTTCGTTTGGGGTGGTTTGGGGTAGTTTGGGGTGGTTTGGGGTATTAGAACGGACCCAAACATTCTCATTTAGTTTGTTACTGCACAAACATTGGAGTATTAATTGAGAATTATTTTCAAATAAAAAATAAGACCATATTGCATATATTGTGAAAATTACATAGCTCAAAAGATATAATATTACGAGGAAAATTCAAAATACTAAGGATCTTATTAGCGAATTGTAACATATGCAAAATCTGATCAATGTTATCCGATAGATCTACTGTTAATGAGATAATGCAAAAAAGCCAACTTCTAGAAATTCATGAAAGACCCCGTTTGTGCGTAAAAACACACACATATTTAAATTCCTAGTACAAAGTAAAAATGCACTTTTGATTAGTCATCACATGCGAAGAAGAAATCCGGTACTAACATAGTTCCGACACTGCACTCATTAACAATTCCAGTGGTGTTTACAAACCAAAGGGAAATAACTATGCTTATTTTGTGGTTGAAGTATATACGACGTTACCGCACTGCATCGTGTTAAAAATTACTGAGAGTCTGGTTCAAATCACTGCTTATGTCTGAACAGTATGAAATCAGTAGGCCTAGTTTATTATAGCATGCATGCTGAAATCCATAAAAGCTATGAAATAAAGAGAACGCAAGTAAATGCCGGGAACTTTCAGAAAAAGAATGTGAAGGGCCAAGCAAATGAATACAATAGTGTTATTCAGACATGCTTTTGGGATGTTGGCAATGTTTTCAGTTGATCTGTTTAAATAGTGTAGAATTTTAATAAAATCATTAAAACATAGTCTCTACGATAACATAATATATACATTTTGATATTACACTTTATCTTAAAATTTTAAATTAAATTAGAAAAGTAACACAATGTTGTTTTTTTTCATTTGGTCTCTTCTTGTTTGTTTGCATAGTTATATAAATTATGCATTTAATATCAAATATGATAAGTGGCGGATATATTACATGTAAAACCAGTCAACTCTCTCACAATCTGAACACTGCACACAGAATAGCTGACGAGGTATATTCGCCGTTGTGTATAGATTGCATTTACAAAGATGATAGACGGAATAAGACTTGAGCAAGTTAATATTAGAGTAAATGATGTTCTTTCACTTGAAATTGTCAAAATCACACAAGAATCATAGAAGAAAAAATAGGGCAATAATGTAAGTAATTAGTAAATATTAATAATCAGTTATCTTCTTAACATCATAAAACTATTATTATTTATATAATACAATTTAAGTTTTTTTCACATCCTCATAATGTTGTCCTCCTCTATAAACATTTTCCAATGCCTAGAATCTCAGACGTATTATCTCCGGTTGATGACGCCATTACTGGAAGCGGACATGGTTTGTGTATCATTTCCGGTTAGTGTCGTCATTACTGGAAGCGGACATGGGTTAGACGTACGTCGCCGTCGATCCGGAGCGTGTCTATCCTGTGAAGGTTCTGGATGCGGTGTCGAAACTCCAACAAGTGCTGGTTGTTCACTGCTACCTGGATACATAATTTTCAAAGTAAATATTCAAGTAGTTAGCAATGTTTAATATATCTGACATGAATTATCATATGAAAAAGTTAACATGTATTTTAGACCACATTGTTTTAATTCAGTAATTTTCCACTGAATTTAAGGCCAAAATGTTGTCATTAAAACAAAATGGTTCTAACAAAATTTTGAAAAAGGCGTGAATTTTCTGTAGGTGACAGTTTTTTTCTTTTTTTAAATATTGAAATTATTAACCATCCAAAACAATTGTTTATGTTATATCTAAAAAGATGAATAAAATCTGCACAAGCTGATATATTTTTTTATTAAATTCAATTAAGTAAAAGTCAAGATTTAGCCTTTCAAAACTTCAAACTCTATTTTCTCGAAATGAGCAAAATACGACTTACAACATTGTGGAAATAGGGTGGCGATGTAGAAGCATTTTCATTTTACCGACTGACTGAATTAAACAACAGGTGCATGTCTTTTAAACATATGTTTTTATAATATATATTATAATATAATATATAATAATATATATCTTAATATATTAATATATACAAATATACTGAACAAAAATAAAAAGTATCCACTTTTTATGCTTATATTCTCATTGACATATTTTCATTTCATCAGGAACGCTTTGAATGGTGTTTTGTTAGTTAATCTCAGTTGTTTTTAAGTTAAATTGTTCATGAATAAAAATTTCCACACCAAGACCTGAGGAACTGCCAATCGAATAACAATTAATCATATATTACGAAACACTTCTATTTATCCACAAAAGGTAGAGAAAGTGATTAAATTAAGATAAATGTGAATATCTCAAACATTCGATGACAATTTACAGAAACCCTTATACAAAGGGAAAGATAACTAAGATGTGGCTGCAGATTTTCAAGATCACTTTATCCCTTTGAAATGATAACAGAATGCAAATTTGTAACATATAGAATCTTGAGTTTTCGTTTTCAAATTTTACTAAATTTAAAATAGGAAAGTGGATAATTTTTATTTTTGTTGAGTATATATACTTTTTTGTTGTTTCCAGATAGATGTATTTCAACTACTTTTTACTTCTTTCTGTCATGTGATTATATGAACTAGAGGCATCGCAATACTAAAAAACTAAGTTTTCAAGAATATCATATTAAAATTATCTTTTGACAATAGCTATTTACGCTATCATTTTTTGTTAGATCTGACTTCAGTGAGTTTTGTTTTAATGTTTGGTTGTAATCATGATGAGAGATCGGTCAAGAACGTATACCGTAATATATCGGTACGGTAATATTTCCATCACAAAGCGTATCGCGATACGAATAAGGATATATCACAATCAGATTAAAATTATTTCCTTAAAACCGCTACGCCATTAGGATCTGACGACGAGTAACTAAAATGTGCTTTTATCACTAACCCTTTGAACCAATCCGATTGTCGCCTACAAAATCGCGAAATGAAAGTAAAAATAGTATTTTACACCATGAAAAGTGTTGACAGCCAGCGAAAGACATATTTTACTGGAGATATATGTGTTTGTGTAGTATTGCATTCATTTCTTTTGTAATGACATCTTCAGATCATTTTGCGAGTGTAATAAATCATGCTTCCTGTGTTGACATTTTGTTACATCTGACTGAGAGGGCCAGGGGCACTTTACTGGTGGTTTCTGCTTCACATGAGTATCACATTCAGACAATGATGTAAATAAAAAATAATGTCGTAGCATGCATCACAATTGACCGTAAAGTTTAAATGCAATTTGAAATCATTTGCCTTTCCCCGCTGGCAAAATAACAAAATTAAATCCAATAATTTATATAGAAAGCAGCTACGCTGGTCTCTAATTAAGGAGTTTAGGAATATGTGGCACTGTCTTGGTTTACAGCCATCACAAAAACAAAAACAGCAAACATTTCGCTGACATAAATATTTCGGTTTGAGCAATAGTATACAGTCAAACCTGTCTTCAAAAAACCACCCAGGGGTAGCGAGAATTTTTCTTTTACGACAGGTGGTGTTTGTTCACAGGACGTAAGTTTGTTCTTTAAAATCAGACCTGCCAAATCTTCGGACTTTATCCGAAATCTCCAGATTTTAAGTTACTTCAGTCTCCGGATTTCCGGATTTACAGTCAAAATCTTCGTTTTTTAAAATTGCAAGTAAAATAGATAAAATTAAACCTTATTTAAATATGTGCAATGAACATAAAGTTATTCTATTTATTGCAGTCGCACATTTCCTGCTTATTAAGAGATAACGAGGACGTCTTCAGTGACATGCTGCATCAGTGCCCCTGGCACAACTATACAATGACCACGTGTCATAAACTAAACAAGGGCCTCAGTGTTACACGTGGCTTCATCTATTTTCATTGCAAGTTCATTCTAATATTGTCAAAAAAGGGTCTTAACAGGTTTAACAGAAAGTTAAAAAGTGAAAAAATTAAAAAAATTGTTGAAAGTAATTTTATAATTTCTTTAACCATTTCTAAAATTATGGTCTTTATCCACAGGTGGTCTTTGTTTACATGTGGTCTTAAGCACAGGTTAGACTGTACCTTAAAGCAATTGTGATCGACCAAGATAATCATCTCGAAGTATTTCTTAGGCTCGAACGGAAATCTCGGAGCAATTCTTTCTTCGTTGCCCCAGTTCCCTTGTCGGTGGTTAGTTACGATGGTGTTGTGGTCAATGGTAAAATCAAAACGGGCATCAACGACGAAGGCGATCTCGGGCGGCTCGAACTGAGTGCCGTTCTGAAGGTAAATGCTGAACCTGTCAAATATCAACCGTTTGATTATTACGTAATTATTGCTTGGTAAATTGTAACCACTCAAGGATAGATGACAAGAATATTCAATTATGGACCGTATTAATTGCTTAAATACTTTGACAACGCCAGACAATTATTGTTTGCTTATTTTATATGTATTTCCTTATTATCTTTTTCTATTATCTATTCTTATTATCTATACTTTCTAAAGTTTTCCAATTTTTCAATAATTTAAATTGAACAATGCAAAATTGCATCACCACTGCCTTGCACTGCTTAATGGGTAGCATTAAATCTTGTAATAACTACATATGGTAGCATTAAACAGGTATTATATGCCCAAAGTTATCAAAGATATTTTCAAACAGTTGGTCGGCTTTTCGGAAAATTTATCCTCGTCCTTGTGCATACGGTCGATGTATAAATTTAAACCTGTTTGTAAACTATTGTAAACATTGATTTCTCAACTCATTAGAGCGTACAATGTAAGTTCGTGGTCGAAGTTGTTTTTTAAGCAGGCAGTAAATCAAAGTTTTGAGTTACCAAACTATGCGTGCTTACCTAAAACCAAATATTTTGGACTATTTAAAAAAAACCAATGCTTTTAAATGTGCTGTTTTAGTGGAGAGGCTTTCTGTTGGTCGCTAAGCTTGTTTTATATAAATACAGTTTTTCTAAAATCGTGACCAAGAAAAATCTAAATATTACATTAGGTGACCTCTTTAAAGACGAGAACATTCTTTTACTAGTACATGCCGAATTGTTTTTGAATGTAATCTTTACCTCGTGGGTTTCTTTTTTGGGATTCCGCCAATAAAGATCATCTTGTTTGGATAGAGACCACCAACGTTAGTTACAAACGGCACAGGCTAAATAAAGATAAAACACAGTTATTCTAGGGTTTCATGAACTAAGATGTGATGATGATCACCATGCATGACATGAATAAAAACAATACCGTGACCCAATATTTAATGTGGAGCACTATAACGCTTTTACGTAGCAGTTGATTACGAAATTTTCAAGAGCAATTGGCACATTACATGTATATATCTACCTATCGTAATATTTTAGGCATGTGCAAATGAAAGCATTAACTTGCCAACTTAAATAAAATATCTTAGTATGGTTCCCAAATACGATCGTTAAACGCTTTCAAAATCTTAAACCTGTATCTTGGCTTCAAAATCTTTTTTGAATGGTATATGGAATAATTAGTTTATTCAAATAATTGCTACATGTCCTTTTTCGTCTTATCTTTCACTAGTTTCAGTATACTCACGGGGTTGTATACGGGAGATCCTTGTGGCGCGTAATAACCAGGTGGCGAGCCATGGGAGGGGTGAGGATAGAACTGTTAACAAGAAAATAAAATTGAAAAAAAGTTACTTAGTATAAGAATAATAAGAGTCGCTCCATGTATAGTACTTTTAAGTTAACTTTATAGTTTACCTTTGACTGAGAAATCTTAAGCCCGTTTTTTATGTGCAGTTAACACGAAATGAGCCGTTTATTTAAGAACTCTATCATTAGTCCAAAACTACATGTATGTTTGCTATTCAAATAACTGTTGCAGTTGGTGCAATCTTAAGTCACAAGCAGCTACATCTCAAATAATTCAGCAACAGAAATATTCGATGTCTCGGAAGCAAAAACAAAACAACAACACAAAACTTACTCCAGCCCCGCCATAGGCAGGCTCAAACCGGATGGTGTTCACTCGGAGTCCCTGCTCTACAGTGATATGGGTGACCCTGTGCTTCTGGATCCGGTGATTGTAGTCACAGAAATGGCGACCATTTACTGACACCTGTAAACAAAATGTTGCGTTTCAAAGGCTTGGCGTTTCAATAAAATTGTATTAATTTCATGTTTATTTAATTATAATGGGACACGACACGGTGAGGTGTCATCGGTGACGACATTTTTGACAGTCGTGACATTATAGTTTGACATGATAGTTTTAATTATATTTGGAAAGATCACACAATTATGTAATTTTCCTTACTTATAGGAGATTTTATTTCTCATTGTGACCACAGAGTATTATTTTTACAGCGCATATTAAGAAATATGACCTCTTCTCAACTTTATGACGTCATTTCAAGGAATAACGTCAATTATATCGGCAAAAATGTCATCACTAATTATAAATTAAATTTATTCGTTATTTCCAAGTTTGATTTTGAGCAAACATGACTTTTTATGACTGCGCTTACTAGTGATAAAAACGTACAAACAGAAATTAAAGAATATACATGTAGTTATGACTGTTATTTTCAATCTCTTTCAAGTTGTGTTATTTTCAATCTCTTTCAAGTTGTTTTCGAACAAATCTCACCGAGTACTTGTCTGGCTGGACAAGGATAGTGACGTCACAGTGTTGTCCTCGGTTGAAGGGAAATCCTCCCTGCCGTTCCTCCTGTCCCCATGCCCCTCCCTGCAAACTGTTCCGCACAACCTAGAGTCCACCAAAACAAAATTGTACACATATACAATATAGCTTTAATCAGAGTAATGCAAGTATACGCCACTGTAAGATAGTTTTCCGCGTTTAAATGGACCAGTCGCCATTTCAGTCAATCAGATGCTTGAGATTTGAGACTGGTCTCCAGATTAAGCTTAACGGTCTTGGACACAGGCATATCATACAGTTCAAATGATTTTATCGAACCTGTCGCGATTCACAGGCTGGCGTTCTTTTCTAGCCTGCTGTTAACCGCTCTCTAGCATTTTTGTCTGTAAGGCGTGAATACATTGAAAAGAGGATTTCGATGGTATAAGATTGCACCAAAACACAGTTTGTCTAAAAAAAGCTTACCTGATTTTCGCTAAAACGGGGGTTGAACACAAACGCACACTCACTTCGTGGGTCTATGCTTCCTCCACATTGCAAGGAGATAAGAAATCTGGAAAATCAATGTTGTATTGAGAATATCTGTCAACTTTTAATAAATTAAATACATAATTTGATATTTAATATTTACAATACACCATAATAAATATTTTTATTTTGTACTACAATGAGAACAATGAAAATCAAAGCATCGAAAGTATAGGGGTCGGCTTCCTATTGTCTGGACTATTAAAAATTGGAACTACTTTTCAGCGATTCTTAGGCCTGCAGCTTGTTATTATTATTAGACCAATTAAGACTGTCAAGAGTCACCTGATAACTCTAACTCTGGGTCTATCGACCCAAACAATGGAAAAGTCACATTTAATTTAGGTCTATTTTTTCAGAGTTTGTTTTCAGAAAATAGAGAGCTCTTTCGTATTCAGAAGCTGATGGCATGCAAGTTGTTACCATTTATTTCAATGGACTTCTTGAAACGTTTCACTATTACTTATATTGAGAAGTCGACTTCGTGACTTAGTGAATATATGCCACGAACTCGTTTCTGTTCACGTGTATTCAATCGTTTAATAAAATGAAACATCGCTAATAAGACCACCTCTTGGATAAAAGGGGTCTATTAAGTGGATTGGTCATAGTTTTGGGGCAGAAATATTGCAAAACTACAAAAAGGGACATTGAAATGGTGGTCTCATGTAAGTAGCGGTCTTAATTTTGGGGTTGTCTTAATTAAGGGATTTAATTATTTTTATGCCTTGTTAAAAGCTCATAGTCTAATTGCATAATTTATGACATTATTACCCTTTGTGTTGATCCTCGGGAATGCCGGATACATGTATTTGCATGCCATCATGTAAGCCACCTTGAATAGGCCCTACATACGGAATTCCCTACAAAAGATGCAAAGATGTTTCAAGAAGCTTTACAGATCGACAGAAAGCCAGCGGAGACGCGAATCGCTCAAATGGTGGAATAGTCCAGTCCGTAATATTGTTATCAGTGATAGAGTCTACCGATTTGCAGCAGCATGGAATACGGAACAATCGTACCTACTTGGCGATCTCCGGTAGCTTCGGATATCGATCCGGGTGAGTAAGGAACGGTGTGTGGTATGTGACTGACCTACTGTTGGAGCAGATCAGTTGTTGTCCTCGTGTGAAAATTAGTTAGAATATGCGTTCAGTTCTTTGCAAAACACCTTTTTAGTCTTAAAAAGAAGTCCACACAGACCGGGTATCAAACCAATAACATCATAGGAAAATTTCTATTTTGACAAGGGACAAGTTTCATCATAATTGAAAAAAACCTTGATCCTCTTAGACAAGATGCAAATAAATTAAACCCTTTGATTATTGATTTTAATGTTAGATTAATAAGGTTATTTCCTCACATAGAAGCGACTAGTATAGATCCAGATCAGATGGCATGTCTGTGCTAGCTGCTCTGGATCTCCACTGGGCGGACATGCGATAAACCCCTATTGTATGAGTAAAGGATAAAGCTCTATCATGACAAAAAAAACCCACTTCAATAACCTACATGTACCACGATTGTTAACTTTAAAAAGCATACAGGTTAGTTACTTAAAACTGGTGTGTTTATGCAAAATTTAATATAATTTACAAACTTGTAAACATAGTATATAATATTTAAAACTTCCTCGTGTCTCGAAATAAGGGAAGGTAAGCAGGTCAAGAACACTTGTCTCAAGTGGTACAATGCAGGCGAATCAAACAAGACCGGTACATTGTAAGCAGATCAAAGAAGACCGGTACACTGTAGGCAGATCAAACTAGACCGGTACATGTACACTGTAGGCAGATCAAAGAAGACCTGTACACTGTAGGCAGATCAAACTAGACCGGTACACTGTAGGCAGAACGAAGAAGACCTGTACACTGTAGGCAGATCTAAGAAGACCTGTACACTGTAAGCAGATCAAACTAGACCGGTACACTGTAGGCAGATCAAACTAGACCGGTACACTGCAGGCATATCAAACTAGACCGGTACACTGTAGGCAGATCAAAGAAGACCGGTACACTGTAGGCAGATCAAAGAAGACCGGTACACTGTAGGCAGATCCAACTAGACCGGTACACTGTAGGCAGAACAAAGAAGACCTGTACACTGTAGGCAGATCAAACTAGACCGGTACACTGTAGGCAGAACGAAGAAGACCGGTACACTGTAGGCAGAACAAAGAAGACCGGTACACTGTATACAGAACAAAGAAGACCGGTACACTGTAGGCAGATCAAAGAAGACCGGTACACTCTATGCAGATCAAAGAAGACCGCTACACTGTAGGCAGATCAAACTAGACCGGTACACTGTAGGCAGAACGAAGATGACCGGTACACTGTAGGCAGATCCAACTAGACCGGTACACTGTAGGCAGAACAAAGAAGACCGGTACACTGTAGGCAGATCAAACTAGGCCGGTACACTGAAGGCAGAACAAAAAGACCGGTACACTGTAGGCAGATCAAAGAAGACCGGTACACTGTAGGCAGATCAAACTAGACCGGTACACTGTAGGCAGAACGAAGAAGACCGGTACACTGTAGGCAGAACAAAGAAGACCGGTACACTGTAGGCAGATCAAAGAAGACCGATACACTATAGGCAGATCAAAGAATACCGGTACACTGTAGGCAGAACAAAGAAGACCGGTACACTGTAGGCAGATCAAAGAAGACCGGTACACTGTAGGCAGATCAAACTAGACTGGTACACTTTAGGCAGATCAAACTAGACCGGTACACTAGGCAGATCAAACTAGACCGGTACGCTGTAGGCAGATCAAAGAAGACCGGTACACTGTAGGCAGATCAAACTAGACCGGTACACTGTAGGCAGAACAAAGAAGACCGGTACACTGTAGGCAGATCAAACTAGACCGGTACACTGTAGGCAGAACGAAGAAGACAGGTACACTGTAGGCAGAACAAAGAAGACCGGTACACTGTAGGCAGATCAAAGAAGACCGGTACACTGTAGGCAGATCAAAGAAGACCGGTACACTGTAGGCAGAACAAAGAAGACCGGTACACTGTAGGCAGATCAAAGAAGACCGGTACACTGTAGGCAGATCAAACTTAAGCTGTACAATGTAGACGGATCAAACAAAAGCATAGAACGAATTTAATCCATCAGTCAAGTCAGCGAATTCGTCACGAGATCAAATTATCGCATTAATTTCCTTTTTTACAATTGTATTAAACACTGTAAACTTATTTTATTAATGTGTTTACAGTATTCAAGGGTTGCGTCTTATACATTTTGTAAAATTTTGAAAAATCGAACAAAATACTCCCGAATTTGTAACCTAGTTTATTAATACAATTTTCACGTTGTACGCGACTAAGCGAGCGCTCTACCACTGGACCACCGCTGCCTTCAATGCTATATGCTACTTCTTTAGTTTGCATATATTGATACCGACCCTTAAGTTACGCTGGTCCATGCTATTTCTTTAGTTTTTATGTATTGATATCGACTCTTAAGTTACGCTTGTCCATGCTATTTCTTTAGTTTTTATATATTGATATCGACCCTTAAGATACGCTTGTCCATGCTATTTCTTTAGTTTGCATATATTGATAACGACCCTTAAGTTACGCTGGTCCATGCTATTTCTTTAGTTTTTCGGCGTTAGCTGTCTAAGCTCACTTTTGACCTAGTTTTTGGACCAATGAAATGTTGAAAATAATACTCCTATTCTATTATTATGCAGAGGGAAAATAAAATAAACTATTTCGATTGGTAGCTATTTACACCAGAGAGGCATCTAGGAGGGCGGAGAGGTATCTAGTGGGATTTTTATTATTATGCAGCGGAAAAATCAAATAGATTATTTCGATTGGTTGTAAGTGGGTGATGTATTGGAGAAAAAACATATTAATGATTTTAATAACCAGTTAAGTCAATATTGATGGCTTGAATACAATTTTATATGGAATATTCTTGGGTGTCAGATAAACACTTGCGTACAATACAAAGTGTAAAACGAAAGAGAAGTATAGATATTTCTAGTTCTTACTGGTTCCTTTCTAGTTCCTTTGATACTGATTGTTAATTTCGTATACAAAAAACATGTTCATTGTAGCGTAGTGGCTAACACTCTCGCCTCGCAAGCGGAGGCCCCGGGTTCAATACTCAGGACGGTCACCTTTTTTTAAAGTTAATTTACGCAATAGTTGGTAGATTTCGCTCTTGTAACAGGCTGTTTTATCTATTTTTATTAAATTTTAAGGACATTTATTCATCTTGAGTTTTAACTCTACAAGAGGTATTTTGTTGAAACTGAATAAATGTAGATCAAGACATAATGTAAGACATCGCTTCTTTAATCGACTTGTTATCACTGTATGCAATTGTTGCAACAGCTTCAACATTTTTTTTGAAAGACACTTTCAATTAATTTATGAGTTGTCATGATTCGGTCGCTTAATCTCTAGGTCATACGAAGAAGGCAGGGAGGGTTCGTCAACAGCTGTAATAAGTAAAGTAAAATAACCAAACTGTGTCTGCTTTGCCTCTCTGTTTTTCTTTCTTTCTTATATACATGTATGTATAAATCTTTTCAATCAACGCCGTTTATCTTTTTTAAAGATATTTCTTGTTATATATTGATATCGACCCTTAAGTTACGCTTGTCCATGCTATTTCTTTTGTTTGCAAATACTGATAGCGACCCACGCTGTTCCATACTATGTCAAGTGAAAATCAGTTATTAGTAAATTGTATGGTTTTCGGGGGTGGGGGGGGGTGGGGGGGGGGGGGGTTGTTGTGCTGTATAAAATCTACAGCGGGAGACATATAATTTTGTAATTTCATTCAAATGGTCCATAATCTAACATTTTAATATACATTTACTACTTACACCGGACGCCGCCATTTTAGACCATGCGAGACGTACTGTTTGATAGTACGTCGGGTAACAGACTAGGTTAGACTACAGCAATTCCAATCCCATAGATCCCCATTAAAGCTATATTTCAGATTTATGTTATTTTTTAAATTTAATTTTGCAGTTTCAACTAAATATTGAGTTATTTTTTAATGGCAAAAACATCATTAAATATGTAAATACCACTTATTTTCCAACTTCCTAATGAGTTTCATCTTATAATCTATAATTGCACACGTGTTTAAATGCTAAGCCATAACAAACACTTTGAAATATTATTTCGGCGTTTTAAATAAATAAACTTGATACTTGAATCAACTTGAATTCAAATAATAAACTGTTTTGGTGCTTGTTCGCATCTCTTACATATGGGGCGTGTCACGGGAAAAAAACTTTTCGATAGTTCGTAAATTCTTGAAATGACGTCGTGAAGTTAAGCAGACGACATTCATTTCTTTTTGCTTTTTTTGCAGTAAAAATTACATTATTAACTCAAACTGTTTAATAAAATCACACTTGATTTGAGAAAAATAGAAATTTAATATAATT
Source organism: Corbicula japonica (assembly GCA_038501625.1). Classification (NCBI taxonomy): domain Eukaryota; kingdom Metazoa; phylum Mollusca; class Bivalvia; order Venerida; family Cyrenidae; genus Corbicula; species Corbicula japonica. Next base: position 191,702 of record JAZAYU010000439.1, on the reverse strand, counting down.
TTAAGAAGAATGTAAAAGTATGTACATGCAATCCACTACCTTCAGTGCCATCAAGTGTATAGTAGAATTCCGCTTCGATGGACATTACTTCACGAGCTGGGACCAACATCATAAAACTGAGATTGGAGACCAGTCACTAATCTCAAGCATCTGACCAGTCGCCATTTCAGCCAATCAGATGCTTGAGATTTGAGATTGGTCTCCAGCTTTAGTTTTATGATCTTGGGCCCTGTGCCCAAGTTTATAAAACTGAGCATGGAAACCAGTCTCAAATCTCAAGCATCTGATTGGCTGAAATGGCGACCTGTCGCCATTTTAGCCAATCAGATGCTTGAGATTTGAGACTGGTTTCCAATCTCAGCTTTATAACCTTCAACCCAGGTACTAAGAATAACAGGTTTAAACTCTATCATGCAGACTTGAGTAAATGACTCATCCCCTACCGCCCTGCTTTTTTTCAGACATTATATTGAATATTTCAAATGTACTTTACAACAGGAAAATATTTTGTTATTCCTGTATCTAGATCAACAAACTGGTGGTTCAGTGCAAGCCTGATATATCTCAGACAGGAAATTTTAGAAGATGCATCAGTTTGCGATGAATCTTCGAAATAATATCCGCCGAGGTGTGTTTACGTGTAATTTGAGTATTTCAGTAAATATTTATGTTCATAATGTGACTATTGTAACTCTAGAAATCTATTTAACGCTTAAATGGGTAGAATCACTCAAGGTCAAAAATAACATAAAATTATCTAAAGTTTCCAAAGTGCATATGCATCAAGGAAGTTTGCTATTTACAATCTATTTTGGTTGTTTTCTTTGAGAGATAGATAAGAACTTCAAAACCAAGATCAAACATTAATTATTCAAAATGTGTTTAAAATTTTGATAATGCTGCAAAATAATATGCATTTTTGCTGCAAGTTCTTAAATATTTGAATGATTTTCGTAGGGGAACAGGCCTTCCAAAGACAGTGTATACCATATTTTCTGATTAACTGATGTAAATCAGGGTTTTAAACTCGTCCTTAGTAAAACATGTTAAGCTTTGAGAAAGCATCTTTATCAATAATTTTACTAGTTATCCAAAATATAGCTGCATATTCACATTTCATGGTGGAATAATTCTATGTCTTAGACTTGGTTAATACTAATTGTACAGCTGTGTAATGCCTATTAATACTGAACAGGGGCGAATTTTGCCGATTTTTTGGACTAATTATAAATTATTTACTTATTTGGACTACTGTAACACATTAGAACCTGCTCAAAGAAAATTTTATTGCGTTAGTGACGCTATCATTAAAAGTTCGGCTTTAAATATATTCGCTCGAAAGTTGTCTGTATGAGAAAAGTACATTATATTTACTTGGTTTACAGGTTTTCTACAGTTAAAATTATAATTTTGATATATAAAACACTTAGTATTTTCGTTTTGATACGTGTACCTTTAAATAGTTTACAGTCGCGGGAACAAAAACTGAAGCTTATAAATTTATTTATAATACAACTTTGTTTTTTATTGCTGTGTCTAAATCATAAATAACATTATATTACTAAAAACAATAAAATAGTCAAAAAACTCACCGGGCTGTAGACTGTATTAGCCATTAGAAACTGTCCTGTTCTAGTCCACCAACTCCTCCTTTAAACAACGGATTATCGTTCTTCAGGTTAAAGACTACTATTTAACGGGATCCGGCCTGTAAACAATTTTGTGATCGGAATTTGCGATCCTATAACAGGAAGTGAAACTTGATTGGTTGAAAATAAATTGCAATTAAAAAAAAGAAAATGATTTTGAGAAAATGAAGGGGTTTTAAGCTGAAGAAAATATCGTGACAATGACTTTTTTCCTTGTTTAACCAAGTATTGTTGACAGAATTTAAACTAAAGTTCCGCAGAGACTGGGTTGATGCACTTCTGACCGATTAGTAAATTCAGAATTTGATAAAATGCATAAGCGGTCTATAACATTCAATATCGTACATCGGCGACACTTGTAAAAGTTAGAACGGTGACATTGGAGCCTCATGTTCACAAAACATAAAGCGAACTATCGAGGTGGTCTGTGAATGAGAGCGGATCATTAGCTCAGACCTCAGCGCGTCTGCCTCTTAGTCGAGGGATCGCTGGTTCGATCCTCGCTACTCCAAAAATTAGTAACTGTCTTTCGGATGAGACTTTCAACCGAGGTCCAGTGTAGTGGTGCTATACGAACTACAAAAGAATCAGGGACGATTTTGGAATTAAAGAGTTCTCTATATCTTGCAATATCCTCGAAAAAAAACTTAATGCCTAACACTTTTCAGAGGCGTCGCTCATATGGGCTTCCGGTAGCGACGATAAATTAACCAAATACATATATACGTATGTGAATAATGCCTAATGTACAACCTTAGTAGATTTTCGGTATAGCTACGCATGCTGGTTTTTTTACCTAGTTTTCTACCATTGAATAGTTGTACATTTGTGAATAATATGCAGAATGTATATTATACAGCGGGATCATCAAATAAATTATTTCGATAGTTGGTAATTTTTTTTACAAGCTACGATCGATTTTGGGACTTTTTGGTTTTACCATCACCCCTTGATACATGTGTATAATGTCTTTGGTTTACGAAGGCACGGGGAGATTTTAAAGCTATGTTCATAAAAAGTGTGTACCTTACTGGGTTTCAAATTCAAAGAGTATATTTCAATTTGCGGAAATTAAAATTTTATAATCGATGTAGTTATGTGTATGAAAAAATATTTTAACAAGATAAAAAAGGGAACTTTGAAAGCCGAAGAACACGACTAATATGAACATATTGCGGGCTCGGTTGGATTGAGCCTGGCCTGAAGGTTATAAAGCTGAGATTGGAAACCAGTCTCAAATATCAAGCATCTGATTGGCTGAAATGGCGACCAGTCGCCATTTCAGCCAATCAGATGCTTGAGATTTGAGACTGGTTTCCATGCTCAGTTTTATAACCTTGGGCACAGTTCACGGGCAGTAATGGAAATGCATATTACTGCCCACGCCGACAAGCCCCTTGTTGAGCGCAACTCAATATTAATGAAAAAATGAAATGTCAGCAAAATTGTTAAACTTTTATTGAGCTTTTTAGTTTGACACATTTACTGCTCCGAGCGGGAAAACCTCGTTAAACAAATACATCTTTAAAAATCACAATAAATCATTTAATGAAACCATGTATTCTTAACGGTAGTAAATGCAAAGTGTTTCGTTAAGAAAAATCTTGCAAGATAAATTGATTTCTATTCGAAAACGATACACGGAAAATGAAATTCGGCTAATAAGAAAGAAAAAATAAAATTGGTCTCGCCGTAAACATATCGGGAACACAAAAATGTGCACAAGGTTATAAAACTGGGCACAGGAACCTCAAATCTTAAGCATCTGATTGGCTGAAATGGCGACCAGTAAATGCTTGAAATTTGAGACTGGTTTCCAAGCTCAGTTTTATAACCTTCAGCGATGGTCTCAAAGTTGATATTACGGGAGCACGTCTATGGTCTTTAGGAATTTTGGAAAGTGTTTAAGAAAACAAAACAGCTGATTCTGTGAAATGCATATACAGTTTATTTGCCTATAAAAATACAATACATAACTATTTTCTATTTTAGAGAAGCTTGAAAAGACTATGGCAAAACAAAAAAAAAATAGAAATTGCACGTGTTTCATCGTTTTCTCTCTCTCTCTCTCTCTCTCTCTCTCTCTCTCTCTCTCTCTCTGTCTGTCTGTCTGTCTGTCTGTCTGTATGTTTGTCTGTCTGTCTGTCTGTCTGTTTGTCTCCTTCTCTCTTTGTCTCTCTATCACAAGCAATATATAAATATAATTATATAAGCAAACTAAAATATACTTTAAAAACTATCATAAAAGAATTGAAAGAAATTAAAGATCGACACAATGCAAAACTTAACTCGGACTACTTGGAGAGCCGTGGTGGCAACGGAAATATCTGAACATGTATTTTGGGACGGGATACAACCAAATAGTCAGATTTATCTGATATATTTTTAGCTTAACAGTTCTAATTATTACACATTTGCATTTAGTTTTACTCTGTCTTTAACCTCAAACATTATAACAATTTTAAATACTGTTTGTTAAAAAAATCTTTGTTCACAATTACTAGTATTATACCAATCCGTGGTAATATTTAATGTTTTCTGCCATTGCCATCAGCATAATATGTTAAAGCAGTTATTTTGTAACGAAAGGTAACTTGTATCTCTAGGTTCCCATTTTCGCCGGCGACGTCATTACTGGAAGCGGACTTGCGCGAGACGTACGTCGCCGTCGATTCGAATCGTGTCGATGTTGTTCAATGGCTGGATGCGGTGACGAAACTCAATCAAGTGTTGGTTGTTCACTGCAACCTGTAAAACATCGCAGGTTACAGTTGTTTACTATAGATTGTTTGGTGTTTCTTAAGACAATAATTCATAATCAAAGTTTAAAGAGGTTTCAAGCAAATAGGCTTAACATTTTAAATTGCATACTCAGCTCTTAGAACCCAGTAACATGCTCTCTTTTTCTCTGCTGTCTGGCTTTTTGGGGAGGCTGTGTTTTCTTATAGTGACATTTATACCACATTTTGTGGTTTTGACACTATTAATGGCATACTTTTCTTAGAAGTGATACTGAAACTTTAGTTTTTAAGATTACACACTGAAAATATTCAGTATTGTTCCCAGTAAAGTTAGCTTTGTTATATGCTTTTATATTATTTTATATATAGTAAAAGCCTCGTTTTGTATCACTTTAAAAAATTTAGATGACTCGTTCAATAATTTCTGTATAAAATGATCACTCGTGCTGTATCCTGTATATTTATCTATTTATTCCAATCTAATTATTATGTACCTTGAAACAATTTTGTTCAACTAAGATAATCATATCAAAGTTGGTGTTTGGTGTGAAAGGGAAGCTGGGCGCATTTCTTTGTTCGTCTCCCCAGTTACCCTTTCTGTGGTTGCAGACGATAATGTTGCGGTCATTGAGAAAAACGAAACGGACGTCAACACACATGGCGATCTCGTTTGGCTCAAACTGGTTCCCGTGCTGAAGATAAACGGTGAACCTGCAAAATAAAACCCGGTTGATTTTTTTCATTTCTTGCATACTGGATAACTGTTTCCACGTGTTTTACCGGATAAAGAAAATTTAAAGATACGAAACCGTTTGCGTGCTTCCGTGAGTGACGCACCCTCAATAAGAATTTAAGGAACGTAGTGCATTTAGTTTTGTAATTTAAAAAATATTTTTGGGTCAGTGTTGGTTTAATTTATATCATAAATCATTGCGTGATGCATTCTTTGCACTACACAAGCACGCCTAATCGATTTTGGCAATTAAAACTAACCCTGTTTGTGCATGTCTTTTATTGTACAATAGTCAACAATAAAATAAATTTTAAAAACTTTTTATCAATTATAACTTTAGCCTTACATTCAAAAATAGTTTTAACTTAATATATAAGTAATTACCTGGTGGGGTTCGGGTGTGGAACTCCGCTGATGAAGATCATCTTGTTAGGGAACAGACCTCCAACGTTCGTCACAAACGGCACAGGCTTATATAAAAATAGAACACAAATAAATGATTTTAGAAATTCTGGTGTTACAGAATAATGTAATGTTGGCAAAACTTAAGCGCTGCGTCTTCAACTCGATATCAGAAAACTAGTTTGATGAATCGTAATGTAAGGCAGTGGTAGTCCAGTGGTAGAGCGCTCGCTAACGGATCGGGGGGGGGGGGGTCCCGGGTTCGAGCATCAGTCTGATCGCTAATTTCCTTGAGCAAGAAATTAAGCATTTATTGCCTCTCTTCACCCAAATGTATAAATGGGTACCTGTGAGAAATATAAGCCAATGTCTACGGCGCCGACTGTTAACGGTGATGGAGAGCTAATCAACTACTTTAAAATTAACGAAACAGATGAGACGCATCATGCAATGAATTGGAACGTTGAAGTCATTCCTTGAAATCAAATCAACATTGATTTCATTTTCAGTTAATCTATTGTCACATACATGTGGGTTTCAATAACACGTTGTGGGCGGTGAGAGCTACTTTGAAGTTTTATCTAGATCAAGGATGTGAAGATTGTATCGTATAGCCTAGGGCACATCATGGCAAAAAGTGTTTTCGTGTTTTTTTTTCATTGTATTTGTTACTATATTAAGAAAGAACTTGTACCTTTTCCCGTACAGCGCTTCATATAACGACAAATTCTTGTAACTTATATGTACATTGTATTGTGGTAGCTAAAAGGTTAGGAGATACCCCGTCAAGATCAGTTAATTTGTGTTAATATATCTTAAAAATGCAAAACGTCTGCAGAAATCGAAAAAAAACGGACATAATATTCTTTTTTTAAAATTCGGGAATGATGTTTTTCTACACATAACATACCAATCATGATTACTTACAGGGTTGTTAATTGGGGCTCCTGGTGGGGCAGCAAATCCTTGGGGAACTCCTGGTGGTGCAACAAATCCTTGGGGAACTCCTGGTTGAGGGGCGTATCCAAACGGGGCTCCTGGTTGTGGCGCTCCATATGGTACTCCTGAGGAGGGGTAGGCGAACTGTCACAAAAATGAACCATCTAGAGTATGTACTAAGTATGTATAATTTTTCAGTCCCTTCATAAAGAGGTTTCACTGTTTATTACATGCGAATACTCATGAATGATTTTAGCATAGTACAACGCATATCCGCGAGATTGATACAACGAGCTAGATTAATAAATCCGTATCTCACAGTGTGGTTTTCCGACTGTGTATTTTACAGCTTCTTATGTTCTATGTGACGTCATAACTACGTAACACATCGTTTCCGTAATATTACGAACTCCAAAAATAGGATGTCTGTCCCCGAACTATAACCTTTACGATTTTCTCACGTCATTTATAAATTTTCCACGTCATTCATAATTTTCTATCGCTTTACTATTTTTGTTTCTAATATTATGTAAACAATGTTGTTGTCTAAAATTTTGTTATTTTTAAAATTTGTTTTCAGCGAAAAGGGTATGTAATAAAAAGAACATTATGATAGTATGCAGTCTGTAGGTTCGTATTATTTCTCGTTGCATATCTAAACTCGACCTTCGGTCTCGCGTAATATTGTTTACCTACCTAATTCTAAAAATACAAACCTACAGACTGCTTTATGTTATAATATTCCATTTATATCAACTGCAACAAAAACGTATATGTTAAGGTTGCAAAATCTTTAACCAAGAAATTACTTACACCACCTGCGCTATAAGGAAGCTCGAACCGGATGGTATTCACGCGGATACCCTGCTCTACGGTGATATGTGAGACCTTCTGTTTCTGGATCCGGTGATTGTAGTCACAGAAATGGCGACCATTTACTGACACCTATAATTAGACAGCACTCAAAATTGATCATTTACAATTTTACATATATTAAGATACGTGTACGATAACTTAAAGCCCACCATCAGGTGCAGATAATAAATGAATGCTTATGAAGATACTCTGTTGAATCGAGTCTTCTTGTGTTCTCTTTTTAATTGCCTTTAAGAAAACTTTATTTTCTATTGCCAGCGCTAACATGATATTGTAGGGCATGTTGCAACAAAAAGGTGTCGTCGGACATTTTTTTAGTTTCTTATTATTGAAAAGTGATTTTTTTTAGATTTGTGAAGTAAGCAGCCTAGTGGCCTTGCGATCTGGCGGCCTGAAGTAAGCTGCCTGGCGGCCTATCTGATTTTGTTACATGTACCCAATATTATAGTATTTTTACCGCGAAATGCATAATGATAAATGTCTGCTCAACCTAAGACGTCATTTCAAGGATTGATGCCAGCTGTCTGAAGGTACCTTTCCCCTTTGCTCGCAACATTAATGAATCAGCGAACTGACAATGGCAGTCGAGTTATCCTTGATGAAGGAATTTATAACACTGTTTTAGGTTTCAAGAAAGTAAATGACTAAAACCTCACCGAGTACTTGTCTGGCTGGACATGAATAGTGACGTCACACTGTTGCCCTTTTTGGAAGGGGAAGTCCCCGTGCAATTCTTCTTTGCCCCAGGTGCCTCCCTGCAAACTGTTTCTCACCACCTTAAAACCGACAAAAACCATTAATACAGTAAAATGCATTTGTAATTTAGTTGTTTTAAGAACAAAAACTACAAATAATGAATTGAATTTTAATCTGAAAAAATAGAAATCAGCGTTCGATTTGTTCACTTCTGTCTTGCTTAGTACAATTTACTTCATGACAAGGCGTCGTGTAAGGTCCCATTTGATAAAGATAGTAATTTAAGAGTGCCGGAGTACCGATTCTGAGATAGGTTCGAATTCACAAAGGATATAAATCTTCGTCAGTTTTCCTATTTTCTCAGTCCACAAATTCCGAGAATAATGATTTCAACTCCAACGTTACTTTTTTGAAGCTAAAAAGACCCGACTAGCCCAATTCGTTGCGTTGATGATATTGCAGGCTAGACGCTGTCGCCGTGACGGTGCGGCTTCGCTCCCAGCTGGAGGCAATATCATTTTAAATCAAAATGAATCCTTACGATTTAGGCTTTCATTTGTTTAAACGATGATTCACTGCCGTGTAATGCTAGCTCTTAATGACTTTTGGAAGTCATGCTTTATGGTATGCTCACTGATAGATGTAATGAAATGAGATGGCCAAAATAGTATTACTTTTATTTTGGCAAATCTATACCATCTAGCTGGAGCAAATGTCTGCAAACAGCTTACATTGACACGAAACGTGAAGCCCATTTGGTGCAAGTGATTTATATATGTTCATTATTTCATTCCACAAAGCGTGTAACTACTGTGTTATCATTATATTTCGCGGTGATTTAATTTTCGCGTATTTCGCGCTAGGGTAAGAGCGCGAAATCAAACCCTAGCGAAATAAAACCATTTGAATATATCTAGTCTCATTAGAATAATACAAGTGTGCGTATTTAATCCCTCGCGAAAATCTTACTTATGTCATTTGCGCAAATTTGATCCACGCGAAATTAAATGATACAACAGTTAACGACTTTAACAACTTTATACCGTAATATCTTAAATACCATAGTTTTATACCTGATTCTGCTTAAAACGTGGATTGAACACAAACGCACACTCACTTCGAGGTTCTATGCTTCCTCCACATTGCAGGGAGATCAAAAATCTGCAAAATACACACACACAATCCCATTTCCATGCACAAAATGTAATACATTTACATGTACTCATAGGCTGTATACTAAATCGGCGTGGAACATTTTTTATTCAAAATAAATCTCTTTTTCCAAATGAGTTCAAGTAAAGCAATGGCATTTTTTTCTTCGAGATAAATAGAAAGTTTTTTACAAGACTGTTAATGCCATGGCGGTACATGTACCTGTTTTGTGGATTAAATCCTTTCCCCCATAAATACGAATTTTACGCATGTGCGAGCAGTAAAGATCCAGATCAGCCGTCTGATCAGGATCTGCACTGGTCGCATTTTGGTCAGATATATAACCTAAAGAATCAAAAAGCGAACAGTGCAGATCCTGATCAGACGGTACGGAAGTGCCGGCTGATCTGGAACTACACTGTTCGCTCACGCAATAAAGGTGTATCTATGGAGGAAAGGGTTAATCTACAAAAAACTAGTTCTCAACATAATATTGTATGAATACCATATTTATGTAAATTTTAAGGCTGTACCTATACTCTATTCCAAAAGAAAGAGTGCACTTTGTTGTTGGTGATCTTTCATTTACTCTTTTTCTTAATGCCTATATATATTTGGTATCATAATTGAGATTAGATCACATATTGTTTACTATAGAACTTTAATGATCTTATTTCATTTTTGATAGCAAATATGTAGGCATTAAAACGATCAACTTTTCTCCTGTATTTGTTAAATGGCGAATGCAAAGTGAATATAGATACCCGTGTTCATCGGGAGTTCCGGATACGTGTATTTGCATGCCATCTTGTAGGCCGCCCTGGATTGGGGCAACATACGGAATACCCTGAAAACAAAAGATTGATATTTTAAAGATCGTGAATTAAAATGTTTATTTTTTCCAAAATAACTACCAAACTGTGTGAAATTTATAGTGTATATAGTTTGGCTTCTACATAAGTGTAAAAGCAGCAAAGATTAAGCTTTTTGATGTACTTTGGTACCCTTATATATCGCATGGGTTCAATTTTCGCGTTAGCGAAATAACACGAAATCAAATCCGTGCGAAATGTCACTTTGTATATTGATATAGCTTGTCATGAGAAAATAATAAAAACTGCGTGAATTTATGCCAGCGCGAAAAATGTAAATTCCGGGATCTGCGCGAATATTCGTTCCCACGAAATTAACCGATATCACAGTTTTATCATATGACACTGTCACACATAATAACATAATCAGTAAACAAGAACAAGTACCATTTTCTTAATTGTAATCAATGATCTACTTTTTCTAAGCTAACTAACAGAACTTCAAAGCAAAATACGTTGGAAGCAAAGAAGCTAATTCATAAAGAAAATCCCGATAGAGTATAATTCCGGGTAGAGCCATTTATTTTAGACCTGGATGCTTGGCATTCTTGGTGATAATTAGATGAAATAAATAAACAAAGTGGCCTCTGTTGTAAGTCTCAAATCCCAAGCATCTGATTGGCTTAGTAGCGACTATTTACCAATTCAGCCAATCAGATGCTTGGGAGTTGAGAGTGGTCTCCTGAATAAGTTTAATGATCTTGGGCCATGATTACTAGTATGTGTTTACTAATCTGGTATATCAATTAAAACTAAACATTCGGTCAAGATTTGTGAAAATTGTCGGATTTAAACACAAAGAAATCGACGAAACTTGATGGATAAATACAAATGAACCTGTGAACTTAGACCACCTTCCTTCAGACTAATTTAGGATTTCCCCTGAGTGGTCTTTAAAGACAGGTTTGACTGTATTTAATGTTTTAACAAATTGAATTTAAGTAAGTACACTACTACTACTGGATCAAATAGAAGCTCAGAGACGATGCTTTCACATTAGTTCATGGTTTAGCATGTGTTAGATTACAAAACTATAAATGATAATTGAAAATGCATCAATTGAACGTACATTCAGCACGGGTTTTTACCCGTAGCTTGCATATAATGTTCATCGCCGAGAAGAATTCGATTAAATCTTTTAAAGGCCGTTAATACGTAGGCGAAAATTCATCATTAAATGATGACATTCACCAAATGAATTTTTCTATTTATTATTCATTGAAGCGAAGTTTTATCAAAAGGTTTTTAAAGCTTCTGCGTTTAAACCGCATTCATTTCGCTGTAACTTTTATTGAGTAAAATGTAATACATATACCTTTAAACCGAAGATTTCTGGCGTGGGGTATTTGCAATCGAAAATTAAATCAACATCAATACATGAAATATCCAGACTTGTTGGGTAGTAATGTACATTTACGCATATGCAATAACGAACCACACCTCAAATAATATAAGTAAACAAGTAAGAGAGTCTTAAACAATTTATCGATGTCTTCGAATTCTGTTCATTTCGTCTTGGGTTGAACACCGAAGCAGTTCTTTAAATTACGATATCAGGATGGCAATACCACCTGACTTTTAGCATTCGTGCACACATTAATATCGGAAAAATCACTTCAGGTTGCCGTTTCCCCAACATTCAAAGACAGATTTTGTTTGAAATGTCTTTGAATGTAAGAGAAAACAGAGCCGACTGATAATGAAGGTTAACTGTCGGTGAAAATGCTTTGATCAACATCGGTCCAGAAATTACGGAGCAATTAGCAAAATTTCTACCGGAAGCGAGTGATTTTTTCAATATAAATATGTGCCAAACATTCCAAAAGTAACTTGGAATAGTCACTCTAATATTCAAACAACTTCTAATATTGGTATCAAAGGCATTATGAAGTATAGTATAGTGCCCCTTGAGTTAAATTGAGAACTCACTTAATATGCAAGTACCGAAGTATGCATACAGTTTCGGTAATTACTTAAAGACCATTACCAAAACACTAATCTTCAATTCCTATATTTAAGATAGTGCGGCAGAGTAAGCTATCGTAGGTACCAAACCATTAACACTAATCCTGTAATCCAGATCGGCAAAAAACTAACACCATTTGATGACGATCATGAACCAAGACTTTAAAACTCAAACTGGTCGCTATTTCAGCCAATCTGACGCTTGAGATTTGAGATATAAGACTGGTCTCCAATAATTTCTGTTTTATGATCTTGGGCCTATGTATCACCGATAGTGCTGAAACTGCAGAATTTCACAATTGAGGAAAATAACTTTAAAGAACCCTTAAACTTTTTGTCTCAAGAGCGCTAATATGAGGTAGATTAATATCAGTGGTATCATCCTATTATTTCCGCGTATTTCGCACTAAAGTAAATACGCGAATTCAAACCTTAGCGAAATAACACCATATTATAATATGTTTTAATAGAAAATATTAACCTTTGCGCGAATGTTGACATTGCGAATATATAATGTGTTGCTTTTGCGCGTAAATTCTTCCCCGCGAAATTTAATTATTACACAGTAACAGGTGGTTGATAGCGCTACCTCTTGTTCTGCAAGACGAATTATCAATACTTGATCAATGTGGAGGTCTGGTGCTATTGTACATGTACAAATAAATGAATTAGAAGCAGAATTTCCAGATTCGTCTAACCTCTTTTTAAATATTTTATTTGTTTCCGAATGAATAAAAAATTCAGCAGCCATTTCGCTTATGCGATTTATCCCCTCCCGTTAAGTACGTGTGGGTGTAATCTTCATTTATTTATTTTTCCAGTATCTGAATCAGCGAAATTATTTACCTACCTGCGCCTGAGGGCGTATTATGTCTGATTAGAGAGTAATTTAGAAAACAAAGTATGTTGATTTCAAGGTTACATGTAATACTGTACATGTGCATGAACGTGTTGATACTTAATCAAACCTGATTTATTTATAGTTTAAAGAACCACGAAGATATGCATTAGAAGCCTGGTCATCGGTGACCTCTGGTCATCAGTGACCTGTGATCACCTTTTAACTTCCTTTAACCCTACCAGTGTTAACTTTAGTTGTAATCTCGATACAATTTATCCAGTGTGTTTAAACACCAATTTATTAAGCGAAAGTAAGCAGATCGAGAAAAAAGCCATCGGAAAAACTTCACATTGATCTGTTTACAAAACAGTGTATTAATGTTTATTATTGATTATTATAATGCTTTGCTTATTACATGTACAAGCAAAATAGTACATATGTATTATTAAATAACTGATAAAATAAGCAAATGAACTCACCGGGTTGTTGACTGTAGTAGCCATTTAAGATAAGCAAAGTATCTATTAAAATATCCTAGTCACGCGACACGATCCATCAGTTAACGAAGATTGCCTTTACAACATCTATTCACAGAGCGTAGCTTGACTTCATTTGCATCTGCGGAGGCGATTTGTTAATACTGTCGATAATGCGTGCAAAACTAGATTTATTTAACATAATGTTTAAAATTACTAAAATTCAGAACAAGTTACGATAAAGTTTATTCAAATTTATACTCGCATGTGATTAACCGAGGTATTATACATTATTCTGCCGACAGCCAGGTTCCGATCGATGCATCAAGCGATCGATGCATCATCTTCATCTGACTAGTGGTATATATGATACGCTATTTGAAGTACAGATATTACTCGAATTCCTCATTATGTTTGTTAGCTGCAATGCGTGCATATCTTGTATTATTTATTCTTAATCATGTTTTACGATATATTTATAGTGCCTTTACAATATTCAACATGATTTGTTGGATTTTATATTGTGACGTACATGTTAGACAAATGCATTCATCGTGTTCAATTTTACATGTAATTATTTTTAAAATCACCGTTCATTCTTAACAGAATAATTATAGTTATGGCATGCGGTTAGCACAATAATTACTTAAACTATAGGTTTAACTGTTAAACCCATAGTTTAACAGACTTAAACCCAGGGTTTAAGAGTCTTAATCCTATAGTTTCAACTTTTCGGAATTAAAACTATAGTTTAAGACCTTAAACTATATGTTTAACAGTTAAACCCTACGTTTAACAGTTAAACCCTACGTTTAAGACTCTTAAAGCTATAGATTAAACTTTATTTATCTTAAACATATAGATTAAGGTCTTAAACTATAGGTTTAACTGTTAAACCCGTAGTTTAAGACTTCATTTCACTGTTTTCTCTTAAACCTATAGATTAAGACTTTAAACCATTGGTTTCAACTTATTTGCTTAATCCCATAGATTAAAGTTTCATTTTTCTTGTTTTTGTCTTAAAACTATATGATTAAGAGATTTATATTCTTAAACCCGTAGATAGAAGTCTTAAACTATGGGTTTAAGCGCCGTTTGCACATTAATTACTTAAACTATATGTTTAACACTTAAACCCTAGGTTTAACAGCGGACCAATAGAAACTATAGCATTAAGCCGTTCAACCAATGCAATCGCTCTTGGTATTTCACACGTGATTAGCGTTGTTGATAAGGTAAATATGTCGTCTGCTTATGGTTAAATACTGGAGGTAAACGGCCATTTGCAAAATAATAATTATTAAGTAATAATAGCCTTAAACGGCCTCGTAAATAAGACAGAATTATTTTTATATAAATTGACCTGTATATACTTATTTTATTTATGGACTAAGACTGGATCTGTAGTTTTGGATTTTGGACAGTATTTCATAGAAAGTTAAAGGAAAGCTAAGATACCCTACCTATCCGAATATGGCAATTTTCTCATTCGTATTCACAAGCAGAAGGGAAGCTTACACGCATTTTATCTTTTTGTTGTTGTTTTATTGCTGTTGTTGTTGTTTTGGTTGGAGACGATGGGACCTACCACCATGAGCAAATAACCATGTAGTAAGCCCCGAATTGGCAGATTTCATCTGGTTGGGCAGTACTGGCTCTGCAAGTTTGTCGCGTCATAAAATATAATATTGACGGATAGATTGGATACACAAAATTTTGACAAGATTTGACGTGAATAAAAATCATAATTATGCACTGCCGACGTCCGATCAAATAATTTTTATCAAGGTTAGCATTCTCAAATATATTTACTGTACACGTCGTGCAAACAGCATCGTCATTTACAATAACGAAATAAAACAACGTTGATGTAACATTATCCTGTTCAACAAACATCAGGGATCGACATAAAAACGCATGAGGAAGTATACGTGTTAATTTTCTTACAACACAAAAAAATGGATCCATAATCGCGACATTGTTAAATCCCATTGATTATAGTTTCATTTTACGTATTTTTGTCTTAAAACTAAATAATTAAGAAATTTAAGTACTTAATCCCGTAGATAGAAGTCTTAAACTATGGGTTTAAGTGCCGTTTGCACATTAATTACTTAAACTATATGTTTAACACTTAAACCCTAGGTTTAACAGCGAACCAATAGAAACTATAGTATTAAGCCGTTTAACCAATGAAATCGCACATGATGTTACACACGTGATTAGCGTTGTCGATAAGGTAAATTGTCGTCTGTTCATGGTTAAGGTTGAACCAAGGTAAATCCAATTCCCATAGACCTCAATGTTAAATTCCCAATATTCAATGCACATTTAACATGATTTCTATCATCTTAATTTCTAGACAACCATATATGACTGTGAAGATCTACATTTCATCTATTCAAAAACACACAGCAAATAGGGGGTTTACTTACTTGTAAGAAAATCACTGATCTCTAACAGAACAGACCCTATTTTAAACGAGGTATCGCAAATACGGTGCCAAAAATATGCATCCGCTCTTACGGAACTAGTACGCCTCTACCATATATATTGAAACGGACTTCATTCGAATGGACCACGGAGGAATACTGAGTTATTTACTAAGTATAAGAAATACTTGAGTTTCCAGATGTAATGATTATGATATTATTTCATTGTGTTGTGTATTTGTAATATACTGTAGAAATTTCAACTTGATAATTGCTCTAAAACTCGACTTATAAGGGTTCAATGAGGCCCGCCCATATATGAAAAAATCGTCAAAATTTCCAGTATATTTCTGTAAAATTGGTTAATTTCAGACATTTTTTTCAATTTTTGTATTAAAAGCAACTATTTTTAATAGAAGAAACTTGTTGAGTCTGATTTTCAACACAAACACGTGCTAATGCTATCTTTTGTATTAAGACGAGATCGCACAGGCAACTCAATTGTGTAAAAGTTAATACCGAATAGGGTCCGTTGCCCAAAATTAAGATTTTTTTTTCAATTCTAACACAAGATTTTTGACAAATAGTATTTTAAAACCTAAAACCCAATCAAACTTAACCGATTTCAATCACCGAAATCAGGTTGTGTCGACTTCGACATTTTCGAGGTTTTGAATCATACCTGAGGTAAACGGCCATTTGCAAAATAATGATTATATGGCGTTGTTGTTAAGTCAGAATTATTTTTTTTTATAAATTAACATGTATATACTTGATTTCTTTAGGCAATAAAATTGGAACTGTAGTTTTTGATTTTGGACAGGATTTCTTAGAAAGATACAGGAAAGCTAAGACACTTCGTATCCGAATATGGACAGTTTTGCAGTTTTCTTTATTCGTATTCAAAGCAGAAGGAAATGCTATGCGCATTTTATCTTTTTGTTTTTTGTTGTTGTTTTTGGTCGGAAACATTGGGACTCACCATGAGCAAATAACCATGTAGTAAGCCCCGAAGATTTCTTCTGGTTGGGGCAGTACTGGCTCAGTAAGTTTGTCCCGGCATAAAAATATAATATAGATGGATAGACTGGATACACAAAATGATTTGACGTGATTATGATATTTCACTTTTTTGGACTTCTGAATCATACTTATGCACTGCCGACGTCCGATCAAATAAATTTTACCAAGTTAAAAATTCTCTTTGATATTTTAACACATCGTGCAAACGGCATCATTTACAATAAAGAAATTTTATATTATCCTGTTCAACAAACATCAGGGATCGACATAAAACGCGCAGTGTCCAAAACACAGGGAGTATATGTGTTGATCATACTGCAAAAACTACCTCACCGGGTTATCCGATCAACGAATTTTTCGCTATATAGAACAAAGAAGGCAGTAACATTCATGTGCATAACTTTTCTCCTGCTCATCTCAATTCTTAGGTGCAAACAATTTCATTTTTTTTTTTAATTTGAAAAAAAGGACCCGATACATATTGCGCTGAATCGAAAATCGTTCCCGTGGTTAACCTTATTTCGCGGTTATATGAAGACTGTTTAACAATGTGCCATTTCAGCATTTAAATAAAACTATTTTACTCCAGCTGTAAAATGAAAAAAAGCCAAATCGTAAAAAACATATGTATAATTTTAGTGGGTTATAGAGATTAGACCTAATGGATGCTTTGTGTTTTATGTTCAATATTATTATTTGTTGTTGTTTGTTTTGTTAATTTTTTTTGCTGGTGAAAGTCAAGGGGTGTATTTAATAAATTTCGAAAATTTAAAATTATTATTGTTGCTGTTGTAATATTAATAAAAATAGAATTTACATTTTAAGGCACCGAAGCGTAAACGTGTCCAACCAGAAACGAAACAAATTCTGATTTTATTAAAGTCGTCTATATGCACTTACCTTTCGGAGGTTGCGTATTTTTGTCCTAAAAAGTTTAAGATTTCACACCTGATTGAAGTAATGGTAAACGGAGAATATCTCTCAGGTGTTTTTTTATATGATTGAAAGATTTGAATCCACATTTTTACACGTGTCCACAGTTGCCCACCTGTCATCTGGTAGCTAACACAAATTCGGATTATGGATTCTTCTCAGCGAAAACAACAACAACAACAAATTGTCTTAAGATTAAGCTAAGTAATCTAAACAAATGTATAAGACCGAATTTCAGAGAATTTGCGTTACCTTACAATATAGTTAATTTTAATTCAGTTACAAAGTACCGGTATTCTCGAAATTATCGCGTCAAAACAGTAATTTTACAGAATTAAAATCAGCACTAATTCATATAATTATAATATTCTGACTTTAATATGACAGAATTAAATCAATCAGTTTAAACGCCGTTTTGCATTATTTCTTTAACGGATTTATAAACTTAACAGTCTTTTCATGTTACAACAACTATTTACATTTCTGTATTATTTTGATTGGTTTTAAAACAAAGAATCTGCCCTTAGGTGTTAACTATACGTTGACTGGTGTTTTATTGCACGATTGTAGTTTAATTATCGACATCCGGATTAAGTGCCCCATCAAGCAGGAAACAAGTACATACACTGACCATCCACATTGATTAGTTTTACCTCTCTGGTAAGAAACAACAACAACATGAGACAGGTACAAAACAGAACAAAAGTTATGCACTTCTAATAATGCAGAAGGCATTTTACATTAAGGAAAATGTTATTATTGGAGAATCCATTATCGACTTAAATTGTGGAATTTTTTAGTTTAAATATCAAGACTGGAAATAAAACCGTAAAAAGTCTTATTTAATGATCAACGTAGCACGCTGTATATTCTGCAATTCTTTTACTAAATTACTAATATCTGATATTACCTATTTGGAATCCTATTTGAATTTCATTTTTTAAATAATAATTTCACAAAATCTTGGAGTGTGTATTACCTTTATTCTAAACGATATCGAGTATTTACATGCTTTTATTTCCACAGGTTTAATTTATGATTGATAAACTTTGTATCAAAAGTTTATCAATAAACGTTTGATATTACAGATTAATTATAGTATTGTTGTATGAATATGGATTTAATAAGTTAAAACCAAACTCAGGAAAAAAGAGAAACTGATGGAGTATACTGTTGAGTTTCTTTGAACACAAAAAAGAATCCCTAATCGCTTCATCAACTTGGTTTCTCCTTGTCCGTGGCATTCTTTTCCCAGCCGCCACAGCAGCTCAGCAGCCAAAGTATTCCAGCAGCCAAATTTTCCCAGCAGCCAAAGTATCCCAGCCGCCACAGCAGCCCAGCAGCCAACTTTTCTCAGCAGCCACAGCAGCTCAGCAGCCAAAGTATTCCAGCAGCCAACTTTTCCCAGCAGCCAAAGTATCCCAGCCGCCACAGCAGCCCAGCAGCCAACTTTTCCCAGCCGCCAAAGTATCACAGCAGCCAAAGTATCTGCTAGGCTGTTGGGCGGCAAGCTTCACGCTGCCAGGCTGCTAGGCTGCTTGGCGGCCAACTTCACGCTGCCAGGCTGCTAGGCTGCTTGGCGGCCAACTTCACGCTGCCAGGCTGCTAGGCTGCTAGGCGGCCAACTTCACGAACATCCTAGGGTTTGGTAGTTGCACAAACTTAGAAAGAGATTTTCTTAGTTGAGTTATTGTGAAAATGAATGTTAGACCAGAGCATAACAAACGCTATTCTGAATGTTTTGATGCATTATACAATTATTAACTTATTAGCTGGGAAATATGCTGTGATATTGACCTAAAAAATCGTTATTGACCGAGGCGATAGCCGAGGTCAATAACGATTTTTGCGGTCAATATCAACAGCATATTTCCCAGCTAATAAGTAAATAACTGTTTTATTACATGAACTATAAATAGTTATGTAATAAACTATATTATATATATATATATATATATATATATATATATATATATATATATATATATATATATATATATATATATATATATATATATATATATATAATATATATATATAATAGTTTATTCAATGAACTATAAATAATATAAAAGATGGAAACTTTCGGATTCTATTTATAGACAGGTCAATATCAGCGAAAGCGGGTCAATATCTAGATTTAGTGACTCGGTTATTTTGGGGGTGTGACCAATCGCGTTGCGTCTATTTATAGTTCATGTAATAAACATGTATATTGCGAATCGCAAACAACTCGAAAGATAAACACAAGTGAATTTTACAGGGAAATCATTTGCATCCTTTCACAGCACTGACAATCAATTTAGCAAAATAACATGACTGTGCAAAAGTAAAATCAATTTATCCAAATACGAGGGGTGATCATTAAGTTCATGAACAAACCTTAAAAACGAATATACTCGAACTTTAAGTGCTAATAATAGTTTCAATACTTACGTAAAATAGAGTACACTACCTAGAAAGATATTGTTTTGATATGCTATTTTCATGCTAACACAATGACTCCATAGAAATTAGTAAAAGGTCAACCACCGCGGCCTTGTTATCGTTCTTTAAACAACAATCTCTGAAATACTTCACTGCATAATTTTGCGTATATTGACTAAATACAGCCATGACATCACCTTCACTGTTTGTCGTTTTGGGAGATAGCAGACAACAATCGAAGTCGTGTTATAGAATAACGAAGATGTTGGTCAAGGGTCGTCCGAAAATCAGCGCTGTACAGCGTCGGACGTCAGCCTTGAGCAGAAAGCTGTAATAAAGTTATATGCCTGTCTTACAATGACAACGAACATGACGAAAGAAAAGATAGAAGAGGCAATAGGAAATATAATAATTTGCCACTCTCTAATTTACAAGTGGTATGAGTGGTTTCGGGATGAACGGAAAGAGATCAAGATGTTGTCGTCCAAGTGCGAAACACAACGTCAACAACGTCCGTCTTCTGAAGGAAATTATGAAATTGACATAAGGACTACGATGAGGCAGATATTACATGTAAGTGGAATTACTTTGCGCAAATATTAATACAGTGGCTACGTTATCATCAAAATTTCGTGTAATACGGTGGGAAGTAGTTTAAAAAATATAACGTTGGCGTTGTTAGAACTGCGGTGGTTGTATGTAATATAGGTGTGAGAAAATACACGTTATTTGAAAATTACTAAATATTAATATGTACTTTTACGTATAACATGTAGTAAACAGGCGGTAAAATACCGGTCCCCTCATTTTTGCTTTTATTTAATCACTTATTGACGAAATTAAAGGACTTGTCCACGAACTTAATGATGATCCCTTGTACAACATGTTGTCAGGATAGTACTGAAAAGAAAATGAAAGCCATCCTGATGAAATTCAAGAAAGTCTCCCATGTTTACTCATGATTTAAATGGCAAATCTTTTTGCTGTATATTTTTATAACATGGCATTAATGCTCACCGCCCACTGGTTTAGAATATTTTGTAAACATTATAACTGTAAACGTGAAGAAATAAAGTGTTTAGCATGTGCGGTACAATATGCGGGACCCATAAAAACAGTCAACGTACATGATATCCATTGTATTCATTACTGCTGTTCACCCTTTCTGTTATATAATACAAGAGTAAACTGTTTAACATCACGATGTAGTGTATTTTCGCTAAGACCAAGTCCCTAGGAAATAAAAAGGCTCTTCGACCAGTGTCAATGAGAGCAATCGTTGATAGGTTCAGGCCTCCTAACTATAGGTTCAGGCCTCCTAACTATAGGTTCAGGCCTCCTAACTATAGGTTCAGGCCTCCTAACTATAGGTTCAGGCCTCCTAACTATAGGTTCAGGCCTCCTAACTATAGGTTCAGGCCTCCTAACTATAAGCTTGAAGGTTTTTTTATAAAGGCTAATAATCTATGTAAATAACGGCCTTTTAGTGTAAAATATTAAAAAGTAAAATGTTAACAAAGGTTATTTTTGTCGTAATTCTCGCTGAAATCACATAATATATATGTATCTACATATACTAAAAAGTTAATTAATATATAGAAATCCGCACTCTAAAACCTGATGTATCAAAATAGGCATGGTTGATATTATCACATACTGTTTGAAATAATACACTAAACAATAACTTGCTTTAAACTGCCGGGCACGGCAAGCAGTAAAAATAGAAATACAACAATCTCACTAAAGTCAAAATGTTAGATCTGATGACGGCCCGCAGATACCGTACATAAGTTATAGCGGTTTTACCCCGAACATAGAAACATGATTATAAGCTCGCAAAATGATCTGAAGATGTTAACTTCAGAAATAAATGCAATACTACATAACACATATATCTTCAGTAAAATATGTCTAAGGCAGGCTGTCAACACTTTCCATGGTTTAAAATACTATGTTGACTTTCACTTTTGCGATTTTGTAGGCGACAATCTGATTGGTTCAAAGGGTTAGTGATAAAAGCAAGTTTTAGTTACTAGTAATCGTCGCCAGATCCTTATAGAGTAGCGGTTTTGAGAAGATGATTTTAATTAGATTGAGAAATACAAGTTTTAAGTGAAAATTACAGGCTATTTTGCCGTTTAACATGTAAATCTGTTCGTTTTTTTTCTAAAGATTTAAAGGTTTTAAAAGTTTGCTTGAAGCAATTAAAGGTTTTAAAGGTTTCAATAGGAGACTTGTAGGTTATATTTTGGCTTTGTACCAGGCTCTGTGAATTATAACAAGGATCGTATAGTGGTTTTTGATATAAATAATATTTACGGACAAACTAGACCACTGGACTGACGGACACTATGTTTTATCTAAATGAACGGACGGACAAACAGCATTTCATTTAATTAATTATCAAATTCAGACCCTAATAGATTTTGTAGCTAGAACATCGCGACAATGCGAAAAATAACCCAAAAATAAGGGAGAATAATTCCCAAAGAAATAGGACCAAAATTAAAGTGAAGCACTAAGGCTTCGAAGACCACCGACCTGATGGACGGTGAAGTCCTACTCAAGAAAAACAGGCTGTGCAACGGATTTTATACCGTGCACAGTCATGTGACAATATTATCATGGTTACTTACAAAACAAGTTTCAACAACCAATAAGAATAAACCAATCAAAGGTTGTTTAACAAAATCAAGTAACCAATAGAATTTAATTTAATAGGAACACTTCGTATTGGAACTGAAAGTAGAGGAAAAACAAGTAATAACAATAATACAATACAGGTAGCCTGTTACAGCTTTTACCAAAAGGTGCTCTAAAAGCCTTTTAGTCATTTGTTTGGAAGTGTTCATGAAAATAAAAAATACAGTTTAAGAAAATAACTTTTATTGCATAAACAAGTTTCTTGGTTTTAGGTATTCGCCCGTTGTGAAATTGCATCGACAAAAACAGTAACTTTTGAATCGTGCATCGTGTCTTCTTTGCAGTTTGATGATTACTTGCATAGGATTTGAAAGAAAACACGGAACCAAGAAAAATAGTTCAGCTTCAAGCATTAAATAACTAAATATGCAACTGCATTCACAAATCTTGAAAGGCGAAAACGACAGTATTACATTTTGAACAAAGCACACATTACATGTATGAAATCTTGCTAAATATATATATTTATTATATACCCATTAATGATTTTAGCATAGTGCAGCGTTAATCCGCAAAATTGATACAACTCGTCAGATTAATAATTCATTATCGCACATTGTCCAATTTTCCGATTCTGTATTTTTGCAGCTTCAGGTAGTTTCTACGTTTCAAAATGGCCGATTTCAAACGGCGATATTTTCACAAATTTAGATTTGTTGACTCCAATGACACTCTTTCTTTAAAAATAATCAACGATTTCACGGCCTTTACAAATAAAAATAAAATGAAACCATCAAACATCTGATAGAAAGTTAAAAAAATATAGAGTCATTGCGGATATAAATTGAACAAGCAAAAGACTAAGTATGTTTTAAGAGCGAAGAAGTGTACATACCGTTCAACTATCCCAATTTAAATATAAATTTGCAACAATACTTCCTATTTTCAGTTTAAAGCCTGACCCTATGATTTGATGTAAACAAAGCTCGTTGCTGTGGTATAAGCAATGAAACACTTTCAAATCCTAGATGTTACATATCGAATGCCACGGTAAACACTTCCAGCATCTTCGGGTCTTGTCCAAATTTTGCTGTTATTGTTTTAGTCCTTCAAAGATTTGAAAGTTTAATTATTCTTTATCTGTCATAATCTTCATAGCGCTTGAAAATGTAAACATTTGTTCGATGACGTACAGTAGAGATTCATGGTTTATTGCGACGTAATTGCTTACATCACATTTCACTATTCATTATTGATTTGGTGCTCATTTAATTGGCAGTGAAATAAGGGTATATAATAAAAGGAACATTATACCAGTATGCAATCTGTAGGTTTGTATTATTTCTCGTTGAGTATGTAAACCACATCACGCTCGGCCGTCGGTCTCGCGTGATACTGTTAACATACCCAACTCGACTAATACAAACCTACAGCTTGCATACTGATATAATATTCCATTTATATAAAACATGTAGCAAAACATTGTACGAATATACAGCTGAAATAGTAATTAAAACAAAGATAATAAAAATGTTGTTAAATCTTTGCATTCCGACATTTCGGAAGAGCAGAATTACATGTAAACGACCAATGAAAATGCTATAAAATATCATATGGTCTGTATGTCTATCTTATTTGTTACCTAAACGAGGGTTATCATAGTTTGTTTCGGGGGTATATTAGTTAAGTGTTATTAATAGACCTAAACATTTTGCGCAAATTTATCCCACGGCGATTAAGAATCTCGTTTTTTAGAAATTTCAGAGACGACGTAATAAAAGAACAAGTACGAACGATTGTATTGATTGTCTTTGCTGGGGAGTTTAATGGCTGTCACAATGATATCCTTGAAAATCTAAAGGCAGTTTCATTTACCCTTAACGTTATTTATTTAAAAGATTTTGTGTTTGTATCTTTTTTCACATAGGCGATTTCCCCACGGATTACTGGACTCTGATCTGGGTTAGACGAACGTCGCCGTCAATCCGGAGCGTGTCTATGCTCTCAAAGGGTTTTATGCGATGGCGAAACTCCACCAAATGCTGGTTGTTCACTGCTGCCTAGAAAAAAAACACAACTATTTCTGTTACGTTTTTCCATGAATCATTATTAATTTTCTTCTTAACTGTTTTACAGTTTGGCTTTTAACTAATTTTGAAATATTTTTTATACAATGAAGGAGTTCATGAAGTTTTGTATGGAGATTTACTTAAAAAATTAAAAAAGAAATAGGAAACCAGATATGTTCAATGAAAATTCAAATAACAGCTTTATATCATGATTTATAACCAGTCTAACCCAATGTGCTGTCTCGGGTGTATAGATTTGGTGCCTTTTGTGTCGACAGACCCAGAGTTATCAGTTTTCTGACTATTGCAGAAGTCTTAACTGGTCTAATAATAGTAAAAAACTTCAGGCCTAAGAACCGCCAAAAAGTAGTTCTAATTTTCAAAAGTACCGACAGTAGGTACGCCGACCCCTTCATACTTTCAATGCTTTGATTACCTTAAAACAATTGTGTTCAACTAGGATAATTATGTCAAAATGAGTGTTAGGAGTAAACGGAAAGCTCAGCACATTTCTTTGTTCGCGGCCCCAGACTCCCAATTTATGGTTGGAGACGATCGTGTTGCGGTCATTGCCGAAAGCGAATCGGGCATCAAGGCACATGGCGACCTCATGAGGTTCAAATTGGCTGCCGTGTTGCAGGTAGACGGTGAATCTGTTAAATAGAATCTGACTGCTGTCGTTTTTCTTGACAATTTCAATACAATAATTACAATAATTCTATATTAATTTTATATATTTATAAATACGATTACAATAATTCTGTATATGTAAGGTAAAAGAAAGAAACTGTAGACTTGTTGTGACATTATCAACTGAAGAAGACCAATGGCCGAATCGTTTTGAAATATAAGAGTTTAAAAAGATCTGTGAATATTATTTTATTATCCCAACATAGATAAAAGGAAAGACAATTTCAATACAGTAAAATACTAGTTTTATATTAATATTTAAAAATAAAACAACACTAGGCAACTTACACTCGTAACCTGCTAAGGTGGTTTGTATAAGTGAACGTTATTACTATAATTATGTGGCGCTCATGACAAAATTGGATCCAAAATAAGAGTAGAGCCAGATGAAATCGCGAACTTTCAGGTTCGGTAAAGGATTTAAACTGTTTCCTGCATTCTACGACTGAATTGCGAACAATATAGATTCTGACCCTGACAAGTCTGCGCGGATGCACTGGTCTACCGCATAGGCCATTAGCCCTATTTGTCATTATGAGCGCCATATGCATAAACGACAACACAGTAAAAAAAATGATAAAGATGTTTTTTACAATTATAAACCATTTCTTCGCGTATTTATAAATCAGGTTTATTTTTTGTCTAATTCATGATTACCTGGTGGGGTTCCCGGTTGGACTTCCACTGATGAACATCATTTTGTTGGGATTTAGACCACCGACTTTCATCACGAACGGCATAGGCTAAAACAATGTGTCAGAATTTAACTATTCTAGGGATGGCAACGAGTAGTAAAATTGGTACTCGAATACTCGGATAATCTTCCGATCGAGTACTCGAGTACTCGAAAGAATATAAAGATTATAACCTATATTGGAAGAGATCAAATGAATGTTGAGTTTCTGTTAAACTATAGATGTTCTTTTATCTTTAAGTTACTCTGTTTTTAATGTAGCACATACTCCATGTCAGTGAAGGGTTAATATGAAAAAGAAAATTAAGTTTTAATATTTGTTCGTGTCTTTTTTAATTTTTTTTTGGAAAGAAATTAATATAAGTGTCCAAGTTTCTGCCATGTTGGCAAGAAGAATTGTACAGGTATACTGTGGACAAAATGATATAATGCCGTAAAAAAATCAATAAATAATTTGCCAAAAAATAGCTGAAACCAAATTATCCTTTCTCGTGACATGTCTGTCCGCTATGTTTCAACCTCACATGGTAGTTCCCGATTGTAAAAAAGCAATATATGCATATCAGGAATCGCCACACTCACAAAACACAGCCTCCCCACGCAGCGAAAAAGAAGGGAGGAAGAGAGAGAGCGCATGTTTTATATAAGTATGTGAATTCAAATAGGACGCCACAAACAATTAACGAAGAAGAGAACCTTTGGGGATACCGCCTTGGAACGGTCAGTGGCAAAACAAATTGCCACTGGGGGTTTAAACCAGGTTCTAGGGTGCACCAACCTCACACTTGCCCCAACAGGTTCTCGTATCACAAAACAAGTACAAGTTGTCTTGGTGAAATAACTCCAAACCACCCATCGGCTCAACAATGATGCATGCAAAAGCACACAAACATATAAAACATAAGAAGCTAATAGCATTGCAAAGCCAAAGGGTGGGTACTCAATGATCTTACCGAGACCAGAGCACCTGGAGCAAAATCAGCAAGAACACGATGCCAGGGATAAAAGAAACAAATCGAGCTTCTAGGTTCTTTTAAGAAAAGATTTGCACATAAACCTTCATAAACTCTTAAACCCCTGCCACCGTCGTGCAACCAAAGAGGTAAGCATAATGATCAACTGTAGATGGGTTTATCACCAGGCCTGCAGAGCGCTGTAGAATATTATGTTGGCAACCTTTCTTTTTCGGCGTTAGCTGTCTAAGCTCACTTTTGACCTAGTTTTTCGACCAATGAAATGTTGTAAATAATACTCGTATTCTCTTATTATGCAGAGAGAAAATGAAATAAACTATTTCGATTGGTAGCTATTCACACCAGAGGCATCTAGCAGGGTGGAGAGGTATCTAGTGGGATTTTTATTATTATGCAGCGGAAAAATCAAATAGATTATTTCGATTGGTTATTAGCCGGTGTTGTATTGGAGAAAAAAAACATATTTACGATTTAAATAACCAGTTAGGTCAATATTGATGGCTTAAATACAATTTTATATGGAATATTTTTGGGTGTCAGCTAAACACTTGCATACAAGTTTACACAGTGTAAAACGAAAGAGAAGTGTAGATATTTCTAGTTCTTACTGGTTTCTTTCTAGTTCCTTTGATACTGATTGTTAATTTCAAGTACAAAAATACAGGTTCATTGTAGTGTAGTGGATGACACTCTCGCCGTCCAAGCGAAGGCCCCGGGTTCAATACTCGGGAGGGACACTTTTTTAAAGTTAATTGACGTAAAAGTTGGTAGATTTCGCTCTTGTAACAGGCTGTTTGTATTTATTTTTATTAAATTTCAAGGACATTTATTCATCTTGAGTTCTAACTCTACAAGATGTATTTTATTGAAACTGAATAAATGTAGATCAAGACTTAATGTAAGACATTGCTTTTTTAACCGACTTGTTATCACTGTATGAAATTGTTGCAACAGCTTGAACATTTTTTTTGAAAGACACTTTCAATGAATTTATGAGTTGTCATGATTCGGTCGCTTAATCTCTAGGTCATACTAAGAAGGCAGGGAGGGTTCGTCAACAGCTATAACAAGTAAAATAAAATAACTAAACTGTGTCTGCTTCGCCTCTCTGTATTTCTTTCTTTCTTATATACGTGTATATATAAATATTTTCCATCAACGCCGTTTATCTTTTTTAAAGATATTTCTTGTTAAATTTACAGATGGTTTTTACGAATAACTGGGAGAAATTAACATTGCGTTTGATCTTCTTAAGTTTATAAATTAAATCTCCATAAAAAACTGGCTGTGAAATACCTTGTTGCTTTAGTGATTTTAAACTGCACCTGTATTATGAATTAGATCTGGGTATCGGCGATAAAACTTGCAAAAGGTTTTCCTTAATTTGTGATACCGATAATCTTGTTTTAATAATTTTTCTGTAATGCAAAGATTACGTTCATTGAAATCATTCACATCGATGCAAGCTCTTGAAAAGCGAACAAGCTGTGAGATATAAACCCCGTAAGATGTTGCACGAGGAACATCGCCGTCTAAAAACGGAAAATTTACTATATTAAAATTAAAATCATCTCTTTTATCATATATTTTAGTAGTAACATAACCATTTTCAATGGACAGATTTAGATCAAGAAAGTTTTCTTGCTTTTCTGAAGTATTCGCTTTATTCAGCTGTAGTTCTTTAGGATAAATCTTATTAACCAGTGATGGAAAGTGGTTATTATCTATATTTAATAAATCATCAAGGTACCTATAGGTGTTGTTAAAAGCTGTAATAATATCATATTGATGTTCGGTAGAAAGAGATAACATAAAGTCTCTTTCATAACAGTTTAAAAACAGATCAGCAACAAGGGGTGCACAATTAGTACCCATTGGAATGCCTATAACTTGTTTATAAATAGAGGTACCAAATCTCAAATAAATATTATCCAATAGAAATGAGAGCGCCTGGATAAGGTCTTGACAGGTCCATGAAGTATAATTATCATAAGAACCATCTGTAAAAAATGCTCTATGGCAAAAGTTTTTTTAATGAGACTAGTAAGCTTGTCTTTATTTAAATTATGAGGAAGAGAAGTATATAAAGTTGAAAAATCATAAGTAGACAAACAGAACGCCTGAAAATTATTTGATTTAAGCTTCTTCAAAACGTCATTTGAATTTTTTATAGACCAAAACAAATTTTTGCCAGTAGTTTCAAATACTTTTTCGCAATACCTAATTACATGTTCTTTTAAGCTAATTCTGAACTACACAGCGGGCATTTAACTTTCTGTCTGCTTCCCGTTCGAAGTAACTCCTGGCAGGCATGTTTTTGATGTTATGCGGGTCTTTCAGTTCGATGTTGACTTTTCAAGTATCTTTTTAAGACATGTGATACTGAACATCAACGCCGTTTTAATGTTTTATTTTATTAATATACATATATTGGTTCGCGTCATTCACCAAAATCAAAAAGTAAGGATGGTCTTTATTAAGTACACATCAACCTATCAATGATTATAGTGGAAGGACCTGATTTTTAAATGGTAATGCTGGTAGCGTCACGCAAAACATCTGTGCTATCAAAACATTGCTAATTGACATAAGTGACAAGGCTTAGTGCAAATTGGGTCCCTTTTTGACATTTTGAAAACTCACAACAATTTCAAGGCTTAATTGTGTCACCTGTGGTGACTAAGTATGTCGCAAATTGTACCTTATCGGCACTTTTTTAATTGTTTGACACGTAATTTTAAATAAATCTGGAACAAAACTGGATTTCATTTTAATTTGAAAGTTTATTTTTCATTCGATTACTCGAGTAGCAGATTTAGTATTCGATACTCGGACGATCGATTGAGTACTCGGTTACTCGATTACTCGTTGCTATCCTTACTTTATTCAGTTTGAATGTAGAAATATAGTAACGATAATAACCATTACAGCAATAGTTTATTAAAACGAGTCAAAAAGATTGTCATCTTTCATGCATACATAGGCCCACACAGCTGCGAGTCCACTCGAGCGATCATAAAATAAATTTGAATAAGAATATTTTTAAACAAGAATTATTATGATTTGTTTCGCAATAAGCAAGAATGAGGTTGGCTGGACAATTTTTAGGCGAATACATTTTATTAACCGGAAATTGTACTACCCAGTGACTTTAAATAGTTCTAAATTTTTATTTTCTATGGGTGCATTAGTATTGTTTGAAAGGGGCATTCTTGTAAACACATGCAGCATGCTTTCATTTAACCCACTGACACCAGCTTATGTTTGTAAATGCAATATTTAAGCTCTACCTTAAAGGAAAATAATTGTGAGATGTAAACACTCAGTTTTTAAAGCAAGTATTACTAAGTTAACCCCTTATCAAATGGTACATGTACCAGCAAGATATTCAGCCGTTTGAAATATGACATGTTTGTTTCGATCAATTAAGGGAGACTATTAATTTACTGCGCCTTTCGGCATTTATTTGTCATAGACAAAAAAAAGAGAAAAAAAATAAATATCTCTCGAACGGCACAATGCAGTTCCACCAAACTTTGCATAAACAAATGTTATTAATATATGTTTAATTTACATACGCTGAGAAAAGTTAGAACAGTACAGAAAAATAGTAAGACCCCCCAAAAACCTAAAATTCTATTTGCAATTTATCACACAAAAACGAAGCAACACTAAACATAAATTTAAATGTCTTGATGAGTAATGAGTTACTGACACGATACCTACGGTCCTTTGGTCTAAAAAATGTTTTCAATGTGAGTAATATGTAATATGTAAACGTGTGTTTTACCTTCAATTTCCAGGTCGCGAAAATGGATGACATAAAAATAAGAATGTTGGATTTCTCTCTTCACAATTGAAAGTTCTTTTCAAGGACCTAGATATTGTTGTCAGTATCATTTCACGCATGTTGACATTTGAATTGATGTTTTGTGTTGTTTCCTTTTTGTGATAAATTGCAAATGTAATTTTAGGGATTTTTAAGGTCTAACTATTTTCTCTACTGTTCTAACTTTTCTTAATGTATGGAAAATGACCATACACTTATAGCATTTATTTGTGCAATGTTTGATAGAAGTGCATTGTGCCGTTTGAGAGATTTTTATATTTTTCTTTTTTGTCTATGGCAAAGCAATTGCGAGGTGCGCATTAACATGATTATGACGTACAGATGAAACAATTTATAGGACATATGACCCATATTTTTATCAAGAATACTTACGGGGTTGTATATGGGGGCTCTTGGCTGTACGGGATACCCTCTGGGTGCCCCTGGGGCTTCTGGGGCTGTGTATAAAGAGGACTGTAATCAAGAAAACATTATCTTGAGCATACGTTCTTTTTCTTCAGATTTGATGCAGTTCAAATATAAATTAAAGAGTATTGACATGATTTAAGTGAGCTTAGAAAGCTACTTTTCGGATACCTTCGTTTTAATTTTGTTTTTCAAGGCGCTGCAGGTTTGATAAGATGCACGTGTTTACAGAACGCGCAGAACTGACGTAGCCAAGACGGTTTCTAAAATGTTTCAAATTATGACAAAAGGCATTTAGCAAAGATGAAACATTTTACTCTATTTCAATTTTGTGATAGAAAAAAATACGCGCCACCAAATATTGCAAAACACCAAACAAAACGCAATAAACGTGCAAGGAAGGTTTTATATGTCATATCCTTGTCTAGCGAAGACATATACATGTAGGTATTAATATCAGACAAAGGGGGCCAAAGTGCGATCCATGTACAACATCGATATTATATTCAATTCTACTTAAAGTTCTGCACAAAGTCACGGCTTAAAACAGTTACAACTTTCGTATGACTGCTCAAGCGCTCCCTCAAGTATAGTATATGTAAGGTACGTTTTAAGATCTGCGATGGTTACGACACATTTTCCACGTCTTCCTTATCTCATAGACCTGGAACCATACACCATCATTTTATTTCGGAAATTTCAAAACTTTATTCACTTCTATTCTTCCCCAAAGTTTAATAAACATTTCATGAGCGCGAATTAATTTTGACAGAACAAAAAACAAACAACGAATGTCCGGAACAGCAGATACTAAAACAAACACACTTACACCACACACTGCACTAACAGGAGGTTTGAATCGGATGGTTTTCACCAGGAAGCCATCGTCAACGGCTAAATGGGTAACTCTGTGCTTCTCGATACGGTGATTGAAGTCACAGAAATGTCGACCATTTACTGACACCTTAAAAAGTAAATGTACAACATGATATGCTTAAATATGATTATTTAACAATACGCGAATTATTATTATGTGTATTACTAAGCATATCATTACAAATCTGCATAATTGTCTACTATCAGTCTGCCTGTCTGTCTGTCTGTCTGGCTGGCTGGCTGGCTTGATGGATGTCTGGGCTCTTTGTCTGTCTGTCAGTCAGTCTGTCTGTCTGTCTGTCTGTCTGTTCCTCCCTTCAGTCCATCCGGTCCGTTTACTTCCCATGAATCTTTTATATTTAAGAAAAAAAAACACATCTCACCGAGTACTTGTCTGGCTCGACGAGAATCGTGACTTTACAGTGTTTTCCTTTGCTGAAGGGAAAGTCTCCGTCAGTTTCTTCCTTTCCCCATGACCCTTCCTGCCAACTGTTTCGAAACACCTGCAGTAGTATATATGATTGTTGGCTTTACATAATATTAGAAACTCGACAATAATGATTAACATATATTTTCAAACGTTCCGTATATTTAGAAAAAATTAATGGTAGCCTGGTAATACCAGGCTCAGTGTAGAGTTGATCTGTTCTGATGGATCGACTTTTTATATTCATTGCAACCGTGGTTTGGGGGTAGAGCATGATCCGCTGAGATTATATGCTTAAATCCAAGTTTGGAAAAAACTCGGCTAACACACCATGCAAAACCGAACAACTCCGTTTGTAATGACGAAACATGTTTATTTTGAGCAATATCATGTATGTGGAGGTGACATTAAACATTTCCAACATAATAAATAAACAATTCCTTCCATACATGTAACAAAATTTGCATTGTTAATAATGTTTCTCTACAATTAAAAAAAACTGGCCCGTACCTATTTATACAAGCTTGCAATTATTACAGCGACTCGTACTCTATATTCCTGAATTCCATGAGAAAAATAACCGATTTTTCATTCAAATTTTATTTCAAACATTTCTACAAGAACATACAAAGTACAGTAAAATATTGAGTTACATCTGACACCAGGAAGAAATACATTATCTTTTTTTAGAATTGATTTAATTTTATTTTACAAAGTAAGGGCCAGTGTTTTTTTCGAAAACACTGAAAGCCCAAACAACAAATCTGTTTGTACTTACTTCATAACTTCTGCAGGCCCCTATATGTTTTACCGGGATTGGGCTATTTGTCTTACATATAGCAGAAACTGGACACACTCTGTGTAATTAATGTTAGCATATTTTAAAATTACAACATAAATATTTCTGAGATAGGGGATATATTACCTGTTGTTCAGGAAAACGTGGATTGAATACAAGGGCGCAATCGCTACGAGGATCTATGCTTCCTCCACATTGCAGAGAGATGAGAAATCTGCAAAATACAGGAAAGTCTTGCTTCACCTTTCAGGGTATTCAAAATAATTGAAAATACGTACAGCGATATTGTTATGACATACATCTGTTTCAGATCAGTTCAGCATTTGACATATTTGCCATCTCGAATGGTATTTGTTGTAATGATTTCAGTAAAAGCAATGTACGACATAATTATTTCCTAATCATTAGGCCAGAGAAAATAAATTATTAGATTCTCATCCGGATTTTGGGGAAAAAAGGGGCGGGTGGGCACTTTTTAATTTTTATTTTTTATTAACGAAATACCTTAAGAAGGTATTTCGGGATGGTCTAAAACCCGTTCTGTCCGGAACAGAATATGTTTCGATTTTTTTACCAATAAATTTTTTGGGTGCGGGTGGTTTTGGACAGGGGCGGGCGGGGATGAGAATCTAAAATATTTTTTTTTTCTCTGGCCTTACAGAAAAATATTCAGATCTGAAGTCGTCACTGCTTTTTATGCAGTGTGGCGGCCTTAGAAAGTCTCCCCGTATATATCGTCAGCAATGTTATCAGTAAATAATCGGTTACCGATGTCAAGTAATGATGATTATGTTTATCAGTGTTATCCGCGCAACCTTTTGTGGGGTTGTTCTGGTTAGCTCAATTTGTAGCGTAGTTGGATTTTCTTGGTTGGGCGGTGTAGCCGTACAGTACGGGTTCGATTCACAGTGTGCTTAATAATTGGGGCGCGTCACGGGAAAAGGTACCTTCGGACAGTTGACGTCAATCCTTGAAATGACGTCAAAAAGTTGAGCAGACGACATTAGTTATTATGCATTTTGGGTTAAAAATATCATTATATCGTCAAAATGGGTAAGAAAAGCACTTGTTAGTTATGAGAAATTTAAAAATAGTTGTAAGTTCTTTTTAAATATAGTAACAACTAAAATGTCACAAAATATGACCAAAGGTACCTTTTCCCGTGGCGTGCCCCATATGACATTTCATTTTAAGGACAATTACTTTCGAGTGGTTCAGATACTTTATTAATTTCATGTTTCGGGCAATTAAAAGTGTTAGTTTTGGCCACTTTATGAAGTAGTTTCACAAAGGTTTTCTTATCTACTCAAATGCATATACTTCCTTAATTTTTGTAAGTAGGGCGTTTCATTTAAATAATTGTATCGAAACTGCTTCAAAATGTAGTCTAGATATGGACCGGGGTACTAATGTTTTGATAAAGTCTCACTTGTAACACAGTTCGCGATACAAGCTTTACAAAGTGCTTGTAGAGGGTCAGTTATCTTTCACTCTAAGTGTACTGAAGTTGGAGGCAGTTGAAGTTGAAGTTTCTTATCACAATTTACATGCAACGAGGAAATATATATATATATATAATAAATCCGGCATGTATTGTTATAAGAAATCGTCTTGTTTTGACTAACGTTTCTAGAAAAGATATCCAAAACGTACTGATGGACAATTTAAACTTTATTTATCTAGATTGCTTGTTTATTTTATTCTGCTATAAATTAGTATTTTGCCCATGAAGTGAGAGTTGTCAACCGTACTAACGGTTCTCTAAATTCTATAATAAATCTCCGCAATTACCATCTGGCGGATTTTTTTGCACAGATAAATTTTCTGTAAATATTTTACAAGAGTTACAGCCTTATGTAAAATTGACTGTTTCACTGCGCATGTCTGTACTTTATTTTCTGATAACGACGAAGAAAGAGTCTATATGTAAAAGTAAAAGTTTAGCCGTTTTCACAGTCGGGTGTAAGATTCCTAAAAGGTTTGCTTGTGGTTACTCTATGGAAGTTACATTAAAACATTCTGGCCAAAATCCCTATAAAAATAAATATTGCTGCTAAAACGGTGGTTCGAGTAACTCTACTGAAGCCCGGTGGTTTCGCACCAGCGTGTTGATAAAAACTTCACATGCTACGACCGTTGAAAATCTCCCAAGAAAAAAGATGCTTTGAATTCTTATTTTGTCATCTATCACAGTTAATACATCCTCATCAGCATATACATTGTATGGGGGACGTTCCTGAAAAATTCGTAAATTATAGCTGCAAAACAGTTTTTTAAGCACTTCACGCTGCAATGCTGCTGGGCTGCCAACTTTACGCTGCTAGGCTACAAGGCTCCAAACGTCACGAACATGAAATTGTTGTTTTTTTTGCATTTTTTACATAAATATTTACCCCATCCTCTTATTTATATGCTTGCATGCAAAACTTATTTGTGCATGTACTTTTAATTATTTAAATATTTTTATGCCCCTACCAAGCGGGAGGGATATAGAGTTGCACTCCTCTATCCGTCCATCCATACGCCCGTCCGTTTGTCCGTACGACCCCCAAACATTGTGGCATCAACTCCTAATTAATTATCGGGCAGATTTCTTTCAGACATGCGCTGATAATCAAGCAGAAAGTGTAGATGATCGTAAAGAAAATATTTTTTCCTGCGGCAATTTTTCCCAGAGTTATGGCCCTTTGTTACAAATGTTGTTGTAGCAGTGGGGGCATCAGTGTCCGAGAACGCATTTTAGATTTCTAAATATTTATCAACCGTTTAGAGGAAGTTATGTAAAAATAATAAAGTGTACTCATTGTGTTTATCCTCCGGGGTACCGGATAGGTGTATCTGCATACCATCTTGTAGGCCGCCCGGAATAGGGACAACATACGGAATCCCCTACAAAAAGAAAGACACTTACATTTGTACCGATGTTTGCAAAAATTGTGAACACATTTGTTATTATTATTATATACAAAATACCACAATACGAAGTACTTTGCGATAAGTATGAGTAAATAAACTTAAATCGATGAATGTATCGTGTCTGCTCCTGGATCTGCCGGTTGACGCTCGTGCCAATAGTAAAGTCGGATCACGGTTCATGCAAATGAAAACATGAAAAACGCAAAACATAACTATGTCTATCAAAAATGGTCTATTTACAATGCTTTGAAATTTTTACATACTTTATGATACGTTGCAGTCAATATATAATATTCGTTCAGTAATTAAACGGTACGGTATATAATCGTATTAGCTAATGGAACCAGGTGACTGGTCCGATTCCGCACATAAAAATAATCAAAAGTACTCACCGGCTTGTTAACTGCATACGCCATATGTTGTATTCGCAACACAATTTTTGTTACAAATTTGTTGGTTAGATTGTTTTAAACACTTGCAGTGAAATTCTCAGAAATAAACTGAATGAAGTTAAGACTATTTTGCCATTATAAACTTAAGCTTTTTAAAATCCCATCGAAAAATTGTAAAATAAGTCAGGAAAATAAAGGAGTATCGGAAATGAGCTCTTAAGAACAGTGATTGTTTAGAAGTTGAAACACACTTTTTTGCACGTGTACGATTTTTTTTTTAGAAAAGTAACACTACTGAGAAATAGGAGGGAGAAATATGAAGGAGGCATTCAGGATTGGAATCTCGGACCACCTGCTCACCGTTGCGACGCATTTCCAGATGAGCTTCGTAAGCACCATTACATGGTTACTCCTCCATTTAAAATGAGACAAGCCATTTAATTAGCAAACATCTGCATTGAACAATCCAGGTTTGGATCGACTACCCGAGCCAAATCTTTGTCTAATAGGGCTCCAAGGGAATATCGATTAACACCAGCTACCAACGTAATACTGTTTTTCTAACATAACAACACAGTTAGAAAATACAAAATCAGGGGCAACCAGAAATTAGTGAAGTTGGAATGTATCAACACAAAACAACAATTCAAATTCCCACAAGAGTAAAACGTTACAGAAAACAATATTTAAGGTCCTTTAAAAGAACTTTCAATTATACAGAGAAATATCAACATTTTTAATTTTTGTCACCCATTTTCGCGAAAAGGAAATTTAAGGAAATTTAAGGTCAAACACATTTTTACAAATATCTCTTATTGTTTTATAAAGGACCTTAGATATTGTAGACACTCACGAAGGAATTTAAATTGATGTTTAGTGTTTTTGTGTTTAGTTTAGTTTTAGTTTTAAATAAGTAATTTTAGTGATTTATTGAGGTCTTACTATTTTTCTTTGATATTCTAACTTTTCTTAACGTTTGTAAATTAAACATACTTAAATAATATTGACTTGTGCAAAGTCAGGGGAAATTAATTAACATTTTGCTCCAAAACAATACTTTTGCTAAAGTAGTCTTTCAAAAACATGGACATGACATTGTTCTAACAGCAAAGGTTAATCAAACAGCGACTCAAACGTCAGCGCAGTGACGGTGCGGGTTCGCTCCCAGTTAGAGGCAATATCATCTTGAAATTCACAGTAGCGTTATTTGTGCAGTGTGGCGGCCGTAAAAAGTCTCCCCTTACAAATAGTCAATACGGTAAGCAGTAAAATAACCCGTTATCGATGTCGTGCAGTGATGAATACTTATACGGGGCTATCCGATCAACCTTTTTGGGGGGTGTCCCGGTTGGCTCAGTTTGTTGCAGGGCTTGGCGCTTTCGCCGTGACGATGCGGGTTCGCTCCCAGGAAGAGCCAATATCATTTTAAATCATTTCCAGCAACGATCTTGTTTGATTTAATTCGTAATGCTCTTATGTGGGTTGGAGCTTATTCGCCACCGTTTGCTTGTTTGTTCGTATAAGAACCTATATGGCCATGTGTGAAGTGCATCCTAGAACCGTTTTTTAATTCCCAGCGACATAATTGTTCTGACACTGGTCGTTCCAAAAGGTAACCCCTCACACTATCTTCTTCTTGGATTGCTTGTGGTGTCTTATTGGTATTAATCACAGATGCTCTCTTTTCCACTTTGTTTTTTGGCAGTATGTGTGTATGGGGCGGGTGGGGCTGTGTTTTCGGAGTGTTGCTTTTTCTGTTATTCATGTTCACCGTTTTAACTTTTAAGGTAATAAATTCAACTTATTTGTTGGAGCGGGTTTATTACATGAAATAACAAAATTTAGTACATTATAAGAGTTAAACTATTATTGCATAAACATATTTCAAGTTTTCACTTGATTTTGTGAGGCGAGGAAAAAGTCAGTAAATTTGGAAATACACACTTGTGTATTATTTGTCATTATTTTTTTAACTCTTACACTGCACGACTAACACTAAAAATCTAACAGTGTAAAGGTTTAGTAATAACTAAGCATTGTGTCACATTTAGTTAACTTTCTATCGTTTTTGAACATGTACTTAAGGCATAATTTCGACAAAGTCAGAATATGTCAGGCGCGACGACACGTTAAGACGTCGCACTATCAATGGCATTCTTGTGCTCATAGCTCTTTGTTGACTTATTGCATATTCAGGCATACAAATCTAGAAAAGCTCAGCTACAAGCAGTATACATTTGAATTCTCTACTTGCATTCATTCAAATAGATGATTCATTGTGAAAAGTGAACTTTAAAAGCCACTGAACTGAAAAATATAAAAGGCTTGGTTACATTTAGACAGTAATTAAA
Organism: Corbicula japonica; assembly: GCA_038501625.1. Classification (NCBI taxonomy): domain Eukaryota; kingdom Metazoa; phylum Mollusca; class Bivalvia; order Venerida; family Cyrenidae; genus Corbicula; species Corbicula japonica. The sequence goes on along the minus strand of JAZAYU010000439.1, from coordinate 152,459 downwards.
ATGCATATTACTGCTCGTGCCTAGCCTCGAGTTGAGCGTAACTCAATACTTACACAAGTAGACAGTACAAGTTTGATTCATCCAAAAAAGGGTGGGCGTATTAAATCATCCAATAATAATAAAATAATAATAATAATAATAATAATAATAATAATAATAAGGATGAGTGAAAAAGTTAAGGTAAGAATAAATATTTACAAAAACTACGCCTGAATATACACATGGTAACAGAAAAACATACACTAAAATATTGGTTGCCTTGAACAAAGTCTATCACACTGAACGCTGAAAGCATTGCTATTCCTATGGAACTGTGTTTCATTCTTAAACAATACTTGTTTTAATTCTGTTGTTGTTGTTTCAACACTAAAGTACATATTTTCCGATGGATTTCTGTTGTATCATCTGTGCCCAAAGATCATAAAACTAAATCTGGAGATCAGTCTCAAATCTTAAGCATCTGATTGGCTGAAATGGCGACCAGTCGCCGTTTCAGCCAGTCAGATCCTTGAGATTTGAGACTGATCTCAAAACTTAGATTTATGATCTTGGGCCCTGAATTTACTGGATGCGGATCTGTGTCAGACGAACGTCGCCATCAATCCTGAGCGTGTCTATGCTGTGCAAGGGTTGGATGCGATGGCGAAACTCCACCAAATGCTGGTTGTTCACTGCTACCTATATAAAAACAGTTATTCATATTGTTTTATTAATCATACACACTTTCTGTAATACATTTTGGTTTTTAAACTAATTTTGATAAAAACGTATATATACTAAACCTTCATTTTATTATTAAGTATAAAGAGATTTTTATACAAAAATAAAATAAATATGAATTTTTAAGGAACTTGTATTTTCAACAAAATGATGAGGAAATTGTATTTTTTAAATAAGAGTATCTTTATGACTAGCAAACCTCTTTGTGCATTTTTTGTTTTAGTTGTATTATTATAGTCTTTGTTTCAGTGTACTATTATTATTGTTCAAACGTTTAACCCAATTTAATGTTAATAAACGTATACAAAATGAGCATGCTTTGGAAAAATACATAAAGTGAAACTCCCATAAAACATCCCATCTTTAAAACCACTATCTTACTAACCTTTTTAACAGTTTTGAAATATTCCCACCCACTCAAAAATAAAGACCTATCCGATATCAAGACCACATTTGCCAAGTTCAAAGTTTTGTTTTTATAGACAAATAACTTTCTTCGCTACAACTATAATAACAGGATTTAATTAGAAGTACTAAAATGGCACCGTCATGCAAATATCGGTTCAAACTATAACACAATGCATAATTTGCACAAAAGTTTAGTCTAGTTAAACTTGAACATAATTTTATAAGTATTACTAGTAGAATTAAAATATTCTAGTCGTATTGATAGAACAGTATAGAAACACGTAACACAAAAGCCATGATGTTAATGAAGTGAAATAGATAAGTTTAGTCTTCTAAAATAGCTATTTAATTAATAAATTGTATTAATTAATTAAACATATTTTATTAGTTCCCAACACCATGCAACATAAACCTGCATAGAACTCAGAGGTAAAGGTAATAAATTAGGAGCAGGAAAGAACGCTCCATAAAACTGCACAAACAATACACAGACAAAAAAATAAAAGTACGTGAAAAGTTAAAATCTCGGAAAGATCTTTGAAAAAATAAGTTAATTAGTAAATTAATGTTACTCGCTCTGAACGGTGCTGAAATTAATGATTTCGACAATTATTCCAATATATATACCCTTATTTCACTCCCAATTAAATCAGCACTATCAATAATGAATAGTGAAATGTGATGTAAGCAATAACGTCACAATAAACCATATTAAATCTCTACGTCATCGAACGAATGTTTACATTTTCAAGCGCCATGGTCGACTCTGTCAGATAAAGAATTATTTAACTTTCAGATCTTTAAAGGACAAAAATAATAACAGCAAAATTTGGACAAGACCCGAAGATGCTGGAAGTGTTTATCCGTGGTATTCGTTATATGTAATGACTAAGATTTGAATGTGTTTCATTCTTATACCACAGCAACGAGCTTTGTTTAAATCATAGGGTCAGCCTTTAAACAGAAAATAGGAAGGATTGTTTCAAATGGATATTTAAATTGGGATAGTTGAACGGTATGTACACTCTTTGCTCCTAAAAAAAGTAGTCTGTTGCTTTATATCCGCAATGACTATAATATTAATTTAACATTCATTCACATTTTTTGTCGATTTCATATTGTTTTTATTTGGAAATGCCGTGAGATCAATGATTATTTTAAAAGAAAGAGTGTCATTGGATTCAAGAAATCTATATTTGTGAATATATCGCGGTTTGAAATCGGCCATTTTGAAACGTAGAAACTACCGTAAGCTACAAACGTACAGAATCGGAAAATTGGACAATGTCCAATACGGAATTATTAATCTGACGAGTTCTATCAATTTTGCGGATAAACGCTGCTCTATGCCAAAATCATTCATGAGAAAAATAATAAAAATAAATATTTGCATATCTTTATCTTTATCTAAATATCTTTAGAATACTTTAAAGCAATTGTGTTCAACTAGGATAATCATGTGAAAGTGAGTGTTAGGAGTAAACGGAAAGTATGGTGCATTTCTTTGTTCAGAGCCCCAATTTCCCTGTTTGTGGTTAGAGACGATTGTGTTGCGGTCATTGCAAAAAACGAAGCGGGCATCAAAACACATGGCGACTTCGTGAGGCTCAAATTGACTGCCTTTCTGCAGGTACACGGTGAATCTGTAAAAATAATCTAATTGTGTTTTTTTTCTCAAAAATCTTACAAGTCAGAACCCACAGCCTGACGGTGGTTATTGCCTACTGCTTTCTAGGAAAAAACAAGAGAAAAAAGGCATTGAAGGCCAGTTGCAAATGTAAACACTAAGAGATTGTATAATAATTCCCTACAATGCATTGTAAACTTTCTAACTTACATTGATCATATTGCATTCTGTTTAAAGCAGATATAAAACAAAACATACGTTACAGCAAATGATGATTTACTATATATAGGCTACCTGAGGGCATAAACTGCTTAGTGCCATGCTAAATATTAATTTCTCTAATTAAAATATTTAATCTATAAATAAGATATAGAAATTGATTACTGCTATAATAAATAATGATTTTCCTACTAGCATTATTGCAAACCGTATTTTCCATAACATATTTTTTTCCATCAGAGCTCTTGATGTTGGTGAAAGACTTAAAAACCTGCTGATGTTAAAGAACGGAATAAATAATTAAAGTAAAGGCAGAGGTCTTTAGAAAAAAACATCAATAGCCCCTTATTCCTCCTAAGAGCATACTATTCCTTGCGGGCCTCGAAAAACGTAGTGCATGAAAACCTCGATTTTACCGGAAGGGAACATAATTATAAGTCGCTATTAGGAAGCTTTTCATAAGTGTCAGTTTCATCTGACGGGGATAGTTAATAGCTCTCGGTTCTTAGTTTCCACATTTTAACCTAATCTTTTTATCCCTGATCATAATTGCTTATTGAAATGCATAAAAAAAAACGCGAGCATTTATAGAAGCTATGTATACTTGAACAGCACTAATTAGCAACTACATGTATGCTTTCCTATGCGTATTATTGATATTTTTAAGATCTCTAAGAAGATTCTGGTTTATGCTGCTTCGTTGATTGCGACGTGGATCTGGTGCCACGTTTATAAAACTGAGAATAGAAACCGATTTCAAATCTCAAGCTTCTAATTGGCTGATAAGGTGACCAGTCGCAATTTCAGCCAATCAGATGCTTGAGATTTGAGACTGGTTTCCAATCTCAGTTTTATAACATTCAGTTCTGATATTATTATGTGACAAACCATGACGAAACTGGAATAATTGAATTTGCAAAAGTGAATACCCCAATCAAACATGGTCAGAAATGGAACTTAACTGTTTCTTAGATGCATTAAGAATGCTTCTCTGACTGAATGACTAACAGTGTAGACATTGATGAAAATGCGCGGATAACAATTGGCTTAATTTTGTCGTGAATTTTCACACAATCATACAAACAACAACACATCAATTTGAAAGCGAATAAGGAAACATTTTGAATGATTTGACATCTGTCACATATCTTGGCTCATCCAACATGTTGATTGTTGCCTTAAATTTGCAGGTGATTACCTGGTGGGGTTCTGGTGTGGAATTCCACTAATAAAGATCATCTTATTGGGATACAGACCGCCAACGTTCGTCACAAACGGCATGGGCTAATAAAAGAAAATTGGAATATCAGAATTCAACGTTTTTAGGGGTAAATACTAAAACAAAAGTCTGATAACAGAAAAATAGGTTTGATAACGAAAGTGCATATATTTAGAATAATATTGCCTCTACTGGGGAGCGAACACACACCTTCATGGCGACAGCGCCAAACAATGTTTGGTGAGAAGTGGATTAGCTGATGGAACTAGTATCATAGTCATTGTCAAGATGCATCTCATTATCAAACACCTGATCAGCATAGTAAAAAAAACAATTGCAAATTTGCTGACACTCAGTCCTAAGTAGCCCGAATCGTGCGTCTAAAAGCAGTGTTAGTTATTATATATATATTTCTTAATTTGCTGTAAAGAATTTATTAATATGTTAAATCAGAAAACGTTGGGAAAGTGAAACATTACTACTCTCTGCCAGAGCCAACGAGTTTTCAAATGAAATCAATGAATCAAAATCCAAACACATCATTCAATTGACGAGGTACATTGTAACTTACCCATCCAAAAAGCATACAAATCATGCCCAGCTGTGTTTACATATAGGTCAATTCAATCTCTACATGTATAACAAGTTAACTATTGTGTGATGGTATTTGTGTAGTGTTTTAATTTATTATAAACAAGGTTTGAAGAGGTATTTAAAAAAATTAAACACGATGGCTCTAGAGGGAATGTTGAAATGGATGTTGTAGTTGCGTGGTAGAGTTTTATTCTGACACCCGAAATAGACATCATTGCAGGTACCACACTTTATTACTTTTCAATAAATAATTCTTTTTATCAATAATTGTCTCCTCTTATTATCATTTTACATCTGTTTATAACAATATAATAACAGTATTTTTGAAATTGTTAAAAACGATAATTTTATTTTCACACCTCATCATCTACAAAATACTATATGGTGACGACAATACAGAAACACCTTAAAATTAAATGTTAAATTGTTTTATTTCGTATTTAGTTGTACAAAACAGGATTGCCTTAAATTAAAAGTAGGGCACGTAGCATTGCCAATCCAGAAACAAGACGAATGTATGTTTCAAATGTATACGTCTGATGTCTTGAGCATTTTCGATGTTCAAAACCAAATCAATTGCCCTTCCGCCATCTCTCCGTTTGTCTAAAATCATAATAAGTATCTACATTTCTAAGGTTTTTATGTGCATGTACCATTATAGTATGTATGGTCGATAACGATGTGTTTCTTTCAAAGCAACGGACAGAGCTGGAAAGTGCAGTATAGATTGTGTCACATTATGGCTACAGCTCATGACACATAGTTTTAAGTCGTTTTTTAACTATGCATGTATAAGTTGATTATATACTTACGGGGTTGTATATTGGAGCTCCTTGTGGAGCAGAAAACCCATGGGGAGGTCCTGGTGGTGTAGGGAACCCGTGGGGTGCTCCTTGGGCGGGATATGGAGAGAAGTGCTGTAATTTAACAGAGTTTCTTGATTATTTAAGTAAGATTTCATGTAATTAAGATTTGGCGCATTTCTAAATAAAAATATTTTAATTGAAAATGCATTTTACTGCTATAGGACAGTGTAACGTAGGGTCGGTTGTAATCCGGTTGGAAGCAAACAAGCCACGAGACGTTTTCAACAATTTATTAGCGACAACCCAAGGTTCACTTGTAACTTTCAAAATCAGTCTCTCTCAAACACAAAATTCAATCCAGTTTATATAGCATTTTTGAAGGTCGATCGACATTTCAGCTGCCTCCACACATGTTGCTGATGCGAAACTTTGTTGGTAGAAAGTGCCAATCATGATACTAAATTTGTGTCATTATTTACATGCACTGGAGTGCAATCAGACAATAAATCTCTAAGAATTTAATACAATTTACTAATTAGTGCCAGATTGAAAGATCAACTTGTTTTTGTTTATTTAAAAGTCCCTGCTTTTGTCACAATCTACAATAACATCATGTATTTTAACTGAAAGCTTGCTAACTTTTATGCAGCTAGAATATCCTCCGACCTATTTCAAATATTACAGTGAACTTAAATTAATATAAAATAATTAATACAATATAATTAAATAATATTGCAACATAGTGTCCATGCATGATAATAAACATAGGCCACTATGTTACAACAGCTGAGACAACGCACTTCCGGAATTATTGGATTATAAACAAAGTGTTATTTCATTTCGCATCGAACTTCAGATATATACAATCACTAACAAATATGCATATTCACGTAGCCCTAAGAGGCAAAACAGTAAAGTATTATATCAACATGCAAATTTGCATACTATTTGATAAATACTTACCTGATTGATCGAACAACATTTGAATAAACGCAGAAAGTAATGCGTTGTTCACGTGTGCTTATACAATGAGAGGACCACTAAGTATGCAAAACTTATAGGATTAAGGCTTACATTATAGGGTTCCAAAAAGTCATCTGAAGTCAAGTCTCGTCGAATCAAAGTAAGTTTGTGCAGATTTTGCGGTTTAGTCAAAACGAGGTTTTTAAACGGAAGTGGAATTCCGGTGAACGATAAGACGGTTAATTTGAGAAGACCCCGGATTCTGACTGAAAAATGTTCATGGTTTCGGAAAGAAGTAAGTAACAAAACTTACACCACTACCTCCGCTATAAGGAGGTTCAAACCGGATGGTCTTGACCAGGAGTCTTTGCTCTACAGTGATATGGGTGACTCTGTGCTTCTGGATCCGGTGATTGTAGTCGCAGAAATGGCGGCCATTTACCGACACCTTAAAAGATAAATTAAGGACTTTAATATCCTTTATGTTTCAATCGCATCACATTACTTATTATATATAAGCAATTGTGACAAAAGCCGACTATATACTGTACATGTAAAAACCCCTTTTTCCTGGTTTCTGGCTTGTAAAAAGTGTTTCAATCAATCAATCAATCAATCAATCAATCAATCAATCAATCAATTAATTAAATTTAACTCGGTACTTAAGTTGAAGATGTAATGACATTCCAAGAAATCACTTTTTTTCGATAAAGAAATCGAAAACAGTCCTACCGAGTACTTGTCTGGCTGGACAAAAATAGTTACGTCACAGTGTTGTCCTCGGTTGAAGGGAAATCCCCCATGTCTTTCTTCCTTTCCCCAAGCCCCTCCCTGCAAACTGTTTCGCACCACCTGAAGTCGGGTGTATGGATGTTAGTTTTATAAACAATTTTGTAGTATCTGCACATGTTACGACGTTTGTTGCAGACAACTTTAGAATCATTTATTGATTAACTAGTTATATCATATAAAAGGGAAGTGCCCCGGTCCTGATTCCATTTTATAATGTAATTGACAGCTATTAGTAGTAATCGTTTTTTACGTTCATTAGAACGTGGTCTTTTACTCCGTGCATATGCGAAAAAAGTTCAAAAAACTCAAACGGTTTGTTTCAATTATTCGTGAGCATTGATTTGTCAAATAATATCATGATGTATTCCAAAATAGGACAGGTAAATTGCTGTGCAATCTTGTAAATTACTGGTTTGACTTAAGATCGTGAATTCTGACTGAATAAAGTAATAATATATTTCTAATTATGTTGAATAGTTCAGAAACATTCATCTTAAAATGCGTTAGTGCAGTCATGGCTTTATGCGTAAAATTTCATGCAGCCTTTCCATGTAATCAACACATTAAGCTATGTTTTTAATGGTATATAACTAATTTAAGCCTGTACACGTGTGTATGAGCCAGAAATCGATATATCTCGAAATTTCCTACCTGATTTTCAGTGAAACGTGGATTGAACACAAACGCACACTCACTACGCGGATCTATACTTCCTCCACATTGAAAGGAGATCAGAAATCTGCAAAATGCAGGAAATTCTTCAGTTATATTTGAAATTAAATATAGATACAGAAGGCACGTGGTATGTAAAGTGAGATGTGTATCTCATCCGGAAGCTGAGAGCAACAAGGACTGCACAATGTACGTCAGTTTACAAGTAGATGTACGTCAGTTTACAAGTAGATGTACGTCAGTTTACCAGTAGATGTACGTCAGTTTACAAGTAGATGTGCGTCAGTTTACAAGTAGATGTACGTCAGTTTACCAGTAGATGTACGTCAGTTTACACGTAGATGTACGTCAGTTTACAAGTAGATGTACGTCAGTTTACAAGTAGATGTACGTCAGTTTACAAGTAGATGTACTAAATTAATTGATGCATCAACCCTTTTCTCCATATATACGCCTTTTTACGCATGTGCAACCAGTGTAGATCCAGATTAGCATGCACATCTGTGCCGTCTGATCAGGACTTGCACTGATCGCATTTTGGTCAGAGATAACCGATCAAATCAAAAAGCGAACAGTTCAAATTCTGATGAGACGACAAGGATGTGACGGCTCATCGAAACACTCTTAAAGGTATATTTATGGAGGATAGGGTTAAAATAGGTAACCGAACGTACAGCATCATTTTAATTATAAATTTTAAGAATTTAGAGATTTTTTTAGACATAAATAATGAAGTTTACCCGTTGTGGTGCTGCTCGGACGTACCGGATACATGTATTTGCATACCATCTTGTAGACCGCCTGGAATATGGCCAACATACGGGATTCCCTAAAATACAGATTCATTCTTTATTTTTCTTGATTTTTAAAGATGCGAACACATTTGTTTATAATGGTTGAAATTATTTTTGAGCCAATGACAATGCAGTATTTTTCAAATATTTCGAACCTTAATTCTCATATAGTGTGAAATGTGTTTTATTATTATTGGTCGATTTCCAAATAAAATTGTCACCTATCAAATCTCATATTCTTAAAAAATATAACATTTCCACGCCTATAAAACTAAACGACGGAAGACGCAGATCGTATCCTTTTATATACAAGTGTAATTTAAAGAGGTGTAGGTGCTGTAGTTTTTTAAAATGTAGCTCGACTATAAAATCAACTGTTAATGGAAGAACTTTTTCAGTAAATATTAATTCAGATATTGATTGACAAACAGATAATATAATTTATGTTTTAACTTGAAACGCTTTAAATTGTGGCATTCGATATGTAGGACAGACGGGACGCCCTTTAAAAACACGTTTTAGTCAGCACTGTTCTAAAATACGAAACAATAATAAAATCAATACATATTTATATAAACATTTTAAACAATCAGGCCACACTTTAAAACACGTTAGTATTCAACCTGTGGAAAAAATTATATTTGATAACAGTGCTTCAAGAGCATTTAAAATTAGAGCAAGACTTGTTTCAGAAGATAATTGGATAAAAAAACTACAAACTCCTTATCCACTTGGTTTAAATGATAATATTTATCAAGAAGGCAACATTTCAAAAAACCCTGTTTTTGACATTTTTGGATTGCTTCAAATACGAAAACGAAAATCGAGGTCACATGGGATAAGGACTAATGGTAACATCAAAAGAAAATCACGTGTTCATTGTTCTATTCGTGACCTTCAAAATATTTTAAAACATTCTGGAAGACATGCTATGCTGTCGCGTTTAGCTTCTCTTTCTATTTCAAGTTTACAAAAAGTGGATAAGGAAGCCGATGATATTGTTATTAGAACTCATCCACTTTATGAGGTTGCAAGCCTTACTCAGTGTTACACTCGGCATGTTCTAAGACCACATATTGACTTGGAATCTGATCACCAAAGACATTTCCTTAAAATTTCATTTTTAAATAAAGGCATAGATTTTATTGACCTTCCAAGTATATTTAAAGATAAAACTGTTGAATCGACTATACCTAATTATTTCAAGAATACTGAAACACCCATCGTTTGTTATAAATATAACAAGCCTATTAGAAACACAATTTTCAATTACAACAAAATTACCTCGGATTTACAGATTGTTGAAAACACACCATTATCTTGAGACTGTTCTTATTCAAAATTTTGCTATCAACCTGCCGGTCATATCGTTACAGGGGATCTAAATGTTATCAAAGACTTTAGAATCCGCAATTTAATTTCAAAAGGTCCAAAATACAGAATTCCATCGGACATCGACTTTAATACCTGTCGTGCAGAAATTGCAGAGTCTTTAAACTCTTTTTGCAATAAATGGTGTAAACGAGAACATGCTGAGCCTAATGCTCTTTCAAACTGGAAAAAACAAATATTCAAAATAATTGACACTCGTATATCCTTCTATAAAAGAAACATAGCTTTACTACCACCTCGACCTCGTTTTAACTTTCGTCATTTGAAAAAAGGTATTCAAGATTTTCACAACAAATTTGTTTTAACACCTGCTGATAAGGCTTCAAATAATGTTATTATAGTGTGACGTATACACTATATAAATGTTCAAACTGAAGAGCTTAATAGCACTAATGCTTATACACTGACTTCTTCATCTGAGAGTGATATTGTTACTGCACACACTCTACAAATTACAAAATTTAGAATCAGTGTTGAGCCTAAACAAGACAAAGTACCTACTATGTATTGGTTGCCTAAAATGCACAAAACACCGTACAAAGCAAGATTTATCGCTAACTCTAGTTCTTGTACTACAACAAAGTTATCCGTGCTCTTAACATCTTGTCTTACAGCTATAAAAGAACATGTAATTAGGTATTGCGAAAAAGTTTTTGAAACTACTGGCAAAAATTTATTTTGGTCTATAAAAAATTCAAATGACGTTTTGAAGAAACTTAAATCAAATAATTTTCAGGCGTTCTGTTTGTCTACATATGATTTTTCTACCTTGTATACTTCTCTCCCTCATAATTTAATAAGAGACAAGCTAACCAGTCTCATTGAAAAAACTTTTGCTAGAGAAAATAAAACATTTATTGCTTGTAATGAACATAGGGCATTCTTTACAGATGGTTCTTATGATAATTATACTTCATGGACCTGTCAAGACCTTATCCAGGCGCTCACATTTTTATTGGATAATATTTATTTGAGATTTGGTACCTCTATTTATAAACAAGTAATAGGCATTCCAATGGGTACTAATTGTGCACCCCTTGTTGCTGATCTGTTTTTATACTGTTATGAAAGAGATTTCATGTTATCTCTTTCTACCGAACATCAAGATGATATTATTACAGCTTTTAACAACACCTCGAGGTACCTTGATGATTTATTAAATATAGATAATAACCATTTTCCATCACTGGTTAATAAGATTTATCCTAAAGAACTACAGCTTAACAAAGCGAACACTTCAGAAAAGCAAGCAAACTTCCTTGATTTAAATCTATCCATCGAAAATGGTTACGTCACTACTAAAATTTATGATAAAAGAGATGATTTTAATTTTAATATAGTAAATTTTCCGTTTCTAGACGGCGATGTTCCTCGTGCAACTTCTTACGGGGTTTATATCTCACAGCTTGTTCGCTTTTCAAGAGCTTGCAACGATGTGAATGATTTCAATGAACGTAATCTTTGCATTACAGAAAAACTTTTAAAACAAGGTTATCGGTATCACAAATTAAGGAAAACCTTTTGCAAGTTTTATCGCCGATATCCAGATCTAATTCATAAATACAGCTGCAGTTTAAAATCATTATTGCAACAAGGAATTTCACAGCCAGTTTTTTATGGAGATTTAATTTATAAACTTAAGAAGATAAAAGGCGATGTTAATTTCTCCCGGTTATTCGTAAAAACCATCTGTAAATTTAAAAAGAAAGGTTACCAACATGATATTTTACAGCGCTCTGCAGGCCTGGTGATTAACCCATCTACAGTTGATCATTTTGCTTACCTCTTTGGTTGCACGACGGTGGCAGGGGTGTAAGAGTTTATGAAAGTTTATGGGGAAATCTTTTCTTAAAAGAACCTAAAAGCTCGATTTGTTTCTTTTATCCCTGTCATCGTGTTCTTGCTGATTTTACTCCAGGTGCTCTGGTCTCGGAAAGATCATTGAGTACCCGCCCTTTGGCTTTGCAATGCTATTAAATTCTTATGTTTATATGTTTGTATGCTTTTGCATGCAACATTGTTGAGCTGATGGGTGGGTTGGAGTTATTTCACCAAGACAATTTGTACTTGTTTTGTGATACGAGAACCTGTTGGGGCAAGTGTGAGGTTGGTGCACCCTAGAACCTGGTTTAAACCCCCAGTGGCAATTTGTTTTGCCACTGACCGTTCCAAGGCGGTAACCCCAAAGGTTCTCTTGTTTATTAATTGTTTGTGGCGTCCTTTTTGAATTGACATACATATATAAAACATGCGCTCTCTCTATCTTCCTCTCTTCTTTTTCGCTGCGTGGGGAGGCTGTGTTTTTTGAGTGTGGCGATTCCTGATATGCATATGTTGCTTTTTTGTAATATTGTTCGAACACTTATTGTTAACATGTATAGTTCTTGGACGATCTTATACAGTGTTCAAGGAGGCGTGACTTAGAAAGTCTGAGGAAAAGAAAAGATTTTAAATATTTTAGCTCTTGGGTTTTTTTGGCTTATGATAATCTTTTTAAATTGCCTAATCCTTTATTTCATAGATACTTCTGTTATCACATAGGCGGCCAGTTTAGATCCAGATCACCCATAAAACCAATGTTATCTGATCAGTATTTGCACTTTCCCCTTTTTATCACAAATAATGTAGTGAGAAGTGTCGATCGTCCTTTTTTATCACAAATAATGTAGTGAGAAGTGTCGATCGTTATCAAACTTTACGGATAAGCCCCTTGATCCGGATATTAATTTTTTTTGCCATACTATAAAAGATTTATTTATGGTAAAATGGAACTTCCACGGATGAACCCTTGTTACTCAACCCAGTGAAAGACTGTTACACAGGTTGTTTTTTCCTGAGAGTCAGTTATGTTCACCTGGTGTTTTCAGAAAAAAGAAATTGCATAAAGCACTTTCTAAAATATTCTCTCAGTACATGCTTACGGACCATTGAATGACAAAGCTATTATCAGTTTGACTATTGATTTTGTGCCTACCCATACATGTGTATATGGTAATTTAGGCGGCTTCTATTTTGTCAGTTACAAAATAATTTCGATCATTATATACGTTATAGTTTATTTGGAGGCTTGGATGAAAACTAAACGGCCACCCAGCTGCGGTTGGCCTGACCGTTTAATTTTCACACAAGCCTCCAAATAAACTATAACATATACTTAATTTTTAAAGACTTGGTATAGTGGCAATATACTGGCAATAGGTTTAAAGCTGGCCATCAAAATTTAATGGGCATCATTTTTTGTTTCTGTTTTAATTGGTAATTAAGTAAGACAAACATAAAACCTTATCAAACAGCAGCATTTTTCAGCATGGGATGAAGGTCAATGTTCTTGAATTAATTTCAGAAAAAGAAATCAAAATGATTTCAGATATAAAAGACATTGAATAATTGATTCCTAGAGAACATAGTGCGCAACACTCGTTTTTAATTTCTTTCTTAAAAGAAAAAGAAACTTCTGTTGCTTTTTTATCTTTCCGTATAGCATCGTTGAGAATTTGTGAAATTAAAAAAAATCAATTAAATCAGTGCAAAGCATTTATTTCACTCAAAGTCTTCAAGAATGATACTGAGGTTTGAGCATGGTGTATAACTTCGAACCAAGAATTAAAAAAGGCCCATTTTGTCACGGAGCGTCACAATAATGGATACACCTGGTATCCCTTTTGTTTTTAAATGATTATCTGTTTATCTTCGTTATTATTCATCGCCGATAAAGAAGATAACTTTATAGCCTCTTTGATATCGCTCTTACTTTGTTATGTGAATACTGATACTTTAAAACTGATAAATTTAAAATTCAAAACGACGACTTGAATATCAGTAAAACAACTTAAAGCGTTGTTTAGTCTAACAGCTTACGTAAGTACATGTACATTTACAAGTTAAATGATTAAAAGATGCCTATTCACAGTTCAAAATAGAATTCTATAACGTCTCATTTGTAGTTAATATTAATTGCAACAGTATATACTGTACATTGTAGTGCCTATAAGTGGCTGAAAAGAAGCGAATTTCGCCGAAATTTGGGAATGCTCAGTACATTTATAGATATGTTGCTGGCGAATGTTTTACTGCATTAGTTAAGCTTTCACAAAATTGGCTTTAAATATTTTCACTTGTTGACTGCTTAATAAGAATTTACATAATATTTATATTGTTTAGAGATCATCTACAATTTATATAATGATTTTTTTTTATATTCGAATACACTTACATGTATCATTTTTGTGCTGACAAGCTATATATTTTGCAGAAATTATTTATTATTCATCTGAAGCAGTTTTCTTCTTAATATGGTTTTGAACGCGAGTTAAAAAATGAATGTTTCAGTACAATATGTGTCTTGTTTTGGATCGACAAATAAATAGTGGCCTGGGTGCATTTACGTGTAATTTGAATACTTAAGCAAACAAAGATCTTTAATTTCAAGGCTAAAATATACCTGTTACAGTATATATCTGTCATATACCTTTAAATTTAAAATTCATCAAGCGGAATAATAAAAAATAACTATTTTTTCTTTTGTTTAATTACAAGGAACAACACAAATCTGATCATCATCGATTAAAGTTTCCAACCCAAAATCATCTTAATCATAGTTAAGTCAGATTAGGGTATATGGATAACAAACGAACAAAACCGAAATCAAAACTTCACTCTCAAAATTGTGATCGTTTAAAAAATGAACTATTTACGTTCTATGCTACATGTTCGAGTATAGAACACGCTTTGGAAAAGACAATTATAATAAATAAAGTACATAACATAAAGTAGTCACGGGGTTGTTGACTGTAGTCGCCATTGAAAATTATCGGATATTGTATTCGCACGACAAGTTAATATTACGGATTAGTTTCGCCTTATCATGTAGTATTTGTTGCCTCATTCGGGACGTTTACATTCGGGTATCAGTGTCACAAGACAATATGTTTGTTTTGTTTTAATGCAAATGGCACAGCCTATTCATTTTAAACTGTATAATTATACACGCTTTCCATGTGCAACTGTACTTACAACATTTCATCTAGCTTTACACGGGACATGTTAATGAGGCCCATCTGATGTTAAACCGCATAGGTATATAAGCGCAGTAAAATTATATTTTCACCATTACTGTTTAAAAATTATCAAGTAACCATAGCGTTAATTTTTATTGCTGTTTAAATGTTTCTAAATAAATGTCACAACGGGTTTTCATTGTTTATTTATATTTTCACTTGTGAACTCAGTAAATGTTTAGCTGTTCGGCCTTAATTGCAACACATCAGTGAGTTCAGCAGTTTTACAGTTACTAGCCTTGCTTTCCTCATTCCTAATTTTCTACATTCCATTGACCGCCGACCAAAATTACCGATGCCTTAAAGGTATTGCGCCTTTCGCCATTGCTTTGCCATAGACAAAAAAGAAAAATATAAAAAATCTCTCAAACGATGGAAAAGTTAGAACAATAAAGAAAAGTAGTTAGACCCCCGCCCCCTAAAATTGTGTTACCTGTTTTGTTTGACAATGACTTTGCTTCTTATGTTGTATATGTTTGTATGCAGCATTGTCTATTTGATGGGTAAACTGAGGCTTATTTACCAAGAAAACTGGTATTTTGTGTTCGTGTGAACAATGTTAAGACAGGTTTTTGCGCCCTAAAACGTGGTTGAAACTCTTGGTGGCAAAAAGTTTTTCCAATAACCGTTCCAATGTGGCTTATCCCTCGGATTCTCTATTTCATAAAATGTTTCTTGAAATGTATCTTGAAACTTTAAATGACGTTTAGAAAAAGCTTAAATCAAATCATTTTCAGGCGTTGTAGTCTACTTACGATTTCTCAACTTTATACACTTCGCTCCCTCATACAAAACACTTCGCTCCCTCATACATTAATAAGAGACAAGCTAACCAGTCTCATTGAAACAACGTTTGCTAGAGAAAATAAAACCTTAATCGCTTATCATAATTATACTTTATGGACCTGTCAAGACCTAATAGAGTCGCTAACTTTCTTACTTGATAATATTTGTGTTAGATTCGTTACCTCTATTTATAAACAAGTAATAGGCATCCCAAAGGGTACTAATTGTGCACCCCTTGTTGCTGATCTGTTTTTATACTGTTATGAAAGAGACGTTATGTTATCTATTTCTACTGGACATCAAGATGATATTATTACACCTTCACCTCGAGGTACCTTGATGATTTATTAAATATATATAATAACCCCTTCCATCACTGGTTAGTAAGATTTACCATAAAGAACTACAACTTATTAAAGCGAACACTTCAGAAAAGAAAGCAAACTTTCTCGATCTTAATCTGTCCATTGAAAATGGTTACGTCACTACTAAAATATATGATAAAAGAGATGATTTTAAGGTTTTAGAATTGTAATATTTCCGCCAAACATCGACTTATGCCGTCACCTATTCGTGTTTTCCGATCGCCGATTTCCGTTTGCCGTTTCCGTTTGATACTTTTTTCGTAAATGGAGTCTACTCTTTAGGTGTTTCCCGCGATTATGATGTCATTTATAACTAAATCAAATAAGAAAAAAATGCGGATATGAAATTGATGCAATGTTAATAAATATTTTCATAACAAATACTCAAAATAAGACTGTAGACGAACTACACTCAGCAATGAATACAGGTTATATGAAATTGACATTCTTTTGATCAATCTACTGTGGCGCAGTGGTAACGATCAAGACTCTTCATTTTGACGGACCCGGTTCAATCCTCGGGAGAGGAACTTTTTTTCCTTTTTCTTCTTTTTTTTTTAAATTATTGTCAGTTTTTTTTTTTCGAAAAATGGTATTATCAATAGATTTAAAATTCGGAAATAATTGTTTTTATTCTTCATCTTCATTTAGAAGCCATGAAAACTGAAATATTGTAATGATATTATTACGAAATACTGACTCTTTTATAATACAGCAACAGAATCACGATATGAAAATAAAATGATTGTGGAATCTGTACTTTCATTTACTCAATAGGAAAATGTTGCTATTTTATTGATTCTATATTTGAACAATAATGTTTGTGATACTTGTCTTATAAAAGTAATTTTATGTGTTTGCACGATGATTTTTCCCTAGTACATTGTATAAAAGAATGGTTTGGTTGCTATGGTTACGGCTGCCAAAATTACTATTTTGAAGTTCAATTTTAACCAGCAAAGCTGATTGCTTGCGCATTTCTTGTTTTTCAAAACATTTGAGCGGGTATCAAGCCCTTTGGTTTTTGTGGTTTTTAACAGTTTGGTCTGGACCTAGGTACCCATTTTGTATCCCAATAAAATGAAAACGAGACGGTAAAGTGCTTTGATTTTTTAATATTTGATTTTATACACATTGCAGATTATTTTTATGTATAACATAATTATTTCACTGCATTAAACATGCACAAACATCACAGATAAAAACTTGCTTAATTTTTGCAGCTCGGAAAAATGTGCATTTCCGAAGCTGGGGTGCACTTAAAAAGTCAATTTATAAAGGGTTAGAAATAAATTCTTAACATCATGCTCGTTTTGTCCTGTTCAGGTATGATGTCCTTTATCAATTAGCCTTTTTTTTTAAAAGGTTAACAAGGTTTGAAAGAAATAGAGATGAATTTAGCTTCTAGTATGTTTGATTTTACAGCCCATTTTTCGAAACATAGGGCCCCTCCTAAAATACTGAATTTCCCGAGTTACGCACGGTAAATGTTTTTTAAAACTCTTGTTTAGATGTCTAAATGGGTGAACTTTGATACTTAATAATCGCAATGTTTTGCAGGAACAGAAGTAGTTTATCCTATGTTATCCTATGAATCTGTAAAGGAAGATTTGGAGACAGATATAAAGTTGTATTACATGGAATTTGGAGCACATACCAGGATATCTTATGTATATTTATAAATAAATATATTTTATTTGATCAGGCTGGAAAGGTCACGGTATGCGTATTACTTAATTTCCCCTTATTCAGTAAAAAACAATTAACATTATGCTCCAAAACAATACTTTTGCTAAATTAGTCTTCAAAAACATGGACATGACATTGTTCTAACAGCAAAGGTTAATCACACAACGACTCAAACGTCAGCGCCGTGACGGTGCGGGTTCGCTCCCAGTTAGAGGCAATATCATTTTGAAATTCACAGTAGCGTTATTTGTGCAGTGTGGCGGTCGTAAAAAGTCTCCCCTTACAAATAGCCAAACTGTAAGCAGTAACAAATAGCCAAACTGTAAGCAGTAAAATAACCCGTTATCGATGTCGTGCAGTGATGATTTCTTAGACCGGGGCTATCCGATCAACCTTTTTGGGGGTTGTCCCGGTTGGCTCAGTTTGTTGCGTCGTCGGAATTGCAGGGCTAGGCGCATTCGCCGTGACGATGCGGGTTCGCTCCCAGTAAGAGGCAATATCATTTTAAATCATTTCCAGCAACGATCTTGTTTGATTTAATTCTTACCAGAACATGCTCTTACGTGGGTTGGAGCTTATTCGCCACCGTTTGCTTGTTTGTTCGTATAAGAACCTATATGGCCATGTGTGAAGTGCATCCTAGAACCGATTTTTAATTCCCAGCGACATAATTGTTCTGACACTGGTCGTTCCAAAAGGTAACCCCTCACATTATCTTCTCTCGGATTATTGGAATTAATCACAGATGCTCTCTTTTCCACTTTGTTTTTTTGGCAGCATGTGTGTATGGGGCAGGTGGGGCTGTGTTTTCGGAGTGTTGCTTTTTCTGTTATTCATGTTCACCGTTTTAACTTTTAAGTTATTTGTTGGAGCGGGTTTAATACATGAAATAACAAAAGTAAGTACATTATAAGAGTTTAACTTTTATTGCATAAACATATTTCAAGTTTTCACTTGATTTTGTGAGGCGAGGAAAAGTCAGTAAATTTGGAAATACACACTTGTGTATTATTTGTCATTATTTTTAAACTCTTACACTGCACGATATCCCAGTCATGACACAAAAAATCTAACAGTGTAAGGGTTTAGTAATAACTAAGCATTGTGTCACATTTAGTTAACTCTCTATCGTTTTTGAACATGTACTTAAAGCATAATTTCGACAAAGTCAGAATATGTCAGGCGCGACGACACGTTAAGACGTCGCACTATCAATGGCATTCTTGTGCTCATAGCTCTTTGTGGACTTATTGCATATTCAAGCATACAAATCAAGAAAAGCTCAGCTACAAGCTGTATACATTTGAATTCTCTACTTGCATTCATTCAAATAGATGAATAGTGAACTTTAAAAGCCACTGAACTGAAAAATATAAAAGGCTTGGTTGCATTTAGACAGTAATTAATTAAAATGCATATTACTGTTCGTGCCTAGCCTCGGGTTGAGCGTAACTCAATACTTACACAAGTAGACAGTACAAGTTTGATTCATCCAAAGAAAGGTGGGCGTATTAAATCATCCAATAATAATAATAATAATAATAATAATAATAATAATAATAATAATAACAATAATAATAATAATAATAATAATAATAATAATAATAATAATAATAATAATAAAAATAATAATAATAATAATAATAATAAGGACAAATGAGTGAAAAAGTTAAGGTAAGAATATTATTATATATTTGCTAAATCTTTACAAAAACTACGCCTGAATATACACATGGTAACAGAAAAACATGCACTAAAATATTGATTGTCTTGAACAAAGTCTATCACACTGAAAACATTGCAATTCCTATGGAACTGTGTTTCATTCTTAAATAATACTTGTTTTAATTCTGTTGTTGTTGCTTCAACATTAAAGTACATATTTTCCGATGGATTTCCGTTGTGTCATCTGAATTTACTGGATGCGGATCTGAGTCAGACGAACGTCGCCGTCAATCCGGAGCGTATCAATAGCGTGCAAGGGTTGGATGCGATGGCGAAACTCCACCAAATGCTGGTTGTTCACTGCTACCTATATAAAACAGTTATTCATATTGTTGTATTAATCATACACACTTTCTGTACTACATTTTTGTTTTTAAACTAATTTTGATGAAAACGTAAACCTTCATTTTATTATTAAGTATACAGAGATTTTTATACAAAAATAAAATAAATATGAATTTTAAGGAACTTGTATTTTCAACAAATGATGAGGAAATTGTATTTTTTTATACGAGTATCTATATGATTAGCAATCCTCTTTTTGCATTTTTTTTGTTTTAGTTGTATTATTATAGTCTTTGTTTCAGTGTACTATTATTATTGTTCAAACGTTTAACCCAATTTAATGTTAATAAACGTATACAAAATGAGCATGCTTTGGAAAAATACATAAAGTGAAACTCCCATAAAACATCCCATCTTTAAAACCACTATCTTACTAATTCTTTTAAC
The DNA here is from genome assembly GCA_038501625.1 of Corbicula japonica. Taxonomy (NCBI): domain Eukaryota; kingdom Metazoa; phylum Mollusca; class Bivalvia; order Venerida; family Cyrenidae; genus Corbicula; species Corbicula japonica. Next base: position 131,899 of record JAZAYU010000439.1, on the reverse strand, counting down.
AGTTTTGAAATATTCCCACCCACTCAAAAATAAAGACCTATGCGATATCGAGACCACATTTGCCAAGTTCAAAGTTTTGTTTTTATAGACAAATAACTTTCTTCGCTACAACTATAATAACAGGATTTAATTAGAAGTACTAAAATGGCACCGTCATGCAAATATTGGTTCAAACTATAACGCAATGCATAATTTGCACAAAAGTTTAGTCTAGTTAAACTTGAACATAATTTTATAAGTATTACTAGTAGAATTAAAATATTCTAGTCGTATTGATAGAACAGTATAAAAACACGTAACACAAAAGCCATGATGTTAATGAAGTAAAATAGACAAGTTAAGTCTTTTAAAATAACTATTTAATTAATAAAATCGTATTAATTAATTAAACATATTTTATTAGTTCGCAACACCATGCAACATAAACCTGCATAGAACTCAGAGGTAAAGGTCATAAATTAGGAGCAGGAAAGAACGCTCCATAAAACTGCACAAACAATACACAGACAAAAAAATAAAAGTACGTGAAAAGTTAAAATCTCGGAAAGATCTTTGAAAAAATAAGTTAATTAGTAAATTAATGTTCCACGCTCTGTACGGTGCTGAAATTAATGTTTTCGACAATTATTCCAATTCCTCATCCAATTTCAATTTAATACAAACCTACAGATTGCATACTGGTATAATTTTCCTTTCATTATATACCCTTACTTTACTCCCAATTAAAACAGCACTATCAATAATGAATAGTGAAATGTGATGTAAGCAATAACGTCACAATAAACCATATTAAATCTCTACGTCATCGAACAAATGTTTACATTTTCAAGCGCCATGGTCGACTGTCTCAGATAAAGAATTATTTAACTTTCAAATCTTTAAAGAACAAAATATAATAACAGCAAAATTTGGACAAGACCCGAAGATGCTGGAAGTGTTTACCGTGGTATTCGTTATATGTAACGACTAAGATTTGAATGTGTTTCATTCTTATACCACAGCAACGAGCTTTGTTTACATCATAGGGTCAGGCTTTAAACAGAAAATAGGAAGGATTGTTGCAAATGAATATTTAAATTGGGATAGTTGAACGGTATGTGTACTTCTTTGCTCCTAAAATAGAAGTCTTTTGCTTTATATCCGCAATGACTATAATATTAATTTAACATTCATTCACATTTTTTGTCGATTTTATTTTTTTTATTTGGAAATGCCGTAAGATCAATGATTATTTTTAAAGAAAGAGTGCCATTGGATTCAACAAATCTATATTTGTGAAAATATCGCGGTTTGAAATCGGCCATTTTGAAACGTAGAAACTACCGGAAGCTACAAAACTACAGAATCAGAAAATTGGACAATGTCCAATACGGAATTATTAATCTGACGAGTTCTATCAATTTTGCGGATTAACGCTGCACTATGCTAAAATCATTCATGAGAAAAATAATAAAAATAATATTTGCATATCTTTATCTTATACCTTAAAGCAATTGTGTTCAACTAGGATAATCATGTCAAAGTGAGTGTTAGGAATAAACGGAAAGTATGGTGCATTTCTTTGTTCAGAGCCCCAATTTCCCTGTTTGTGGTTGGAGACGATTGTGTTGCGGTCATTGCCAAAAACGAAGCGGGCATCAAAACACATGGCGACTTCGTGAGGCTCAAATTGACTGCCTTTCTGCAGGTACACGGTGAATCTGTAAAAATAATCTAATTGTGCTTTTTTCTCAAAAATCTTACAGGTCAGAACCCACAGCCTGACGGTGGTTATTGCCTACTGCTTTCTAGGAAAAAAAAGAGAAAAAAGGCATTGAAGACCAGTTGCAAATGTAAACAAGAGATTGTATAATAATTCCCTACAATGCATTGTGAACTTTCTAACTTACATGGATCATATTACATTCTGTTTAAAGCAGATATAAAACAAAACGTACGTTACAGCAAATGCTGATTTACTATATATAGGCTACCTGAGGGCATAAACTGCTTAGTGCCATGCTAAATATTAAGTTCTCTAAAGTTCCATGACTCTTACTTGTAGTTCTAGTAGTTAACATGATATAACTTGTAGGAGAATAGACAGACGGACAAACGGAAATCTAGATGCCATTCATTTACATGTAGAGGCTTTTATACAATCTCAGTTTGCCAACACAACCTAAAAAGAGGTGAAATAAGCAAGGGAATACAGAAATTAAGAAAAGAAAATTGAAGTCAACAACTGATTACAAATTCTTAACAACATGCAATCCATCAAACACAAGTAAGCAACACTTACACAAAACGATAGCAAAGTTAGGATTGAGGTGTATTAAAACACTAGGAAAACACTTACTAAGCAATCCACACACGAAAGTTAATGATGTAAAGAGTTGGAAGCAAAGACAGTTTTGATCAACTTTCTTGTTACGTGACTGTTAGAACACTCATAACAACCAAAGTATTCAATATACCTTGAAACAGTTTGGTTCGACAAGAATTATCATGTCAAAAAACTTGTCTGGCTGAAAGGGGAAGTAACTCACTTCCCGCTCTTCATGACCCCATGTATTGCGTTGCATCGCGTTTCTGATGATTTGGTTACGGTCATTGCCGAAATGGAAGCGCACATCAAAGTGAAATGCAATGTCTTGTCCGGCGTGAAAATTCACATTAAATCTGGTAATTATTAAAATATTTAATCTAATTATATAAAAAAGACATAGAAATTGATTACTGATATAATAAATAATGATTTTCCTACTACCTTTATTGCATAAACCGTATTTTCCATAACATTTTTTTTTCCATCAGAGCTCTTGATGTTGGTGAAAGACTTTAAAACCTGCTGATGTTGAAGAACGGAATAAATAATTATAGTAAAGGCAGAGGACTTTAGAAAAAAAGATCAATAGCCCCTTATTCCTCCTAAGAACATACTATTCCTTGCGGGCCCCGAAAAACGTAGTGCATGAAAACCTCGATTTTACCGGAACGGAACATAATTATAAGTGTCAGTTTCATCTGCTTAATAGCTCTCGGTTCATAGATTCCACATTTTAACCTAATCTTTTTATCCCTGATCATAATTGCTTATTGAAATGCATAAAAAATGCGAGCATTTATAGAAGCTATGTATATTTGAACAGCAGTAATTAGCAACTACTTGTATGCTTTCCTATGCGTATTATTGATATTTTTAAGATCTCTTAGACGATTTTGGTTGATGCTGCTTCGTTGATTGTGACGTGGATCTGGTCCCACGTTTATGAAACTGAGAATGGAAACCAGTTTCAAATCTCAAGCTTCTAATTGGCTGATAACGCGACCATTCGCCATTTCAGCCAATCAGATGCTTGAGATTTGAGACTGGTTTCCAATCTCAGTTTTATAACATTCAGTCCTGAAATTAGTATGTGACAGACCATGACGAAACTGGAATAATTGAATTTGCGAAAGTGAATACCCCAATCAAACATGGTCAGAAATGAACCTTAACTGTTTCTTAGATGCATTAAGAATGCTTCTCTGACTGAATGACTAACAGTGTAGACATTGATGAAAATGCGCGGATAACAATTGGCTTAATTTTGTCGTGAATTTTCACACATACAAACAACAACACATCAATTTGAAAGTGAATAAGGAAACATTTTGAATGATTTGACATCTGTCACATATCTTTGTTCATCAAACATGTTGAATGTTGCCTTAAATTTGTAGGTGATTACATCAGGGATTCAGGTGGAGATACATCAAATAATGTGGCTTTTGGTCACATAAAGGCATGTCAAGTCAAATACAAGCGACTTCTAGACACATTCGGGCTTCGGGCAACTTCTTGTTGCATTCAGTTGACTTCTAGTCACATAGTATCGATTTCTTGTTGCATTCAGGAGACTACCAGTTACTTACAAGCGATTTTTTGTCGCGTTTAGGTGACTTCTAGTTACACACGAGCGACTACTTGTTGCGTTTTTGGTGACTTCTAGTCACATACAGGCAACTTCTAGTTGCATCATAGTCAGCTTAGTCACATCCAGAAGATTTCGGAATTCAGGCTCACTACTTACATGTGCACTCCTGTTAGATCAATGATGTTTATTCTTAACATTGTATCATCCTCATTTATTCTAATACTGTTTTATTATAATAGTTTTAATGATTCTTAAGTGATTGGGTGTGCTTTTATTTAAATGTGCTATTTTTATACATGTATGTTTTGTGTAAATGTTATGAACAACGCCATTGAATATGTGCACATAAAAATAGGCGTTTAATTAAATTAAGAAGTTTCAAGTTTCAAGTTTCATTACCTGGTGGGGTTCTGGTGTGGAATTCCACTAATGAAAATCATCTTATTGGGATACAGACCGCCAACGTTCGTCACAAACGGCGTGGGCTAATAAAAGAAAATTGGAATATCAGAATTCAACGTTTTTAGGGGTAAATACTAAAACAAACGTCTGATAACAGAAAAAAAAGTTTGATATCGAACGCGCATATATTAAGAATAATATTGCCTATACTGGGGAGCGAACACACACCTTCACGGCGACAGCGCCAAACAATATTTATTGAGAAGTGGATTAGCTGATGGAACTAGTATCATAGTCATTGTCAAGATGCATCTCATTATCAAACACCTGATCAGCATAGTAAAAAACAAATGCAAATTTGCTGACACTCAGTCCTATGTAGCCCGAATCGTGCGTCTAAAAGCAGTGTTGATTATTACATATATATATTTCTTAATTTGCTGTAAAGAATTTATTAATATGTTAAAAAGTTGGGAAAGTCAATCTCTACATGTATAACAAGTTAACTATTGTGTGATGGTATTTGTGTAGTGTTTTAATTATAAACAAGGTTTGAAAAGGTATTTTAAAAAATTAAACACGATGGCTCTAGAGGGAATATTGAAATGAATGTTGTAGTTGCGTCGTAGAGTTTTGTTCTGACACCCGAAATAGACATCATTGCAGGTACCACACTTTATTACTATTCAATAAATAATCCTTTTTATCAATAATTGTCTCCTCTTATTAGCATTTTACATCTGTTTATAACAATATAATAACAGTATTTTTGAAATTGTTAAAAACGATAATTTTATTTTCACACCTCATCATCTACAAAACACTATATGGTGACTACAATACAGAAACACCTTAAAATTAATTGTCAAATCGTTTTATTTGGTATTTAGTTGTACAAAACAGGATTGCCTTAAACTAAAAGTAGGGCACATAGCATTGCCAATCCAGACACAAGAGGAATGTATGTTTCACATGTATACGTCTGATGTCTTGTCTTGAGCATTTTCGATGTTCAAAACCAAATCAATTGCCCTTCCGCCATCTCTCCGTCTGTCTAAAATCCTAATAAGTATCTACCTTTCTAAGGTTTTTATGCACATGTACCATTATAGTATGTATGGTCGATAACGATGTGTTTCTTTCAAAGCAACGGACAGAGCTGGCTAATCAAGTGCAGTATAGATTGTGTCACATTATGGTTACAGCTCATGACACATAGTTTTAAGTCGTTTTTTAACTTTGCATGTATAAGTTGATTATATACTTACGGGGTTGTATATTGGAGCTCCTTGTGGAGCAGAAAACCCATGGGGAGCTCCTGGTGGTGTAGGGAACCCGTGGGGTGCTCTTTGGGCGGGATATGGAGAGAAGTGCTGTAATTAAAAAGAGTTTCTTAATTATTTTAGTAAGATTTCATGTAATTAAGATTTGGCGCATTTCTAAATAAAACTATTTTAATTGAAAATGCATTTTCCTTTTATAGGACAGCTGAGACAACGCACTTCCGGAATTATTGGATTATAAACAAAGTGTTATTTCATTTCGCATCGAACTTCAGATATATACAATCACTAACTAATATGCGTATTCACGTAGCCCTAAGAGACAAAACAGTAAAGTTTAAATATTATATCAACATGCAAATTTGCATAATATTTGATAAATACTAACCTGATTGATCGAAAAACATTTGAATAAACGCAGAAAGTAATGCGTTGTTCATGTGTGCTTATACAATGAGAAAAGTAAATTAAGTATGCAAAACTTATAGGATTTAGGCTTACATTATAGGGTTCCAAAAAAGTCATCTGAAGTCAAGTCTCGGCGAATCAAAGTAAGTTTGTGCAGATTTTGCGGTTTAGTCAAAACGAGGTTGGATTTTAAACGGAAGTGGAATTCCGGTGAACGATAAAACGGTAATTTGAGAAGACCCCGGATTCTGACTGAAAAATGTTCATGGTTTCGGAAAGAAGTAAGTAACAAAACTTACACCACTACCTCCGCTATAAGGAGGTTCAAACCGGATGGTCTTGACCAGGAGTCCTTGCTCTACAGTGATATGGGTGACTCTGTGCTTCTGGATCCGGTGATTGTAGTCGCAGAAATGGCGGCCATTTACCAACACCTTAAAAGATAAATTAAGGACTTTAATATCCTTTATGTTTCAATCGCATCACATTACTTATTATGTATAAGCAATTGTGACAAAAGCCGACTATATACTGTACATGTAAAAACCCCTTTTTCCTGGTTTCTGGCTTGTAAAAAGTGTTTCAATCAATCAATCAATCAATCAATCAAATTAAACTCGGTACTTAAGTTGAAGATGTAATGACATTCCAAGAAATCACTTTTTTGATAAAGAAATCGAAAACAATCCTACCGAGTACTTGTCTGGCTGGACAAGAATAGTTACGTCACAGTGTTGTCCTCGGTTGAAGGGAAATCCCCCATGCCTTTCTTCCTTTCCCCATGCGCCTCCCTGCAAACTGTTTCGCACCACCTGAAGTCGGGTGAATGGATGTTAGTTTTACAAACAATTTTGTAGTATCTGCACATGTTACGACGTTTGTTACATACAACTTTTGAATCATTTATTGATTAACTAGTTATATCATATTAAAGGGTAGTGCTCCGGTCCTGAGTCCATTTTATAATGTAATTGACAGCTGTTAGTAGTAATCTTTTTTTTTACGTTTATTAGAACGTGGTGGTCTTTAACTCCGTGCGTATGCGAAAAAAACTCAAACGGTTTGTTTCAATTATTCGTGAGCATTGATTTGTCAAATAATACCATGGATATCTTCCAAAATAGGACAGGTAAATTGCTGTGCAATCTTGTAAATTATTGGTTTTACTTAAGATCGTGAATTCTGACTGAATAAAGTATATATTTCTAATTATGTTGAATAGTTCAGATACATTCATCTTAAAATACGTTAGTGCAGTCATGGCTTCATGCGTAAAATTAGCCTTTCCATGTAATCGACTAATTAAGCTATGTTTTAATGGTATATAAGTACTTCAAGCCTGTACACGTATGTTTGAGCCAGAAATCGATATATCTCGAAATTTCCCACCTGATTTTCAGTGAAACGTGGATTGAACACAAATGCACACTCACTACGCGGATCTATGCTTCCTCCACATTGCAAGGAGATCAGAAATCTGCAAAATGCAGGAATTTCTTTATAGTTATATTTGAAATTAAATATAGATACAGAAGGCACGTGGTATGTAAAGTGAGATGTGTATCTCATCCGGAAGCTGAGAGCAACAAGGACTGCAATATGTACGTCGGTTTCCAAGTAGATGTACGTCAGTTTACAAGTGGATGTACGTCAGTTTACAAGTAGATGTACGCCAGTTTACAGGTAGATGTACGTCAGTTTACAAGTAGACTTACGTCAGTTTACAAGTAGATGTACGTCAGTTTACAAGTAGATGTACGTCAGTTGACAAGTAGATGTACGTCAGTTTACAAGAAGATGTACGTCAGTTTACAAGTAGATGTACGTCAGTTTACCAGCAGATGTACGTCAGATTACAAGTAGATGTACGTCAGTTTACAAGTAGATGTACATCAGTTTACAAGTAGATGTACGTCAGTTTACAAGTAGATGTACTAAATTAATTGATGCATCAAACCTTTACTCCAAATATACGCCTTTTTACGCATGCGCAACCAGTGTAGATCCAGATTAGTCTGCACATCTGTGCCGTCTGATCAGGACTTGCACTGATCGCATTTTGGTCAGAGATAACCGATCAAATCAAAAAGGCAGTTCAGATTCTGATGAGACGACTAGGATGTGACAGCTCATCGAAACACTCTTAAAGGTATATCTATGGAGGATAGGGTTAAAATAGGTAACCGAACGTACAGCATCATTATAATTATAAATTTTAGAAATTTAGATTTTTTAGACATAAATAATGAAGTTTACCCGTTGTGGTGCTGCTCGGACGTACCGGATACATGTATTTGCATACCATCTTGTAGACCGCCTGGAATAGGGCCAACATACGGGATTCCCTAAAATACAGATTCATTCTTTATTTTTCTTGATTTTTAAAGATGCGAACACATTTGTTTATAATAGTTGAAATTATTTTTGAGCCAATGACAATACAGTATTTTTCAAATATTTCGAACCTTAATTCTCATAAAGTCGCGCGTCTGAAATGTGTTTATTATTGGTCGATTTCCTCCGTGATATTGTTCGAACATTTATTGTTAACATGTGTAGTTCGTGGACGATCTTCTACAGTGTTCAAGGAGGCGTGACTTAGAAAGTCTGAGGAAAAGAAAAGCATTTAAATATTTTAGCTCTTGTGTTTTTTTTGGCTTATGATAATCTTTTTAAATTGCCTAATCCTTTATTTCATAGATACTTCTGTTATCACATAGGCGGTCAGTTTAGTTCCAGATCACCCATAAAACCAATGTTATCTGATCAGTATTTGCACTTTCCCTTTTTTATCACAAATAATATTGTGAGAAGTGTCGATCGTGATCAGACTTCACGGATGAGCCCCTTGATCCGGATATTAACTTTTTTGCCATACTATAAAAGATTTATTTATGAAGTAACTGGTAAATGGAATTTCCACGGATGAACCCTTGTTTCTCAACCCAATGAAAGACTGTTACATACTCAGGTTGTTTTTTCCTGAGAGTCAGTTATGTTCACCTGGTGTTTTCAGAAAAAGAAATTGCATAAAGCACTTTCTAAAATATTCTCTCAGTACATGTTTACGGACCATTGAATGAAAAGCTATTATCAGTTTGACTATTGATTTGGTGCCTACCCATACATGTATATGGTAATTTAGGCGGCTTCTGTTTTGTCAAAAATAATTTCGATCATTATATACGTTATAGTTTATTTGGAGGCTTGGATGAAAACTAAACGGTCACCCAGCTGCGGTGGGCCTGACCGTTTAATTTTCACACAAGCCTCCAAATAAACTATAACATATACTTAATTTTTAAAGACTTGGTATAGTGGCAATAAACTGGCAATAGGTTTAAAGCTGGCCATCAAAATTTAATTGGCATCATGTTTTGTTTCTGTTTTAATTGGTGACCTCGTTAGTAAGACAAACATAAAACCTTATTAAACAGCAGCATTTGTCAGCATGAGATTTAGGTCAATGTTCATGAATTAATTTCAGAAAAAGAAATAAAAATAAATTAAGATCTAAAAGACAGTGAATAATTGATTCCTAGAAAACATAGTGCGCAACGCTCGTTTTTAATTTCTTTCTTAAAAGAAAAAGAAACTTCTGTTGCTTTTTTTGATGTTTCCGTATAGCATCGTTGTGAATTTGTGAAATTTAAAAAAATCAATTAAAATCAGTGCAAAGCAGTTATTTCACTCATAGTCTTCAAGAATGATACTGATGTTTGAACATGGTGTATAACTTCGAACAAAGAATTAAAAAAGCCCCATTTTGTCACGGAGCGTCACAAGAATGAATACACCTGGTATCCATTTTGTTTTTAAATGATTATCTGTTTAACTTCGTTATTATTCATCGCCGATAAAGGAGATATCTTTATAGCCTCTTTGATATCGATCTTACTTTGTTATGTGAATACTGATACTTTAAAACTGATAAATTAAAAATTCAAAACGACGACTTGAATACCAGTAAAACAACTTGTTATTTAGTCTAACAGCTTACGTAAGTACATGTACATTTACAAGTTAAATTATTAAAAGATGCCTATTCACAGTTCAAAATAGAATTCTATAACGTCTCATTTGTAGTTAATATTAATTGCAATAGTATATACATTGTAGTGCCTATAAGTGGATGAAAAGAAACGAATTTCGCCGAAATTTGGGAATGCTCAGTACATTTATAGATATGTTGCTGGCGAATGTTTTACTGCATTAGTTAAACTTTCACAAAATTGGCTTCAAATATTTTCACTTGTTGACTGCTTCATAAGAATTAACATCATATTAATATTGTTTACAGATCATTTACAATTTATATAATGAATTTTTATATTCGAATACACTTACGTGTATCATTTTCGTGCTGACAAGCTATATATTTTGGAGAAATTACTTATTATTCATCTAAAGCAGTTTTCTTCTTAATATGGTTTTGAACGTGAGTTAAAATGAATGTTTCAGTACAATATGTGTCTTGTTTCTGGATCGACAAATAAATAGTGGCATGGGTGCATTTACGTGTAATTTGAATACTTAAGCAAACAAAGATCTTTAATTTCAAGGCTAAAATATACCTGTTACAGTATATATCTGTCATATACCTTTAAGTTTAAAATTCGTCAAGCGGAATAATAAAAAATAACTAATTTTTCTTTTGTTTAATTAAAAGGAACAACACAAATCTGATCATCATTGATTAAAGTTTCCAACCCAAAATCATCTTAATCATAGTTAAGTCAGACTAGGGTATATGGATAACAATCGAACAAAACCGAAGTCAAAACTTCACTCTCAAAATTGTGATCCGTTTAAAAAAAATGAACTATTTACGTTCTATGCTACATGTTCGAGTATAGAACACGCTTTGGAAATGACAAATATAATAAATAAAGTACATAAAATAAAGTACTCACGGGGTTGTTGACTGTAGTCGCCATTGAAAATTATCGGATATTGTATTCGCACGACAAGTTAATATTACGGATTAGTTTCGCCTTATCATGTAGTATTTGTTGCCTCATTCGGGACGTTTACATTCGGGTATCAGTGTCACACGACAATATGTTTGTTTTGTTTTAATGCGAATGGCACAGCCTATTCATTTTAAACTGTATAATTATACACGCTTTCCATGTGCAACTGTACTTACAACAGTTCATCTAGCTTTACACCAGACATGTTAATGAGGCCCATCTGAATGTTAAACCCAGTGGCGTAGCTACTATAAGGCCATGTAGGCCCGGGCCTACAAGTGGGACAAGAAAATGACATATTCAAAAGTCCCGAAAATACAATAAAACAGTAGGGGTGGAGATGATAGCGGGTTGAAGCCGTTTGGTTGAATCAAGTGTGTGACATTGATTTGCCTTCTTTGGAAAATCATAGTTTGAAATTTTGTTTTGATAATTTTACTTGAAAATACTTTGAAACGCGCATTTTGCTATTTTTAATCTCCGCTTGTTTCCGGCTTCTTTGGGGCTTTAATCCCAGACCTCCTTACCAAGGGGCAACTGCCCTTTGAAATCCCTAGTATGGGCCTACAACTTGAAAAAAGCTGGTTACGCCCCTGAAACCGCAAAGGTATATAAGCGTAGTAAAATTATATTTTCACCATTACTGTTTAAAAATTATCAAGTAACCGTAGCGTTAATTTTTATTGCTGTTTAAATGTTTCTAAATAAATGTCACAATGGGTTTTCATTGTTGATTCATATTTTCACTTGTGAACTCATAAATGTGTAGCAGTTCGGCCTTAATTGCAACACATCAGTGAATTCAGCAGTTTTACAGTTACTCGCCTTGCTTTGCTCATTCCTATTTCCCTACATTCCATTGACCACCGACCAAAATTTCCGATGCCTTAAAGGTATTGCGCCTTTCGCCATTGCTTTGCCATAGACAAAAAAGAAAAATATATAAAAAAATATAAAAAAATCACTCAAACGACACATTGCAGTTCCATCAAACTTTGCACAAACCAATGTTATTAATACTGTTAAATTCAAATATGCTAAGAAAAGTTAGAACAGTAAAGAAAAGTAGTTAGATCCCCCCCATAAAATTGTGTTACCTGTTCTGTTTGACAATGAAGTTGCTTCTTATGTTGTATATGTTTGTATGCAGAATTGTCTATTTGATGGGTAAACTGAGGCTTATTTACCAAGAAAACTGGTACTTTGTGTTCGTGTAAAAAATTTTAAGACAGGTTTTTGCACCCTAAAACGTGGTTGAAACTCTTGGTGGCAAAAAGTTTTTCCAATAACCATTCCAATATGGCTTATCCCTCGGATTCTCTATTTCATAAAATGTTTCTTGAAATGTATCATGAAACTTTAAATGACGTTTAGAAAAAGCTTAAATCAAATAATTTTCAGGCGTTGTAGTCTGCTTACGCTTTCTCAACTTTCTACACTTCGCTACCTGATACATTAATAAGAGACAAGCTAACCAGTCTCATTGAAACAACGTTTGCTAGAGAAAATAAAACCTTCATCGCTTGTATGAAAATAGGGCATTTTTTCAGATGGCTCTTAATATATAATTATACTTTATGGACTTGTCAAGACCTAATAGAGTCGCTAACTTTCTTACATGATAATATTTGTGTTAGATTCGTTACCTCTATTTATAAACAAGTAATAGGCATCCCAATGGGTACTAATTGTGCACCCCTTGTTGCTGATCTGTTTTTATACTGTTATGAAAGAGACCTTATGTTATCTATTTCTACTGGACATCAAGTTGATATTATTACAGCTTCTCCTCGAGGTACCTTGATGATTTATTAAATATATATAATAACCACTTTCCATCACTGGTTAGTAAGATTTACCATAAAGAACTACAACTTATTAAAGCGAACACTTCAGAAAAGAAAGCAAACGTTCTCGATCGTAATCTGTCCATTGAAAATGGTTACGTCACTACTAAAATATATGATAAAAGATATGATTTTAAGGTTTTAGAATTGTAATATTTCCGCCAAACATCGACTTATGCCGTCACCTATTTGTGTTTTCCGAACGCCGATTCGTACGTTTCCGTTTGATACTTTTTTCGTAAATGGAGTCTACTCTTGAGGTGTTTCCCGCGATTATGATGTCATTTATTACTAAATCAAATAATAAAAAATGCGGATATGAAATTGATGTAATGTTAATAAATATTTTCATAACAAATACTCAAAATAAGACTGTAGACGAACAACACTCAGCAATGAATACAGGTTATACGAAATTGACATTCTTTTGATCAATCCTCTGTGGCGCAGTGGTAACGATCAGGACTCTTCATTTTGACGGACCCGGTTCAATCCTCCGGAGAGGAACTTTTTTTCCTTTTTCTTCTTTTTTTGTAAATTATTGGCAGGTATTTTTTTTTGAAAAATGGTATAATCAATAGTTTTAAAATTCGGAAATAATTGTTTTTAATCTTCATCTTCATTTAGAAGCCATGAAAACTGAAATATTGTAATGATATTATTACAAAATACTGACTCTTTTATAATACAGCAACATAATTACGATATGAAAATAAAATGATTGTGGAATCTGTACTTTAATTTAGGAAAATGTTGCTATTTTATTGTTTCTATATTTGAACAATAATTTTTGTGATACTTGTCTTATAAAAGTAATTTTATGTGTTTGCACGATGATTTTTCCCTATTAAAAAAGAATGGTTTGGTTGCTATGGTTACGGCTGCCAAAATTACTATTTTGAAGTTAAATTTTAACCAGCATATCTGATTGCTTGCGCATTTCTTGTTTTTCAAAACATTTGAGGGGTCATCAAAAAATGACATTTCGTAAACCAAGCCCTTTGGTTTTTGATGTTTTTAACAGTTTGGTCTGGTCCCCTAGGAACCTATTTTGTATCCCAATAAAATGAAAACGAGACGGTAAAGTGCTTTGATTTTTTAATATTTGATTTTATACACATTGCAGATAATTTTTATGTATAACGATTATTTCACTGCATTAAACATGCACGAAAATTTCAGATAAAAACTTGCTTAATTTTTGCAGCTCGGAAAAATGTGCATTTCCGAAGCTGGGGTGCACTTAAAAAGTCAATTTATAAAGGGTTAGAAATAAATTCTTAACATAATGCTCGCTGTTCAGGTATGATGTCCTTTATCAATTAGCCTTTATTTTAAAAAGATTTACAAGGTTTGTAAGAAATAGAGATGAATTTAGCTTCTAGTATGTTTGATTTTACAGCCCATTTTTCGAAACAGAGGGCCCCTTCTAAAATACTGAATTTCCCGAGTTACGCACGGTAAATGTTTTTTTTAAAACTCTTGTTTAGATGTCTAAATGGATGTACTTGGATACTTAATAATCGCAATGTTTTGCAGGAACAGAAGTTGTTTATCCTATGAATCTGTAAAGGAAGATTTGGAGACAGATATAAAGTTGTATTACATTGAATTTGGAGCACATACCAGGATATCTTATGTATGTTTATAAATAAATATATTTTATTTGTTCAGGCTTGAAAGGTCACGGTATGCGTATTACTTATTTTCCCCTTATTCAGTAAAAAACAATTAACATTATGCTCCAAAATAATACTTTTGCTAAATTAGTCTTCAAAAACATGGACATGACATTGTTCTAACAGCAAAGGTAAATCAAACAGCGACTCAAACGTCAGCGCCGTGACGGTGCGGGTTCGCTCCCAGTTAGAGGCAATATCATTTTGAAATTCACAGTAGCGTTATTTGTGCAGTGTGGCGGTCGTAAAAAGTCTCCCCTTACAAATAGTCAATACTGTAAGCAGTAAAATAACCCGTTATCGATGTCGTGCAGTGATGATAACTTATATCGTGGCTATCCGATCAACCTCTTTGGTGGTTGTCCCGGTTGGCTCAGTTTGTTGCGTCGTCGGAATTGCAGGGCTAGGCGCTTTCGCCGTGACGATGCGGGTTCGCTCCCAGTAAGAGGCAATATCATTTTAAATCATTTCCAGCATTTGCAACCAGTGTAGGTCTAGATCAGCCTGCACATCTGTGCCGTCTGATCAGCGCTTGCACTTGTTTGATTTAATTCTTACCAGAACATGCTCTTATGTGTGTTGGAGCTTATTCGCCAACGTTTGCTTGTTTGTTCGTATAAGAACCTATATGGCCATGTGTGAAGTGCATCCTAGAACCTTTTTTTAATTCCCAGCGACATAATTATTCTGACACTGGTCGTTCCAAAAGGTAACCCCTCACATTATCTTCTTCTTGGATTGCTTGTGGTGTCTTATAATTGGAATTAATCGCAGATGCTCTCTTTTCCACTTTGTTTTTTTGGCAGTATGTGTGTATGGGGCGGGTGGGGCTGTGTTTTCGGAGTGTTGCTTTTTCTGTTATTCATGTTCACCGTTTTAACTTTTGGAGCGGGTTTATTACATGAAATAACAAAAGTTAGTACATTATAAGAGTTTAACTTTTTTTGCATAAACATATTTCAAGTTTTCACTTGATTTTTTGAGGCAAGGAAAAGTCATTTAATTTGGAAATACACACTTGTGTATTATTTGTCATTATTTTTAAACTCTTACACTGCACGATATCCCAGTCATGACACCAAAAATCTTACAGTGTAAGGGTTTAGTAATAACTATTAAGATTAAGACTGGTCTCCAGATTTAGTTTTTTTGATCTTGGGCCCAGATGTCCTTGAAATAAGCCGTGAACTAGTATAGATCAATAAATGATAGAATTCACGTTATTTCGTGTGGATAAGTCGATAGTCACCCAATACTCTGTTTATATAACAAGAATGATTTTATGCCAACTTAATAATAATGTGTGTGACGACGTCACCCTGGCTAACCTGGTACGCTTCGCGAACGGCACTACGCCGCGATCACGGCATATGCAACGCTTTTAACCGGCATAACCGGTGTCAATGTATGAAATTGTGTGGGGTAAAGTAAGAAAATCGCAGAGTTTTTGGTTAGATATTTAAATAACACTCAAACCAATAGGCCTGTACGGCTGTCAAATCATGACTATTTATGATTCTAGTCTTCTCTGTGTCCAGAATGCAGTAGTTTGCTCAATCATTTGTGAAAATTTTTTGCTGCAAAAGTTGAAAATTTCCTGTTCAAACGAAGTTTTCTTGACCTAAACTGAAGTCTAGTGAAGAATTATGACTTCATAAATATTGTCTGTATTGGAGGACGATGCAGTGTAAAATTTGAGTGTGTTTAATCTATATTTAGAAATAAGGGAAACTATACCATTATCCAGTCAAGAATTTGCATTATCCATTCACTTTTTCTAGGCGAATCCCCATTATCCAATTTGCTTCAGGTGCCTCAGAAAAAAAGATGTTTGTTAAGGAATATACTCATAATACGGACTAAAGCTGGGTGGCATATTGATTGTCGATGTTTGGGCTTTGATAACAGCAGTGTCGTTTACAAAAAAAACATGTTTAAATTTATTTTAAATGGGCATAATACGTAGTTTTTTTTGTAGAAATCTGGAATGTTCGTGATCATTTTCCTTTGTTTTACTTTATCTGAAGGCCGATTCCAAATATATGGGTATGAGAGGAAGGCTAGGACATCGCTTGATTGTTGTCTATCGCAAAAGATAAGTATTAGATCACAATAACATGAAATTCATACAATTACTAACCTCTCCATGGTGTTTCCTCCGACCTGGCGATCTATCATTATTCTCACAATCTATCATTATCCGCGATTCTCATTATCTAGGTACATACCGTGAATGATACTCAGGAAAAGCGCGTGTCGTCGTAGGATGTGACTTTTCGATTTCTAATTATTGGCAAGCCGATAGTCTAAAAACAATTATCACGAGGCAGCAACGGCGTTCCATACTAATTCCTTTAGTTAAACTCCATTCACGACTTTCTACTTTACCAACAACCTAAATAGCCTCTAAAACTCAAAATATGTAACAAACACTTCGTGAAATACTTTGCTGTATTTGAGTAAGCATCTGGACAGTCGACTGACATAGTATACATATAACAGTCTTATTCATATCATAATAAAACACAATTCCTTTTATCTATTTGAAAGCTTGTATCATAATACATTATACATTTATGTTATATAGAGAAACATAGCTACTGCTCAACGTGACAATTATTTATCGAAAATATATTAAGCTCTTCAATAATTTACTCACATATGCATAGTCCGTCATTACTATATTTTAATTTTAAAGTAACTAGACTGTGTCCACAGGACACTGATGCCCCCACTGCTGCAATAACATTTGTTACAAAATTTTGTACCAGGTATTAACAACATGTGGTGATCATGATTAGTAAATGAGGAGTAAGTGCCACAAAATTTAATAACTAACATAAACAAAAGGCCATACCTGTGGTTAAAATTGTTGCAAGACAATGTCCTTTACAACAATCTTCACATCATGTCTAATCATCTGTGCAAGTTTGAAAGAAATCAGCCAAATAGAAAATGTGAAGTTGATGCCACAAAATTTTGTAAGTGAAATAAACAAAGGGCCATAACTGTGGTAAAAATGGCAGCAGAAAAAAAATCTTTTTTTATGATCATCTACCCAGCCATCTTGATCATGTGTGCAAGTTAGAAAGAAATCTGTCCAAAAGTAAATGAGGAATTGATGCCACAAGATATTATTACTGAAAAAAAAAACAAAGGGCCATAACTCTGGTAAAAATAGTCGCAGGAAAAAATCCTTTCTTCACGATCATCTACACATCCTGCTTCATCATCTGTGCAGGTTTGCAAGGAATCTGCCCTGTAGTTTAGGAGGAGTTGATGCCACAAGATTTAATTACTGAAATTAACAAAGGGCCATAACTCTGGTAAAAATGGTCGCAGAAAAAAATCCTTTCTTTACGATCATCTACACATCCTGCTTCATCATCTGTGCAAGTTCGCAAGAAATCTGCCTTATAGTTTAGGAGGGGTTGACGCCACAAGATTTAATTAATGAATATAACAAAGGGCCATTACTCTGGTAAAAATGGTCGCAGGAAGAAATCCTTTCTTCACGATTATCTACACATCCTGCTTCATCATCTATGCAAGTTTGCAAGAAATCTGCCGTGTAGTTTAGGAGAAGTTGACGCCACAAGATTTTATAACTGAAATTAACAAAGGGCCATAACTCTGGTAAAAATGGTCGCAGGAAAAAATCCTTTCTTTACGATCATCTACACATCCTGCTTGATCATCTGTGCAAGTTTGAAAGACATCCGCCTTATAGTTTAGGAGGAGTTGATGCCACAAGATTTGGGGACGTACGGACGTACGGACGGACGGACGAGTGCAACTCTATATGCCTCCCACTTTGTGGGGGCATAAAAATAAATATGTCTGTACTATTCGACTGTCCAAAGCTGAATGACCAGTTTGACAAATTTAAACAAAATCCTCGTGCGTATCTTACTATCGTACTATCGTACCCTTAGCGTTCATTACATTTAACCAAGAAAAAATAATTTTCTTCTTATTCGATTTCACTCAAACGAAGAAAATTACATTATCCTACTGTAGAGCCTCGTTTTGAAGAGTTCGAATGAAAAAAAATGTTTTCAGACGTACTGCTCGCCTTTGCAAAATCAGATCGTCTGAATGATTGATTTATTTCGGTGTTGCCACACTTAAGTCTAATTTCTGGTTTTTGCAAATTTCCCGACTGCCGTCTGCTTAAACATTTTCAAACTTTGACTAACTAAACGGTAGAGTGTGACGTAAATGTGGTCATTGGACACTTTCAGTTTCTTAGTAAATTAAATTTTTCGTGACGCAACTTTGCAACTTTATCAGGTTGTTTGCATTGTTTCTATCAAGTATTTTGCTGCATTTATTATTGGCAACAGAAAAAGATTGATAAGACAGTACCTGAAATTCGAAGAATGTGCTGGTACTATTTTGTCATACCGAATGGTTTTCATTTCTGTTTCAATTACAGTACTTAATTAACTGTTAAAGTGCTAACTTTCTTTTTACGCTCAGTATAGATTTCCTGTTAATACTAAACAAGATAACACGGCGAATTCAAATGTGTGTAAAATATCGCTTGTTAACCATTATTTAAGTTGACTTGACTGTCGAGTGACACACTTGAACCTCGTGCATAAAATAATTAGTGCACGAAATATACGTTTCCTTTGAACTTCACAGATCTTTGTACCAATAAATAACAAAATCGAACTGCTTTATATAATGTATATAGTGTACTTAGCACTTTGGCTTACAGAAACGTATCTAAAACGTATCCAGTACATATTAAACACAAAACCTGCATTATGCAACCTCTCACATATAAATTCAACTGTAAGATTATCATAAATGACTGTATGACATTCAGTATATACTGAACCAAAAAAGAAACTTTCGCAAAGTATGTAAGCATTGTGTCACATTTAGTTAACTCTCTATCGTTTTTGAACATGTACTTAAAGCATAATTTCGACAAAGTCAGAATATGTCAGGCGCGACGACACGTTAAGACGTCGCACTGTCAATGGCATTCTTGTGCTCATAGCTCTTTGCTGACTTATTGCATATTCAAGCATACAAATCAAGAAAAGCTCTGCTACAAGCAGTATACATTTGTCTGAATTCTCTACTTGCATTCATTCAAATAGATGAATAGTGAACTTTAAAAGCCACTGAACTGAAAAATATAAAAGGCTTGGTTACATTTAGACAGTATTTTAAAATGCATATTACTGCTCGTGCCTAGCCTCGGGTTGAACGTAACTCAATACTTACACAAGTAGACAGTACAAGTTTGATTCATCCAAAAAAGGGTGGGCGTATTAAATCATTCAATAATAATAATAATAATAATAATAATAATAATAATAATAATAATATAATAATAATAATAATAATAATAATAATAAGGACGAATGAGTGAAAAAGTTAAGGTAAGAATAAATATTTGCTAAATCTTTACAAAAACTACGCCTGAATATACACATGGTAACAGAAAAACATACACTAAAATATTGATTGTCTTGAACAAAGTCTCTCACACTGAAAGCATTGCAATTCTTATGGAACTGTGTTTCATTCTTAAACAATACTTGTTTCAATTCTGTTGTTGTTGTTTCAACATTAAAGTACATATTTTTCGATGGATTTCCGTTGTATCATCTGAATTTACTGGATGCGGACCTGTGTCAGACGAACGTCGCCATCAATCCTGAGCGCGTCTATGCTGTGCAAGGGTTGGATGCGATGGCGAAACTCCACCAAATGCTGATTGTTCACCGCTACCTTTATAATAACAGTAAATAAAAAAAAATAAAAATGAAGAATTGATTTCAGATTGCTATATCACTCATTAACATTTTCTCTACTTACAGTTAGGTTTTTAAAGTAATTTAAAAGAAAACGTTCTTTTTATGACTAAAGTATAAAGAGATGCTTATAACAATAAAACATCAAACTAAATAATTTAAGAAACTAGTATTTGTTCAATAAATTTGTAAAATTACAACATCTTTGTTAATATAAATCTATATCTTTTTCACCGGCTAAATTCTTTGTGCAACGTTTGTCATAAGTTTTATTATTATAATACTAATCTTTGTACTGTTGTTGCAATTTTCACTTCGCTTCTTGCATCCGAATACAAGATTGTTCAAACGTTTAACATACTTTAAAGCAATACATTTATACAAAATGAACATGTTTTGGAATGACTAATACAGTGACACTCTCATAAAAATCATCTCAATCCATAAAATGTTCTTTTACTGACCATTTTAACAGTTTTGAAATTATCCCACCCACCCAAAATAGTCCTATCCGATATCAAAACCACATCAATGCCATGTTCCGAAAACATGTATTGTCTTTATGAACAAATTAAATTTGTTCGCAATAAGACAACCGTATTAACAGGGTTAAATAAGAAACACTGAAAATGGCATCATGCAAATATCGGTTCAAACTATAACACCATGCGTAATTTGTATAATCGTTTAGTTCATTTTAACTAGAACATATTTTTAGAATAATTAGTAGAATAAAGATGCTACTTGTGTTGACAGAACAAGAAAAGAACAGGTCACACAAAAGCCATGATGTTAATGGAGTGAAAAAGTCGAGTTTATTCTTTGAAAATAGCTATTTAATTAGTTTCCATTAATTAAAAGTGCGATTTTATTAGTTCGCAACACCATGCAACATACACCTCCATAGAACTAACTTAAAGAGGAATATGTTATAAATCCATAAAACTGCACACACAATACACAGACAAAAAATAAAAGTACGTGCAAAGTTAAAATCTTGGAAAGATCTATGAAAAAATAAGTTAAATTAGTATATTTATGTTCCACGCTCAGTACGGTACTGAAAATTGTGATTTCGACAATTACTCTAATACATGTACCATATCCGTTTTCACTTTGTTAATCATTTAGCTAAGATTCTATTCCACTGTGTTCTAAGGCTTATTATGTCAGTGTCCGATACTTTTACGAGTTAACGATTCCGCATATATTTATCCTATCTGATGTCACTACGATGCATGCGTTCTTTTATTCTGAGCAATTTTCCAAGTTGATCGGAAAACAAGAAATTTATAAATCATATTTACACTTCCTACCTGACCAGTTTCTTACAAGTTTATGTGCAAGACATATAATATATGTATTTTTGTAGATATACCAATAAACATAATCATAAAAAAAAATGTGTTTGTATTTTTGTAGAAAATACCAATAAATATAAGCATTAAATATGTTTAAATTTAATTCATAAAAACGAGACTGGATGTTTAGGAGCGGTATATATAAATTTTGCATGTATCTTTAGAATACCTTAAAGCAATTGTGTTCAACTAGGATAATCATGTCAAAGTGAGCATTAGGAGTAAACGGAAAGTACGGCGCATTTCTTTGTTCGGAGCCCCAGTTTCCCTGTTTGTGGTTGGAGACGATTGTGTTGCGGTCATTGCCAAAAACGAAGCGAGCATCAAAGCACATGGCGACTTCGTGAGGCTCAAATTGGCTGCCTTTCTGCAGGTACACGGTGAATCTGTAAAAATATTCTAATTGTGCTTTTCCTCAAAAATCTTGAGTACAAGTCAGAACCCGCAGCCTGACAGTGGTTAGACGAGAATTAAAGAAAGAAGATTGAAGTTAACAACCGATTATTAATTCTAAACATGCACAATCCAACACAAGTATGCAACACTTAGACAAAACGATAGAAAAGTTAGGATCAAGGTATATTAAACCACTAGAAAAACGTTTACAAAGCAATCCACACCCGAAAGTTAAAGATGGCAAGAGATGCAAGCAACGACAGTATGTTTTGATCAACTTTCTTGGTAAGTGACGGTTAAGGTTCCGCAAACATTGCAAATGGCGAAAAGTGGCTAAATTTTCAAAATTGAATTTTGGAGGAAAAATGCCACCTTGATTTTAGTAACGAAATGTATTTAGCTAAGGATGTAGTTAATGTTTGCATGCTCAATTTAGTCTTATTCATGTTCTAATTACCGGCACATACTAAAACAAAAGAAAAACCGTTTGCATGAGAACTCTGAAATTCATGGACAATATAACAAAGCAACTCATACCTGAAATAAGTATTTGCTGGTCTACAATGTTTAGTGCAAATTCGTCAAAATAATGTTAGGGTTTTCAAGAAATTCAAGGAAACCTTACTTCCGGGTTTCTACTTTCGGTTTGAATTCTAACATTTCGATGTACCTTTTCAAAACTCGACATTAATTCCCACTGGCAGACCAATAAAAGTGAAGAAATATAGTGTCACATGGCTGTATTAAAGTTTGGATGCTCAAGTTGTTTTGAAAAAAAAAAGCTTTATTTACATAGAACAGACACACAAAAAAACGAAATACCGTTTTCACAAGAAGTCTGAAATGGCTGTTTAAAACGTCTAGAAAAATGATATAGGTATTACCTAAACACTTATTTACAATACTTTGTGGTCATCTGTTAAAATAATGTCAGAAATTTTAAGAAGTACATTTTGACTTCAAACCAAAACTGAAAGTAGTAAACCCGGAAGTAAGTTTTCCTTGAATTTCTTGAAAACCCTAACATTATTCTGACAAATTGGCACTAAACATTGTAGACCAGCATATACTTATTTCAGGTATGAGTTGCTTTGGTATATTGTCCATGGATTTCAGAGTTCTCATGCGAACGGGTTTTCTTTTTTTTTAGTATGTGCATAGTACTTAGAACATGAATTACACTAAATTAAGCTTGTATATCTTAACTTCATCCTTAGCTGAATACATTTCTTTACTAAAGTCTAGGTGGCAATAACTATTTCCCCCAACATTCATTTTTGAAATTTTAGCCACATTTTGCCATTTGCAATGTTTGCGACCTCTTAAAGTACACATAACAAACACAACAACCTCTGTGTTCATTGTACCTTGAAACAGTGAGGTTCGACAAGGATTATCATGTCAAAAAACTTGTCCGGTTGAAAGGGGAAGTTACTAACTTCCCGCTCTTCGTGACCCCAAGTATTGTGTTGCATCGTGTTCCTAACGATTTTGTTACAATCACTGCCGAAATGGAAGCGCACATCAAAGTGAAATGCAATGTCTTGTCCGGCGTGAAAATTCACATTAAATCTGGTAATAATGGAAACATGAAATGGTACAAAAGCATGTGACATAGACAACATAGAATTATAACTGATATAATAAATAATAATTTCCTTACAATCTTTATTGCATGAACTTTAATCTATTACAAATCTTTTATTGCTCCAGAGCTAGGGATGAGGGTATTAGATTTCAAAAACTGCTATATTAAATGTGAATGACGACATAAAAACTACACATTTCGATTTCAATTAGATTTTGACTCAGCGAGCTACCTCCGTAAACAACTGTTGCACTGAAGCACTTCACACTTCATGCGACGCTGTATTTTACTTCCAAATTAGGTTTTGCTGTCAATCAAATTTCTGTCGCCGTGGGTTCGTTCTCCTTGCGGATGTTGAAAAAATAACAAAAGGCGTGGCTTAAGGTAAAGCAACCTGAAGGCGAGATTAACAATGAACACCGTTCTGTCAATTATACTTTCCCGCGCTATTTCTCAACGAAAACATCATTCACCGCGCATCGTGTATGATGTTTGGTTGCAAGCCAAAATCTAACTGAAATCGAAATTTTAGTATACCGCAGAAAAATGAAACTAACCTTTTTTCAAATTAAAAAAATTTTGTTAAGTGATGCTTTAATTTATCTTTCATTTAATTTGTGGTATTTTCACTTATCTGGACATTTGATAAAGCAGGAAGATGTCTCAAACTGATTTATTTTTTGACAGTCAATTTGAGACGTTTACGGCATGAACAGAAGAAAACAACAAATAGTAAGTCTACGGATACAACGAAAAAAAATACCTTTACTTAAATATCTCCCTTTAAATTGAAGAAAGAAGAAAATATATCTCTTAATTTGTCACTTCCAAAACACATCTTTTTAGTTTTTTTTCTTTTTTTTATCGATAGATTCTGAACCGACAGCATTAAGGTAAACACATTTAGTAATCACATTTATCCTGATGTTTACATTCACTAGCATCATTACTGTAATAGAATTTCCCTTGTTATTTTGTCAAATTTTCATTTTGGCGCAGTATATATTTAAGGCACATGAGAAGAGATGTACAATTGGTAGACAAAATCAGTCCTTGTCATCGAGGTAACAGTTTCTCCTCCTTAGAACATATTATTGCTGTCTTGAAAAAATGTTTAACATGTTAACATAGATTTGATTAAAACCTAACACAATAAAAAACAGTTTTTTATGTTTAACAAAGCTGATTAGACATGAGTGTAACATTCTGATTCAGGGAAATTGGCTAGCCTTCGGCTCATAGGTTCATCAATATTACCATTATCCTGTTAACATGGAACATACCTGTTAACTATAATGTATTAAAAATGCGTGCATTTATAAAAGCTATAATTATATTAATTTAAACTGCACTATTTTATTAACTATGCTTACTTCCTTGGTCTTTTAAGAGATTCTGGTTTCTATATACTGTAAGTTGGTTTTAACATGGATGTAATATAATTATCATATGTGACGTATCATGACAAAATTTTATATGTGACGTATCATGACAAAATTTTATATGTGACGTATCATTACAAAATTTTATATGTGACGTATCATGACAAAATTTTATATGTGACGCATCATGACAAAATTTTATATGTGACGTATCATGACAAAATTTGGAACCATTGAATTTGCGAAAGTGAAAACCCCAACCAAACATGGCCATGCTCAGTTTGAAATTCGCAGATGTTTTCAGCATGCTTTTCTGACTGAATTGCTTAAAGTGTAGACATTGGTCAAAATGCGCGGATGATTAGCTCAATTTTGTCATGAGTTTTCACATACACACAAATAAAAAAACCCGACACATTTAAAAATGGAACATTTTGAATGATGCGACATTTCTTTGCTGATTAAACATGTCGATTGTTGCCTTAAATTTGTAGGCGATTACCTAAATTCGTAGGTGATTACCTGGTGGGGTTCTGGTGTGGAATTCCGCTTATAAAGATCATCTTGTTGGGATAGAGACCACCAACATTCGTCACAAACGGCGTGGGCTAATATATCATAATAAATGTGTCAGAAAAAAACTTTAACAGGGTTAATACTAAGACTAAAGATGAATACGTTTGTTAACAATCAATTTGTTCAAAAATCTATGTTAAATTGTTTTGTTTCGTATTCATTAAATTTTGTATAATTGCCTTTAATTAAAAGTCGTGCATGTTTTACATGTATACGTGTCGTGTTTTAAGCCTTTTCGCTGTTCAAAACCAAAATCAAGTTCCCATCCACCATCTCATCGTCAGTCAAAAATCAGATTTAGAATCTACCTTTCTATGGTTTTGCCTTTATAACATGTACCTTAAAAACCAACGGACGAGACTGGCTGTCAAATGCAGTGTAGTTTGTGTCTCACTTTGGTGATAATGCATGAGTTCATATGACACATGGTTTTAAATCCTGCTCTTACCATGCATATAAAGTTAAGTATACACTTACGGGGTTGTATATCGGAGCTCCTTGTGGTGCAGGGAACCCGTGGGGAGCTCCGGGTGCTGCAGGGAACCCGTGGGGTGCTCCTGGGGATGATGGGAACCCGTGGGGTTCTCCATGGGGTGTAGGGAACCCCATGGGTGCTCCTTGACCGGGATATGGCGAGAAAAACTGTAATCGAGGAAAGATTCTTGAGTTAATATTATTTAAACATGCAAATTTACATACTTACATATAAGTTTTACATATACTTAAAGAAATTAGAAACGCAACATCTTAAAACATGAGATATATATCGTATAAATACTATACTTTTGAATCGAAAAACAAAACGTTTGAATAAATGCAGAGTGCTGTGCTCCAATCTAAGATGTTCATGTGTGCTTTTACAATGAAAGGACCACTAACCACACGCAATGACCAAAGGGTTAACGATTACACAATAAGGTTCGAAATGAAGTCATCTGTCCTCAAAAAAAAAGCAACATATGCATATCAGGAATCGCCACACTAAAAAAACACAGCCTCCCCACGCAGCGAAAAAGAAGAGAGGAAGATAGAGAGAGCGCATGTTTTATATATGTATGTCAATTCAAATAGGACGCCACAAACAATTAATAAACAAGAGAACCTTTGGAGATACCGCCTTGGAACGGTCAGTGGCAAAACAAATTGCCACTGGGGGTTTAAACCACGTTCTAGGGTGCACCAACCTCACACTTGCCCCAACAGGTTCTCGTATCACAAAACAAGTACAAATTGTCTTAGTGAAATAACTCCAACCCACCCATCAGCTCAACAATGTTGCATGCAAAAGCATACAAACATATAAACATAAGAATTTAATAGCATTGCAAAGCCAAAGGGCGGGTACTCAATGATCTTTCCGAGACCAGAGCACCTGGAGTAAAATCAGCAAGAACACGATGACAGGGATAAAAGAAACAAATCGAGCTTTTAGGTTCTTTTAAGAAAAGATTTCCCCATAAACTTTCATAAACTCTTACACCCCTGCCACCGTCGTGCAACCAAAGAGGTAAGCATAATGATCAACTGTAGATGGGTTTATCACCAGGCCTGCAGAGCGCTGTAAAATATCATGTTGGTAACCTTTCTTTTTAAATTTACAGATGGTTTTTACGAATAACCGGGAGAAATTAACATCGCCTTTTATCTTCTTAAGTTTATAAATTAAATCTCCATAAAAAACTGGCTGTGACATTCCTTGTTGCAATAGTGATTTTAAACTGCAGCTGTATTTATGAATTAGATCTGGATATCGGCGATAAAACTTGCAAAAGGTTTTCCTTAATTTGTGATGCCGATAACCTTGTTTTAAAAGTTTTTCTGTAATGCAAAGATTACGTTCATTGAAATCATTCACATCGTTGCAAGCTCTTGAAAAGCGAACAAGCTGTGAGATATAAACCCCGTAAGAAGTTGCACGAGGAACATCGTCGTCGAGATCACAAAACTTAATTAGGAGACAAGTCTCAAATGTCAAACATGTGATTGGCTGAAATGGCGACTGGTGCTTGAGATTTTAGACTGGTCACTCCAATCTAAGTTAGATGATCTTGGGTCATGGGCTGGAGGTTATAAAACGGAGCAAGGAAACCAGTCTCAAATCTCAAGCATCTGATTGGCTGAAATAGCGACCAGTCGCCATTTCAGCCAATCAGATGATTTACATTTGAGAATGGTTTCCAAATCAGTTTTATAACCTTCAGCACTGATGTCAAGTCTCGTTGTATTGTATTGTAAGCATTTGAGGATTTTGTGGTTTAGTCCAAACGAATTTTTATTTGAAACGCCAGTGGAACTTCGCTGGCAAATACAACAGTTTAATTGAGAAGGCACAGAAATGTGACCGAATAAAAATTCTCCAAGGTTCCGGAAAAGAGTTAGTAACAAAACTTACACCACCTCCTCCGCTGTAAGGAGGTTCAAACCGGATGGTCTTCACCAGGAGACCTTGCTCTACGGTAATATGGGTGACTCTGTGCTTCTGTATCCGGTGATTGTAATCACAGAAATGGTGGCCGTTTACTGACACCTAAAACAATACAACATGATGTATTTAAATACCTTGATGTTACAATTACATCACAATGAGTAATTTTGTAGAAGTAATTATGACAAATATGCGCAAAAGCACCGGGCTTTGCTGGTTCCTGGCTTGTGATAAGTTATCGATCGATCAGACGATCAATTGGTCGGTCGGTGATCGGTCGATCGATCCAATCAATCAATCAATCAATCAATCAATCAATCAATCAATCAAATAAATATATTAATAAATCAACTAATCAACCAATAAATCAGCGAATCAATAAATCAATCAAACATTTAAACTTGACATAAAGTTGAAAATTAATATACATGTACTTCCACAAAAGCGTTATATACGGGGAAGGAATTAATGGAAAAACTTACCGAGTACTTATCTGGTTGAACAAGAATAGTGACGTCACAGTGGTGCCCTCTGTTGAAGGGAAATCCCCCGTGCCTTTCTTCCTGTCCCCATGCCCCTCCTTGCAAACTGTTTCGCACCACCTGAAGTCGGGTAAATGGAGATTGGTTACACAATTAAATATGCACAAATAAACGTATATCATCTGCATTTTAAATGTTCCGAGGTTTGAATTCTTTATTGGCTAGTTAAACTATATACTAGTAGCAAATGTTTCTCTTTCCACAACGTAATGAATTTTACCTGCGCATCGTTTGCATGGTCTTAGTCGAGTTTATGGTGTTTTTTTTTTCAAAGAAATGTAAAAGGTGGTATCGATTGGAACAGAAGAGACATTTTCTTTGTTAAAAATACTTTTAAATTATCGAGTCCACGACCGAATGAGCATCATGCGACCGTGTCGTGCAAACTGTGTGCAAGGAAAATACATTACGTTGTGAAAGTGGAAATTGACGCTGGCTCAAGATCATAAAACTAAGTTTTGAGATCTTTCTCAAATCTCAAGGATCTGATTGGCTGAAATGTCGACTGGTCGCCATTTGAGCCAATCAGATGCTTGAGATTTGAGACTGATCTCCAGATTTAGTTTTATGATCTTGGGCACTGATTGTCTGAAATGGCGACCAGTAATCTCAGTTTTATAATCTTCTGCCTTGCACACTTATCTGTGAGCTGCGAATCGTTATGTCTCAAAATATTTTACCTGATTTTCATTGAAACGTGGATTAAATACGAACGCACACTCGCTACGTGGATCTATACTTCCTCCACATTGTAGGGAGATGAGAAATCTGAAAAATAGAAGAAATTATTGCTTCAGTTTTATTCTAAATTAATCATGTAGGATACAACCTTTGTAAACTTCTTCTTAGGAAGGACATGAACAGTAAAACCCTCATTAAGATCTCTCCCAATTTGAAACCACCAAAGTATTAAGACCACTATTTTAGTATCCTTTTTAACCGTTTTTCACAAT
Source organism: Corbicula japonica (assembly GCA_038501625.1). Classification (NCBI taxonomy): domain Eukaryota; kingdom Metazoa; phylum Mollusca; class Bivalvia; order Venerida; family Cyrenidae; genus Corbicula; species Corbicula japonica. The sequence continues at coordinate 102,408 of JAZAYU010000439.1, read as the reverse complement.
TTTCTCACTCCGAAATAAAAATCAGACCATCTGAAAATGGAAATCTAAGCATCTGATTGGCTGAAATGGAGAGTAGTCTCCATTTCAGCCGATCAGATGCTTGCGATTTGAGACTGGTTTCAAATCTCAGTTTTTAAGTCTCCAGCCCAGATTTTCCAAGTCCCAAATGTGGTCTTTATAGCACGGTTGAACTGTAATGATACATGTATGTCTGTATCATTTGGTGAAGACATGTTTCCTTTGATTTGGATGCAATGATTGTTTCTTTGGTTTGTTTTTTGCATTGTAATTAGAATGTTTTTGTGTGGGCTGAGAATGAAAAAAAAGAAGATATTGCCTCTGCTGGGGAGCGAACCATTACCGTCACGGCGACAAAGCCTGCATGTAGCAATGCAATTCTGACAACGCTACCGAAATCGTAAATACAGCCACAGGTGATTACATGTTTCACTAGAACTTATTTGGAAGGGAGAATGTTTTCATAAAATAACACATTATACCCCTTATTTTTATTTTTCAATTTTTGTAGCCCCTTAACCTTCCAAACGCTGCAGTAAACTCGCCTTTTCGTATTTGAGACAATTTACCAATTTTTGATAGTTTAAGTACTTTTGTTACACGGATTGACTGAGCATCGAATAGTGTAGACTTACTGCAAACATGCGTGGGTTCATCTAATTCTATCCTGGGCCAGATCATAAAATGGAGATTGAAGAGCAGTCTCAAATTTAAAGCACGTGGCAATCATTAGTTGACATTTTCAGGTTTTTAAAAAATTTTTATAAGTTCACTTTATGCAACAAAATTGTTTTTTAAGTTTTGTAAAGTGGTGCAATTTTATATGATAATAACCACCCCCTTGTGTATATAATCCTCCTCAAGACTATTGTTCATTTATATTTGTTTGTTTTTTGTTTCGTTACCAAACATGTTTGTCCACGGTTCAAAATTTTGCAGAAATTGATTTCATGTCTGAGTAACTAAATATAAACCGATAAGGGACCATCGTAAAGTACGTTAACAATAACTTGTCAGTCAGGTGACAGAAAAGTAATATTTACTTAAAAATAGAAACGCAACTTATTCAAACACGAAATAATTATAACGTCCATCAGTAAACATATGTACTCATTACATATTTTTTTATGTTCCTCTCACGAGAACTTGATAACATGTTACTGAAAAAATAATTTATAAGAAATAAGCAATAAGATCATAATTGTTTGTACAGGGTGATCCATGATATCTGATACCCTTTTGAAATTTAATAGCGTGTATATCATCAAACATAGGCATACAATTTTCACATAGTAATAATCTAGAGGCTTTAAAGTTTTGTTTGATATATAGCATAGTATACTTATATAAGGAATGCAGTCCGTATATCCGAAATAATATTTATAACAAGTGTTCCATTTCACGTAAATTTTCGGTGATTATTACGTCAAGTCTTTTCTTGGAATGGTCTAATTTGGCCGATGTGCACATCTGTGAATTTATATTTCTCATTTCTTGTTTAACTGATGATTTTAGCTCTTGCACTGATGTTTGTTTAGGGGTGTAAACCATTTCTTTTAAATGTCCCCAAAGAAAAAGTCTAATCGGCCACATAAAATTTCCAAAAAAAAAGACTTAACGTCAAAATCACCAAAATGGACGTCACACTGAACATTTGTCAAAAATTTTATTTTAGATATACCGACAGCATTTCTTATTAAGTACGGTGTGTTGTATATCAAACAAAACTTTGAACCCTCTAGATTATTACTATGTAAACATTGTATGCCTATGTATGATGATATAAACGCCATTAAATTTCAAAAGGGTATCAGATATTATGGATCACCCTGTATAAACAGAGTATTACGTGACTGTCTACTTATTTATAATCAGTTATAGAAATAACATAGTTTACCCATTATGATGATGTTCGGCAGTACCGGAAACGTGTATCTGCAGGCCATCTTGTAGGCCGCCCGGAATAGGGCCAACGTACGGGATTCCCTAAAATTAGATTCTTTAGGATATTTGCAAAGATGCGAACACATTTCAAAATAAGTGTTAAGCTGCATATAAGTGCGATCGCTGGGCACCAATGTTATTACAGCCGTCCTTTTTTGCCAATAAGTGTTAAATTTATAATAACATAAACAATATTCTGGAAGATATATAAAAGTTACATGGTATAAGTGACCTGTATTGATCCCTGCTGTGAAGTTTTTTGGTAAAGAAAGTGTGCACTTTGTTTTTGGTGATTTTCTTAATGCCTAAATACTTTAGTATCAAAATTGAGATATGACTGACAATTATTGATGATGGTTGATGATGATTGATGATTGATGATGATTGATGACTGATGATATAGTCGGATCTTAGTCTCTATTTCAGCCAATTAGGACCAAATATTATATAACTAAATCTGGAGACCAGTCTCGAATCTCAAGCATCTGAATGGCTTTAGTGACGAATAGTCGCCATTTAAACCACACTTGAGATTTTAGACTTGTTTTCAATCTTAGTTTTATGATTTTCTTGAAATTTTAAGACGGGTTTCCAGTTTTAGTTTAATGATCTTGGACCGGGATAATAATTATATTCCTCTGTTAGAAAATTTTGAAAGATATTTGTTTTTCAAAAAGGCATATTAACTTAATCACATGTAGCTTATATAAGGATAGTCAGCGGCAAAATACACTAACTATCAGTCATAGTTTCATTCCAACTATCTAGTACGAAAATTATGAAGAGACAATATGAGAATCGTGGATTGGGTTTTGTTCTCTGCATGACTCAAGCATTACGAAAACCCGTTTTGCTGCTTTTCTGTACTTTCAGTACTTTGATTGATTTATACTTGTTATCAATAACCAATAATTGCAACCTTTTTGAATACACAAAAGGAAATCATAATTGCATATGAGAGCAATGTAGACCCAGATAATCCATCCCATCTGCGTCATTCTATTAGAAAAACATACTTTATACATACATCTAGGACAAAGTTTTAACTTTTTCAGACCATGTATGCCCGCTATTTGATCTGACTCCACAGTTATCACAAAGTAAAAAATATCATTTTGTCACGGTATTTCAAGAATGAATAAAAGTGGTGTCTCTTTTGTATTTAGAATGTTTACTTTTGTTTCAATTCATTATTATTCGTCGAATATCAAGAAGGTCATCGACTGAGATAGCTTAACGCCTACATCTTCAAAACCACATTGAAATCGATCTTGAAAATTACAATTTGAAGTATTTGTGTGAATACTTCAAATCGATAAATTCAAAATCATTAAACGAGTAATAAACCTTCTTGGAGCGTTATTTAACCAAAATGATTACATACGAGTATAAAGTACACATGTGCACATGATCATTAAACTAAATCTGGAGACCAGTCTCAAATCTCAAGCATCTGATTGGCTGAAATGGGGACCAATGTGATGCTTGAGATTTGAGATTGGTCTCTAATTTTAGTTTTATTCTCTTGGGACCTAAGTTAACAAGATTGCAGAATTTAATGCCAATATTTACTTTCAAAAGATCTTGATATCACAAGTTCTGCTCAATATTTTGGTATGAAGTGATAATATTTACATGTATGATTGTAAACATAAGAATTAAATCCATTTTATTTCGTTCAATATTCGGGTTGTTTCAGTTAAGCGTGATTGCGTTTGCACTTCACACTTTTATAAACAGCCCATTGTTTTCCATGCATAGATGAACGCGATGAAATATCGATTTAATCCTTGATACAATTCATCCAAAGAGTTTTGAGTTTCATCGTTTAAAGTTAGTGTAGGAAGTGCTCCGTTTTCAGTACACTACGAATCTTGTATATGGATCAACAAATAGCTGAATGACTTGTGTGCGTTTACGTGTAATTTGAGTACTTTAGCAAATAATGATCATGAATTTCAATGCTAATTTATACCTGTATATATCTGTAAAGTACCTTTAAAAGTACAATTTATTCAGCGAACTATACTAGAATATAACTCAGTTTTCTTTTAAATTTTTATAAATTCGATTTTGCCCGTAGAAAACACATTTATTTTAACATAATTGATTGATTTATGGACCTACACCTATAACATCTTAACGATCAGTGAATTCAGGCCAGGATTCCTGGTTAACAAATAACAAAACCGAAACAAGCACTTCACTCTCAAAATTGATTTCTGTTTATGAAATATTAAAATATTTAATTTATTTACCATACACGAAGCAATTTGAGAGTGAACATACAAAGAAAATAAAGAAATATAATCAAAAGTACTCACCGGGTTGTTGACTGTATTAGCCATTGAAAATTATCGGATATTGTATTCACACTACAAGTTTATATTACGGATTAGTTTTGCCTTATCGTGTAGAATTTGTAGCCTCGCTTTGGATGTTTTCATTCGGGTATCATTGTCAAATTGCAATCGGTTTGTGCTGGTTTTAGAAGGTATATGAAACAGACATGATATAAAACCATAAAAATATTATTCACTCACTTTAACCCGCTTCACGCTGTCACGTTGTATGCCATGGTGCATCCCAGTAACTTGTAGCCGGTGGACCGGGATGAACCAGGAAAATTCGTGAAGCCCTGTTCGCATCGCCCCAGTAAAAAGCCCCGGAAATATAAAATCATGGTTTAATATGACTTCCGAAGTTGAATCGGCATCCACCGGCTTGCACCGTATTCATATCGAGGCCCCACTGTTACCTTACCGGAATTCACCGGCTGCTACCATGCCGAACCGTCGTTCGACCTGCCCGAGTTGAGTCTGGTTCCTCCGTGGCACACCATGGCCAAACGAGGATGTCACCGTATCTCAACCTTGTACACAGCTCATGCCGGTTTACTACGGTTTCCCCGACGGTCTTACGGTGGCAATTCGTTTCATGCCGAAAGAGCTACGGTGATGTCTCCGGGGCAACTCTCCGGTGATCGACGGTTCAACACGGTTTATTATCCCGATTCAATGCAGTTATTCCCGGCGACGCTACAGTTGTTGTCCCGATTGGCCACGGTATTCAAGTGTTGGTTTTGTGTATTTACAAAAGAAATCGGTAACGCGGCGCAATTAAAAAACTTGAAATCAAATTTTCATAACGGAATCACTCAGTATAATATGTTTCGACAGTTTTTTTTTTTAAATTTATGAATTATGTAGACATTCTCCCTAGTTAATAATTTACACTAAGGCGTATACGTATTATAATTGCCCTTTTTTCCAGGATTGCTATCCCTGATATGTATGGTTTCATATAAATTTCGGCGCCGGATAGAGAGTATGAAGAATTCATTCATTTACTTTTTGTCGACCGTACACTTTAGTGACCATCAAACATTATTCAGAGAGTTTTCCTGTTGCTTGACCTTTAACTGCATGTAATTTATTTTAACAACATTTTAATTACTCCAGGAAAATTGTACCATTGTCAATTATTCAAAGTTTAAAGGTTAAATTGAAGACGTCTAGTGACACACGATTGACTATATCAAACACGTGTGGGTACAAATATTAGTGTACGGTTCTCTGAGACGTGTAGAAAAAGTTTGGGTTACCATTATAATATGTGGAATATAACACACGAACGTTTTTTTTTCACATTAATCGTTTGTGATGATCAAAAGGTGAAACATACAGGACACCGTATTTGGAAAAGCCACAACCAGAAAACAGTGCCCAAGATCATAAAACTAAATATGGAGATCAGTCTCAAATCTCAAGCATCTGATTGGCTGAAATGGCTACCAGTCGCCATTTAAGCCAATCAGATCCTTGAGATTTGAGACTGATCTCAAAACTTAGTTTTATGATCTTGGGCCCAGTCTACCACACGTAAAGTAGAGAAAGGAGTAATATGCATATCATAACAACAAACAAAATGAGAGCCAGAGCGGTTACCACATTGGAAAGGTAAGTGGCAAAATAATTTGCAAATGGGGGGGGGGGGGTTAAACCAGGTTCTAGGGTGCACCAACATCACATTTGCTCCAACAGGTTCTCATATGAACAAACAAGTACAAGTTGTCTAAGTAATCTTTTTCCAACTCACTCATCAGCTCAACAAGGTTTAATGCAAAAGCACACAAACATATAAAACGCAAGAACTAAATAGCATTGTCCAAAAATGTGAGTACTCAATGACCAGTAAGACCCGAGCCCTAGAACTCAAGTCAGCTAGAACACGATGGCAGGAATAAAAGAAACAGATCGAACTTCAAGGTTCTAAACAAGATTTTCCTATAAACCTTCATAAACTTCCAAGTGGGCACCTAAATGGGTCCCATATGGACTGCCAACATGGAACTCATATAGAAAGCGTAACCGGGTTTCACATTGGTCCCGTATGGACAGCCCATAGACAAAAATATCTTTTAACAAATATTTTGCCCTGTTATGCACTACTTCTACTTCTACTAATAGAACCAATATCAGGGTGGCTGTATACCACGTGACTTTTTGGATGTCGTGCACACACAAAATAACTCGCTTCATATAGGTCTTCGCATATTTCTCAACTGCCGTTTTTTCCCAATCATTCAAATGCAAATTTAGTTTAAAAGTGTGAATTTGTCTTTGAATGTTTAAGAAGGTTGCAGTTGATTGATAATGAAGGTTATATGTCGATGCAAATGCTTTTAAACAGAAGTACCGTGCTCTTTATTTGATCGTAATCGGTCCAGAAATCACTGAGAAATAAGCAAAAACCTACATGAAGCGGGTGATTTTGTGTGTGCACGACATCCAAAAAGGCACGTGGTATAGGCACTCTGAATATGGACTTGCCCAGATTAAGCCCAAATGGAACCCATAATAAAGGCATGTTGTCTGCAATGAAACTTCCGCATCCACCAATGCGTGAACAAGGTGGAGGATCGAACATTGCCTCTGATTTTCGTAACTTTATAACTCAAATTTCCATAAAAAACTATTTGAGCTACTTAATACCCAGCGACAGTATTGATTTCAAACTGCAGCATTATTTCTGAATCAAGTTTGAGATAATTAAATTACTGATTTCTCTCGTGCTCTTGCTGAATTTACTCAAAAATCTGTGGTCTTAGTACGGTCATTGTGTTACCTGTTTTGTTTGACAATGTCATTAGCTTCTTATATTTCATATGTTTGTAATGTAGCATCGTCGATTTGATGGTTGGACTGGGGCTTATTTACCAAGATAACTTGTACTTTATGTACGTGTGAAAACTGTTGGGACAGGTTTTTGCACCCTAGAACGTGGTTGAAGTTCTTGGCAAAATAATTTGCCACAAACCATTCCTAGGTGGTTAAACATCGGATTCTCTATTTCGTTAAATGTTTATTGTGTATATCTTGAAGTTGAACTTAATATAAAGTTTTATAGCCCATTTTTTTCCTTTCTGCTTTCTGCTTTGTGGAATGCTGCGTGGATATTTGTGGGAGTATTGCTTTTCTTAATATGCAGGTTTCACTTTTTGTAGTTGCCACTCTGATTGTTATACACTTAACCAATGTTCAAACTACACCGTTATTTTTTTTCAGCGTGGATTCGGTGTATATTTTTCAATCAACTTGAAACATAAAAAGAAACAGCATTTTCACTTCTTTCGACATTCAAACATTCTTTTTATTGGCTGCATGGGGGGCTGTGTCTTCTAAACGTGGCAATTCCTGATATGCATATTTCACTTCATAGGAAACCACAACAGACTTGTACTAATCTACAGTGAAATCTTCAGCTGTGCAGACACTTCTTGGAAAGACGGAATTTCCGGTTTTGTAAAAGATGCATTATAGTATATATGCTGGAAATGCGACATGAGTACGTATCATTTTCTGGTAAATTATACTTCTCATTTCAGAGTAGTTTACAAGTTTAAGAGTGTTTTTTTGTCAAAAATTCTGTTACCTGTAGATAACACATTTAAAATTTATTCGCATGCATTTCATCATTTGGGCATTAACAAAATGACACTTTAAATTAAGCTTATACGTTTATTGAAAGCTTTTAGCATCGAAATAGGTGAGGTTAGCAAATAAGAGACACACGTAAGACTGAATAATGTAATAAACTCAAAGCATCAATATAATAGCGAAATGGGAACATGGAAAGAAATATGTATTACTTGACGAGTTAACAATTCATAGAGACACATCCCATTTAACTGAATACCAACAACAGGCATAAAATTTCATTTGTCCCTCACCTCTGATTCAAGTGAGGAAGCAGTCAGTCGCTTGCGGAGAAATTGGTTAGTACTGGTTAGAGACCCAGGAACACCGGTTAGGTGGACTGACCGCCGGGATATAACCCAGAAAAGTGTTGAAACCAGGCGTTAAACCCCAAACAAACAAACAAACAAAGCATAAAATTTGAAAAGTCACATTTTCCATTTATTTATGAAAACATAGTCAATTTAATTCTGTTGACAAACTTTTTGAGTTTTTATAACAATAAATAAACGTAAATAGTACAACTGTACTACATGGTAACTGAAATTACAATTTGTTAACATGATGAAAAAATAGGTTACTGGAAGGTTTAGGCAATTGTTCCAGTTGAATAATATAACGCAGTCCTTGACATAAATTGAGGAATGTCACGGGAAAAAGTGTATTCGGTAATATTTTTGACATTTTACTAGTTACAATACCTGGAAAGATCTAAACATTATCTATAATTATCTATAATTCCCCATAGCTTTTTGTAGATGAAGAACATTATAATGTTCACGGTGACTGTTAAACTGGTTTCAGATATTTAAAATTAACCTTTACGCTTAGGCAATACAAACTTCCACATATAATAATGCATTAAAGAAGGTACACGAAAGAAATTAAGCAGCAATAATTGTTCATAAAAGCAAAGAAATGTCCGCGGTCTTGTTTGTTGTAATCTTGGATGCAGTGATACACATGTATGTTCATCTTATCATTTCAGGCATTCCATCGAGGTCAAACGAAGGTACCCGGTGACTTCAAGAAGGTCAATCCTCTTCATATCAACACGGTGTTTGTAATCGGCCAAGCGCTGTTTATTCACAAAGATCTGCAAAAATATATTTATCACTATCATAAAATTTTCATGAAACCTTCAGTCAGACAACTTTCTTAAAATTCTGTTTCACTATCAAGAATTTTACCTCAAACGATCTATCTACATGATATCAGCAAGAAATTTTCTTCAAACACTATTTCACTAGCAAGACATTAACCATTAACCCTCTATTTCGGCAAGAAACTTTCTTCAAACCCTCATTAAGTAGCAAGAAATTTACCTTTAAACCTCTATGTTAGAAAGAAACTAACGTTCTTCCAACCGTTTTCACCAGCAAGATCTCTAATGAAACCCTTTATATGGGCAAGAAACTTTCTTTAAACCTTATTTCACTAGCAAAAAATTTACATGAAACCCTTTATATCGACAAGATACTTTCTTCAAACATGTTTCACAAGCAAAAAAAAAATGCATATCAGGAATGGCCTCATCCACCTCACACAGCCTCCCCACATACAAAGTATAAAGGAAAAGAGAGCATGGTAATACAATATTCAGTTTCAAAATGGACGCCACAAACAAATAACGAAAGTGAGAACCAGAGGGGTTACCGCCTTGGAACGGTCAGTGGCAAAACAAATTGCCACTGGGGGTTTAAACCAGGTTCTAGGGTGCACCAACCTCACACTTGCCCCAACAGGTTTTCATATTTCAAAACAAGTACAAATTGTCTAGGTGAAATAACTCCAACCCACCCATCGGCTCAATAATGTTGCATGCAAAAGAACACAAACATTAAAAAAGGTGAAATATGCATATCAGGAATCGCCACATTCAGAAAAAGCAGCCTCCCCACACAGTCAAGAAGAAGAGAGGGAGAGAGCATGGTTAATAAAATGATCAGTTAAAAAAAATGAATACTGCACATCAGGAATGGCCACATCCAGCATACACAGCCTCCCCACACAGCCAAAAAGTAGAGAGGAAAAGAGAGAGCAGGGTATTACAATAATCAGTTTCAAAATGGACGCCACAAACAAATAACGAAAGTGAGAACCAGAGGGGTTACCGCCTTGGAACGGTCAGTGGCAAAACATATTGCCACTGGGGGTTTAAACCAGGTTCTAGGGTGCACCAACCTCAGACTTTCCCCAACAGGTTCTTGTATCACAAAACAAGTTCAAACTGTCTTGGTGAAATAACTCCAACCCACCCATCAGCTCAACAATGTTGCATGCAAAAGCATACAAACATATAAACATAAGAATTTAGTAGCATTGCAAAGCCAAAGGGCAGGTACTCAATGATCTTACCGAGACCAGAGCACCTGGAGTAAAATCAGCAAGAACACGATGACAGGGATAAAAGAAACAAATTGAGATTCTAGGTTCATTTAAGAAAAGATTTCCCAATAAACATTCATAAACTCTTAAACCCCTGCCACCGTCGTGCAACCAGATAGGTAAGCATAATGATCAACTGTAGATGGGTTAATCACCAGGTCTACAGAGCGCTGTTAAACATCATGTTGGTAACCTTTCTTTTTAAATTTACAGATGGTTTTTACGAATAACCGGGAGAATATAACATTGCCTTTTATCTTCATAAGTTAATAAATCAAATCTCCATAAAAATGGCTGATAAATATCTTGTTGAAATAGTGATTTTAAACTGCACCTGTATTTATGAACCAGATCCGGGCATCGGCGATAAAACTTGCAAAAGGTTTTCCTTAATTTGTGATACCGATAACCTTGTTTTAAAAGTTTTTCTGTACTGCAAGATTTCGTTCATTGAAATCATTGACATCGTTGCAAGCTCTTGAAAAGCGAACACGCAAGAAATTTACCTCAAACCCAGTATATGAGCAAGAAGAAACTTTCTTCAAAGGCCTATTTCACGAGCAAGAAATTTACATCAAAAACTCTATATCGGCAAAAAATCAGTTAACCCTCTTTCTCTGGCAAGAAATTTATCTCAGACCGTCAATCATCAGCAAGAATCGTTCTTCTCTTCCTATCACCAGCTAGATAGTTACCTCGAATTCTAAATCAATGGTAACAAACTGTCCTTGTAACCTCTATATCTAGCAAAATATCTCATTCCCTTTATCCCCTGCCAAAATACTTACTTCAAACCCGCATGCACTAACATGCAGTTCCAGCAGAAACTCTGTATTAGGTTTGAAAGGGAATGTCGAAGGCCTTTCTTCTGATCCCCAACTTCCGTTCAGAAAAGAATTCACTACAACGGCGTTTTCTTTAAACCTCGGGTTGATATGCAAAGCGATGTCAGTCGAACAACCACACTTAAGATTGAAGCACATCCTAAAGCATATAATAAAAATAATAATAATAATAATAATAATAATAATAATAATATCTTTATTTTAAGAAGGTAACTTATAAGGAACATTAACATAAAAATTAATGACTTATTTTAATAAGGCCTTCTATAAAATATAACAAAATATAAAAAACATCAACAATAATTCAAAACACAAGCATACATGAAAAATGTGCAATAATAACACATCAAAGAAATTAAACCAGAAAAACAAAAGCACGCATTTACGCACACAAACATGTAAAATCGTAAGTGACAGACAGACACATTAACTTATATATAAAGTGTATGGCAAAGCAATGTCGAAAGGCACAATGCTTTAAAAATAGAGAAATATTTAACATAATTTTATCTTTTAATTGTGCTCTGAGCGAAACTATTGTATCTAAATATTTTCTTTCAAATGTAATTTCGTGATTGATTTTATTCATGTTAAATATTTTGTGGCAGAATTCAAATATCATTTTTATTTTGATTAATTGTGATTTTAATGATGTTCTTTCTCTGTAAGGGGGGGGGGGGGGTGTTAATATCTAAAAGCTCAACAAAATTTAAACAATTCTGGCGACATTACATTTTGATTTCATATTACGACGCATGTTTATATACAAATGTACAGAACAATAATTAAAATTAAACACATACCATTCAGCGTCACAATCAGGGACTGCCTTCGCAGAAAACACGATGTGACTTTTACACGGGTCGACAGTAATAGGGAAACTGTAGGTAGGCGTCTATTAAACAAAAATAAATTTTAGTTTAAAACAATATCAAAATATTAAATATACAATTTTTTCACTATTTATATATTTATATTTAAATTAAGTCTTTGAAATTACACGCAATATATGAAAATGATGAAAATAGAAATGATATAAATCGGTGAAATTAAGTGCGAGTTTAATAAAACCTATGATATTCAATTATATTTACTAAATGTTTATCATGTTTATTACTAAATTCTAAATCTTACCGGATTACACACTGTTGTTAGAGCCATCCTTTATGTCAGAACTTCAAAACTAAACTGCTCTCTTAAAGTATGATCCCTGTCGGTGGCTGTGTGCACATCCGTATGCGCATTTTATAGACAACCTAATGCCAAACGCCCACGGATTTTGTTTAATCAGGATTTTAGGCTCCTTCGAAAAATGTGTGGTTTTGGTGACATCCTTGTAAAAATGAGGGTAGATGAATATGAATAATTTGTCTGTGGGTTGTTCTTTGTGTCAATTAATCATTCTCTGCAGTGTGTAAACTTGTTTGTTACACCACTGCAGCGTGTAAACCTATTTTTTACACCACTTTTTACACCACTTTTTTACACCACTACAGTTGATCATTATGCTTACCTCTTTGGTTGCACGACGGGGGCAGGGGTTTAAGAGTTTATGAAGGTTTATGGGGAAATCTTTTCTTAAAAGAACCTAGAAGCTTGATTTGTTTCTTTTATCCCTGTCATCGTGTTCTTGCTGATTTTACTACATGAGCTCTGGTCTCGGTAAGATCATTGAGTGCCCGCCCTTTGGCTTTTCAATGCTATTAGATTCTAAGACTTATGTTTTATATGTTTGTGTGCTTTTGCATGCAACATTTTTGAGCCAATAAGTGGGTTGGAGTTGCTTCACCAAGACAACTTGTATTTGTTTTGTGATATGAGAACCTGTTGGGACAAGTGTGAGGTTTGTGCACCCTAGAACCTGGTTTAAACCCCTAGTGGCAATTTGATTTGCCACTGACCGTTCCAAGGCGGTAACCCCTCGGGTTCTCATTTTTGTTAATTGTTAGTGGTGTCTTTTTTTAAAATGATCATTTTATTAACCATGCTCTCTCCCTCTCTTCTTCTTGAATGTGTGGGGAGGCTGTTTTTTTCTGAATGTGGCGATTCCTGATATGCATATTTCACCTTTTCATGGGGAATAGGACTGCTAATACGTCATATAAACCATTCTCCAGGTAACCTCACAGTCGTTTTATATACCCAATAAAAATTAAAACCAATATACAACAGTGGTTTCCAATTGAAAATTCTATGGCAGAATTTAAAAATATTTAAACTAGAAATGTGTCCTCAACACATTGTTGTTACTAAGCAACTAAGAAAATCCGTAGACGCACAGTATGTTAGTGCGTGAGTCATTGCGTCGTATTCCGCAGGATGCAGTTAAGCAAAACTAGTGTAAACTGTATCACACTTATAAACTGATCTTGCTATTTAGTTCTGTGGTCACGAATTTCCAATTCTAGGGCAACCACAGATTAAAGGGGCAGGGGATAGTTTCGCACTTTGGTCCCGGTCGATTTTCTAAGTATTTGGGTTACCCGTGAATAAAATGCATTAAAATCATTGTTTGAATTAAAGATGGCATATTCTTTTATAATATTGTATAGTATATGAAATGTGAAATCTGGTCACAGTGGCTCAAATGCATTGATGCTAGCTTTGTGGTGAGTTGAACAGTTGCCGGATGTAAACGCATTCGGCCGGTCTGAATTTGAGAATAATTTGGGGTAGAGGTATTACAATGTTCAATGCTGAAAAATCGAGGAAATATTTTGCAGGATCTCAAATATTTAGAATTTCGGCCAAATTTGCATTGGAAAATCAGGACTTGGGGTGACTTTAAATGCCTGTGTAGATCAAATGACTGGTTCTGTGGAACAGTTGGTTGTGGTTTGTAAAAAGCTAGAACCCTGCAACACAGAAAGTACAACAACACAATTTTAGCTGTGCAAAATTTTTATTTTCGGTCAATGTAAGCTTGCACGGGGTCCCAGACTCTAGCGGAAGCCTCGGAAACTGTTCCCTGCGCCCTAAGACGCAATGGCCGCCATTTTGTATCCGGACTCGGCAGAGTTACTTCCCATATGATCTTTTCGCGCCCCGTTATTTCGTACCTAAGACGTTTCGGTTGGGTTTTAGGCCATATGTTCGTGATACATGTCTAAACTGACGCTGAAAAAAGTGAAATATGCATATCAGCATATAATGCAGTGTTAATAAGCTATAAATATACTCAGCCAAACTGAAAACCTGACCAAAAATAACATGGACAATATTTTGTTCACTGATGCTATATTTTATACTTAAATTGTGGTATTTGCACATATTGTATCTTACATTTGAATAAACGCGAAGATGTTGTTATTTGTATCACAAATATCAAAGTTATCTTCTTTTTCCTAATAACAATGAAATATGTTACTTTTACATAAGAGTGTCAAAGAGATTATTTAACTGACAGATTTATAAGATATTGCATAAACAGGAGGAAAATCACAGTAGTTTAAACCACTGATGCAAAGAAACAAGATACAAGTAATTTTAGCAAATTACCTCCCTTTTAATTAAAGAAAGAACAAAATCTAACGGTTAAATTGATATATTCTAAAAAAATTTATTGTTTTAATTTTGTATAAACCGATAGATACTGAACCAAAATCTTCTTATATTATTTTATTGGTGATCGAATTCCTTCAGATGTTTGCATTCATATGCATAATTAGTCAACATGTTTACATGAAATTTACAAACTGATGTTGTAACATTTTTTTAAAATTTCTATTTATTTAAGAAACAAAAAATGTGTTTTTATAACCTTACTAATTTAAACATCGTTAATTGCTTTATATATATATATATATATATATATATATATATATATATATATATATATATATATATATATATATATATATATATATATTATCCAAACGTACGGAAGGTTATTTTGACCCCCCATATATATGTTTTTCGTTAAATAAAATGTAATTAAGCATGCATTTATAAGAAAAAAAGATATTATCAGCATTTTTTCATTCACTTAAATAAAAAATCATGTTAAATAATTGTTATCGCACAGGAGTTATCTGATTATTTTAAGTTATTTTAAGTAATCTCTCCAGCTTTCTTTATCTGAAACTTTATTGCGATGATATAAATATGCTTTATATGTAGTTGTCATAATTAAAAACAACTTATTATGCAGCATCTATATACTTTACAAGTATAATTCATTAAAACGAACACGTTTATATTATTTGAAAAACACATAACCTCGAACAAGAATCGACAAAAGCATAATCACTATAAATATTTTGTTCAAAATGAACATAATACATGTGATTAATATATATAACTTGCACATTCACTGAAGATATATATTTTCACGATGAGCTTATTTCAATGCACCGTGACTGCCATGATGGTAGACTCTTACTCAGTCGTTATCAAGATCAAGATCAAGATTTTTATTAGGCATAAACAATCATGTTTCTTGCCATTAACACTGGCAGATGTATAAATTAACAATACAAAAGTACATACAACAAACAAACAAACAAAAAGGAAGAACTTACACACACACACACACGCACGCACGCACGCACGCACGCACGCACGCACGCACGCACGCACGCACGCACACACACACACACACACAAACACACTAAGTAATAATAGTAAGAGATATTGGAGAACAAGCATGAAGACGAGAAAAAAATAACAACAATGTTTTGGCATAATTATATCTATCTATATATATATATATAAAAACAAAAGATTCAGAAAATAAGTAAATAAACGTTTGTCTACTGAAGTAGTCATGCGCAGTGAAACATTCATTGTTCATGCCCATCGGAACAAACGTGATGAAAATAGTTTGAATACCGCTTTTATTTCACCGAGAAAATTCTATAATTCACGGGAAGGCATAAAATTAAAGTGTTCATTAATATTATTAACAAATGATGACCTTTTGCTAATGCAACAACAACTTTAGTAATTATAAGTTGTTCCCAGTTATACAAAACAAGCTTTAAAACTCAAGAGTAATATAGAAAGGAACTAGAAAGGAAAGTTAGAATCAGTTAAAAATTTAAGTTTAGTGATATTTTCGAAATAAGACGAGTTAGAAGTGTTGTTGAAATGTAAGTAACGCTAAAATCAATGGCGTAAAACATTTTCTGACATAATAGGCCTGGTTTTCTTTCAATCCATTATCAGTGTTTGTTACAGGTGTAATATACTATTACATCTGATCAAATATATACTTTTACTGCGAGCTTTTTCACTGAATCCTAAAAAGCAGAAAACGCCGGGTATATAATTGATTACTATTATGTCTATTCTCTTTTGCACAACCTTCATACCAGTAGCACAACCGCTACAGTAAAATTTTGGCGAACATTTTCCTTAAACCATTGTACAGAGTTAAACCAGTCGCTGGGAATAATCAACAGAGCGAATACTTTGTTGTAGCAGTGAAACAAGACGAGAAAACATCTAGATACTGCGTTAAAATCGAAAAACACTTTTCCTCTTGTTGAATTTCACTCAGTTCAGAGCCGGAATGTTCGTCATAACTCAACGATGTTTTGATACATTGGTCTAACAATATACCAGCGTGCAGATCCAACATGCATCGAATCCCGTTTCCCGTTTTTCGAAAACAAAACACTCGAAATTGTAATAAGAATAAGTCAAAGGTAACCACCCTACCTTTCCTGATCAAACTAAACGTTGACAGTACCGTCATCGGAACTTGGCAGAACAATTTTCTCGCTTCACCCGCGGTGCGCGATTCCCCCACCCCTACCCCACCGTGCTCCTGCTGGTTTTCGTGATACGGCGTGATTACTTAGACAGATTAAGCTTCAGTTATTATAGCATAGTCAGTATTTCAATATGTGATGCCCAAAATAATCAAATGCCTTTTTTCGGGTCTAATAAATAAAATTTGCCCCAGCCTTGCTTCAATCAATGATGACTGAGAATATGAGCGGTATCAGACCACAAGACTCGTGAAGGATTTCTTGAGTAAAAATTGGTTTATCACCACTAAAATTGTGAACGTGCCGGAAGTGTGGGCATGTGCCCCTGGCGCCTCCCCGCTAAAACTACCCCTAAATTATTTCCCCATAGCATTGTTAGTACAGTCACATTACGAAAAAAAAATACATCAAACTTAGACAAAATTGCAACAGAAATGAAATGTTCAGCACTGTAGCGCCGGGAAATGTCGCATCGCCGGGAAACGTCATAATCTACCGGAAAATGTCGCACCGTCGCCGGGAAATGTCGCAATCTGCTGAAAACGTCGTAAACCCCATTGCCGGTATATGTCGCATTGTTGACGGGAAATGTCGCAAAAAAATTCGCTGCCGGTATATGTCGCAACATCGACGGGAAATGTCGCAATTATTATTAATATTGCATCTTGATAATCTTCTAAAGAGAAAGCAACAAGTCATTTAGTATGCATGTATTTGAATAGCGTATATTAAATTGATAGTGTTATTATAGCATATACATGTAATTGATTGTCTGGTTGCCATACAAATATCACAGCTATAATTAACATGTACAAAATTAATGTAAATGGCTATTTTTGAATACTTTCAACATTTTATTCAATTGTTCAAAGAACATATGCAGATAAATATGATTACAAAATATTTTTATAATGAGCTTTGAATATATTCTACTACGATTCGTCATGATCGGGGGTGGGGTGGGGGTGGTGTTAAACAATACCAGATACATGTTTGTGGTATTGTTTAACACCACCCCCACCCCACCCCCGATCATGACGAATCGTAGTAGAATCTTTGTTGGGTCTTCAAAGGCGTGTTAGGGTCTTTATGATCGGGGAGCACTACGCTCCTAACACGCTTATTTTGGACATGTTCAAAACAAATGTAGTAGGATCGTAGCAAACAAGAATCAGGGTAGAAGCGTACAAGGAGCGTGGTAGACGCAGCACAATTGTACCAGAAGCAGGGAAGGTTGGTGGTGAGGTCTTCTTTATTCTCAATATTAATATTGATACTTAGTTTAATGATTGATCATCTATAATTCTTTGTAAGTGGTTGTGATTTCATTTCCGATAAGATGGAGATATCCCTTTAAGTTATCATGGTGATATTGTCCGAGGCAGATAAATTATCGAAATTTTAGGGATTTCACATACTCAACAGTTGACCGTACATTAAGAAACAATTAAATTAAAACAAAAACCGAGCTAAGGAATAACATTCAATATAAGGGATAACCTAAATGCATTTTAGAAATAAAGTTTTATATTACTACGCTCCTAACACGCTTACTTTGGACATGTTAGATTAATTAATTTACGGAATTTTACGTTACAGTCTTCCTGCAATATTAAACTGAATTTTTCACCAATGACGTAAAAGAGCGCTGAAATTCGGGATTTTAACGCACCATTCTTGGTGCATTTTTCCACCCTTTTTACAGAAGAAAGACCATAACGTTAGATAACGTGTTTTACACGGGTTTCTTACCATGTTGAAAATTCCGAATTTCTTTAAAAGATAGAATACCGGTAACGAACAAAAGCGTATATGCTTTATTCAAACATAAACTTTTCAACGGGCATTAAAATTAAATTTACGCAGATTTACGTTATATTTTTAAAATCGTGAAAAAGCACACGTTTAAATACGTTTCAGGCGACCTCCAGTAAAACAGGGTCGGGTTTTGTGAAGTCAAAATTTTGTCATGTTTAAATACGTTACGGACGTCCGTCCGGAAAACAGGGTCGGGTGCGGAAAGGATATCAAGGTTAACAATGTCTTTGAATTTAGTTCAATAAACTTTACTAGAACAATAGTTATAAACAATGCAAACATGAATGTCAAAATTTCCTTTTGTAGCCACTGGGAGAAACATGTTTTGCTATTGTTCTAGTAAAGTTTATTAAACTAAATTCTAAGACATTGTTAACTTTGATATAGACAACCTTCCTGTGACTGTAGTTTAATACTATACTAGTAGTTGATAATTTGGAAGTTTGGACTCCCGGCAATAAGGCTACACTCAGTGAGAGAAATTGTTTCATATTTCTATTTTTTATAATTCCTGATTGACCTGTTACATTTATATGCCCTATAAATGATATCTTATGTAATAGGAATATTTTTAATTATTAAATAACATGAAGTTTTATAAAAATAGGAAACCACACTTCCCCCCAACTTTAACTATATTGTGACAAATGATACCTACCACCTTAACGCATCTGTCGACACATGATCGTTTCAATGATTCAATCGGTTTAATCAATGCTTGATTCGCCATGTATATGAGAACTTATACCCTTGTATTGTTATATATTGTTAGCAGTGTTCTGTCATGCATACATTTTTCTATTAGTTTTGTACCAATGAATTGAAATCTGAATTACCGTAATGTCTAATCTCGTCAGTATATCAAACTTTAATGAGAGCTACACCTTAGTTAAGCTACGCCCGTTTTCATAAAATGACTGACTTACAAAACAAGCATGTGTCTTCTAGAAATGTTTGATGCATATAAAATCATGTTTATGGCTTTTTAAATCTTTTGTTATGATAACAGTAATTTAAGTAATATGATATTAGCATGCACATTTATTAGAAATTATATACATACAGGAAATACGTGCTTGCTTTGTCCGTGTATCGTTAGGATGGTGTATTTGAACTGTGTTGCTTTGGGAAAAATAACAACTCTTGTCAAGGATCTGACGCTCTAACATCAGTGTTGCCCTTTTGTGAAACTACTAGTGACTATGGCATTGAAAAAGACGTGTGTGTTGAGATTTTTATTTTTAAGAACTGTTCAAATTATACATCATTATGTATCGGTATGCAAGAAAACATATTCAATATAAGACAAAATAAATCGAGACATTGCATGTTACAAGCGTTATCAAATTTACAAATCTACTTTGTTAGGTATAAACAAAATCAACCATAATAAAAACAAAACATACTTCAAACAAGCTTATGAATAAGAACAAGTATCAAAAACTGTATAACTGTGAACGTATAAATGACGATTACGATTGTACGTCATTGAGCGACCCAAAACATAAGGTAACATACACTGTCAAATCTGGCTTCATGTAAAATACTGAAAAAAAAAATTATGTCGATACTACACAATAACTGCGAACTGTTTCAAAACAATATCAACTGCAAAAAAGTCAAATTATTAATGCAACAAATTGTCTCTCGAGACAACACAACCTTAATTAAAAGAAATGTGGCACAATCATAATGTACTAATAAAACATGATTAATTTTATTGAAATGTTTATTTCTTATTGTAGTAACTGTGACGTCTGAACCAAATCCCTTTTACTACGTACCACCCGCAAACAGTTGCCATTCGAAGAAATAGCCAGGCGTTTGACCATGAGGAATGATTAATTACATCTCGGATTTCTTGCACAAGTCCACTTCCCGGACCAGCTACGGAAATGATTTTACGAACACTAATTGGCCAAACCGACACATCTCTAAATCGCACAGGGTTAAGATAAAATCTCGGTGGAGGTGTCTGCATAACAATTTCTTTAAACATTCTATTAACCCGTTCGAGTGTAAATCGTGACATTGGACTCACTTTCAAAACAAGGTTGACTATCAAATGCCAAATCTCTGGTGGGAGTTCAACGTAAAGTTTCTGTTTCTTTTGTTTCTTTTCCCTCATATAGCGTACCATGTCGCGGAACTGTTCGATGTTACCATCGCACTCTAAAGAGCTATTATTTCTAATACCCACTTCTTGAGTATTGAAATTGTCTTCTGCATTGGGGGTATTTTCATTGCTTAATTCTGCGTTGTCCGAGGTCGAATTCACATAGCTAGTTTGTGCGACGTCTCCGTTGACTGCGTCTCTAGTTTCCAATGTTATCTGGGGAGATCTGTCTATGATTGCTTCTAAGGTTTCTTGTTCATATCCAAGGGCTACGTAATGCTCACCAGCACCTTCTGGGTAATGCCCCAATATTATAACAGGGATGCCGTTAGACAGAACTGAACTGCCACTCGGGCTAATTAATGTTGTTGCACTATTCATCGTAGATACTACGATGATTTGTACGTTGTATAGCTGTGACATAGCCTGTAGTGTTATCTGATCCCCAAACTCGAACTCCCTTGACATACGGGCCAAGTACATCTCTGGTTGTTCCAGAATAGAGTCCCACCAGCATCCACCGAAATCACTGCTGCCAAGTCTTGGGGTTTCACTTAAAAAAGTGACAACTTCTTGTCGCATTGTCTCCTCTGATCTATAAATTCCATGTTGTCGTAATTGATATAACACCGCCGAAAACTGACAGTTCCCGTTTCCAATAGGATTCATTATAATTGGGAGTCCGAATTCCGACCTCAAGTTTTCTAGTTGGGATGCTTTTGTTGTAGGTATATAAAATTGTTTGCGATGTAAACGTTTTTTGATAGACATATCAACCGGTGAGTATCGTGAAATATCGCTAACATTATACCATTTTGTCTCTTTACGTTTTCGCCCGGTCTTCGCAGAGTTCGGAACAACATACTTAATTTTATACATGTTGGTAGCCAGGGATCGCTTCTGAATAATTCCTTCAACAACCCAACGCCTCCTGTTTAACAGACCCCTTTTCTTGTAACGAAGCAGCACTGTTTCATTTAAACTATACACAGGTGGTTTGCGCGCTTTTTCATGTGCTCTGTCATTGCGTTTATTACATTTTATTGTCGCGGCCTTCGCAGCATCTCGTATTTTTTGGGCTTTTTGTTTACGCTTTAATGTCGAGTCTTTTTCAAATACATCCCTCCCATAATAAATCTCACACGGTGTGCTCCAACCCAGGCATTCTTTCGGAGTATTGTTTAATACGCGTTGATACTCTGGTAATTGCTTTGCCCAGTTGATGCCACATGGGTTCGCGTGTGTCAAATCATATGCAATTTTTCTTTTAAGACTCTTGTGCATTCTTTCAACTTTTCCTTGGCTTTGTGGGTGGTAAGGGCGACTTTTAATGTTCTTAATATCTAGCTCCTTCAAAAGGCGTTTCACCTTTCCATCAAACTCGCGGCCTCTATCGTGTTGAATAATTTTCGGTTTACCAAACTCTGTGAATATCAGGCTTAGATGTTTGGCGACAATATCTGCTGATTTTCTAGGCAGTGCACGTAACCACACGAATCTACTAAAGATGTCCATCACGCTCAAAATGAATTTTTGCTTTTCCCTTTTATATGAAACTGCTTCCCTCTGCATATCAACCAGATCGATTTGAAGTATTTCATGTACTGAGTTGCTGCACACGTGTTTCAGAGGTGCTCTATTCAGGAATTTAGCATGCTCCTTTTGGTATTCAGGTAATTTTGACAGAACATCTTTAATACGATCTTCAGAGACCCCCACGTACCTCCGTTTTAACAAATGGTACATTCTTCTAACGCCTATACCTTTATTTTTATGATAACTATCTATAATCAGCTTGTTACACTTTGAGTTAGACACAATCTCTTTCCCTTTATAATATAATCGATTGTTTTCAACTGAATAAAATTGCTTATTTCTTTGATATCGGCGCAAAGCAGTTCTTTCTAAAAGCGTTCTTTCCACTACAGGAACATCATACGTGCCTTTCAAAATCGTTTTCAAAATGATATTATACTCCGGGTCTGATATTGAGCCGCATGCCTTGTCTGTTGCTTGAATCGTCACGCAGGACAACACTAAGCATAACGACCTATAAGATATAAAAGAGGAATTAATAACTTCTACATTATTTTGTTGACTTAAATGACCTATGACATGTTTTTTTGTAAATAATCAATTCAACGTTTGTGGTCATCGTATGCAAGGGTACATGTAACAACTTGATCGAATTTTAAACATGTATAGTAGAAAAAGAGACATGAAATATATAATTTGGCCTAATCGCTAGAATTAACGCCTTGTTCATTTTTGAATATTCACTTTAATGTCGCTATATGACTTTAAAGAAGAAAGATGTTTTGTCTCCATTAAGTCAACGTTTATGGTCTTCGTAGTTTAATAGTTTATTATAGTCTCATCCATTTACATAAAACATTACATAAAACATTACATATTAAAACATTACATAAAACATTACATAAAAATAACTTGTAAATGGCCGTTCTAATATAGAACTATAAGAGACATTAAGTTCACTACAATAAATTACATTTATACATTTAAAATATTAATATCTTTGCTAACCACAATCCAGAATTTATTGTAAAATTCAAGTACATGTAACAAGGCAAAAATAAGTTTGCATTCACAGTTTGTATTTTTTATATTTTTTAGAAAACTAAGATAGTGCAGTGTTTTAAAGTTACTTAAATTCACGAGTTATCTATACATATTGTACAAAAAAAATTGGTTGTACAAGAAAAGACATAAAGAAAAAAATTAATATGGTTTAATCGCAGGAATCAACGCCTTGTACATCTCTGAATAGACATTTACTCGTCGCTATTTCGCTTTTTAAAGAACAAATACATGCATATTAGAAATTAAAATATATTCATCATTTTTACACCATTTAGTCAATAATTATGATCTAGAGCATAATTAAGGCCGAATTCACATTCTACAAGTCATTATGTTCTCTGGAAGTTCATATAATGCATTTCTCGATAGACAGATACAATTTCGCATATTACAATTCCTGACAACCAACATGCTGCAGTGTTCAAAAATACTAAAATTCTCGACACATGTTATTTAAATCCTATTCGTGTACATCGTACAAGAAAAGATACCTATCGTTACTTATTTTCATTTCCAGATAGACAGTTAAATACGTCACATTTTGTCAGTAAAGTTTATTTTTTGATACACAATAAAAAGGCACATTTTACGTTTCATATATAAAATAGCATTAAAATTAATATTCCAGATCCATACCGTGTAGCGGGTTATTTCTGCGGGTGCAATATTTCTGCGTTTCTGTGGTCTTTGGATGAATATCCAGCAGAAAAAAATCAGCAAAAAATTTAATTGCAAAATATTATATCATTTTCAAACTAAAATCAACGGAGTCGCCATGTCCGAAATAATCGGTTTCATGGTACAGACAGGGTAAAATAATTACGAACAAATACCGTTAATTGTTATCGTTTACGCATAGTATAAACGCGACATTTGCTCAAACATTTCTCAAACATTCAATTCAATTAAAGGTTGTTTGAGAATTGTTATTCGCAATTGATAAATAATATATTTCTTATTTTTACTAAAAATGAGTAACAGTATGTTCTTAGTGTATATTATATAAGTAATATTCTTACGACACCTTACCCAATTTGAACCGCAGAAATAATAATTTTATCCTTCACGGGAACCGAAAACGCAGAAATAAGAAACGCAGAAATTTTTGCATCCAATTTTGTGGGCAAAAACGCAGAAATTTATGTCCGCAGAAATAACCCGCTATACGGTATATATTTTTTAGATCTAAAAGCGATTTTAAAAAGACGAGGCTATTTTCAACACTTACGACTATTATGTTTAAATAGAAAAAAGCCTTTTGACTAAATTCTAACGAGATATCCATACCTTACTAGAATATAGATAGCACCAATGAAAATTTTCATGTTAATTGATCTTGGTACCGTTTAACATGGGTACAGATTTTTATACATGTACTACTTGAAGTGGTATAATAATTCAGTAAATAATAAGAGTTATCTTAGACCTGAGGCTAACATAAAATTATTACCTTAATACCAGGAACACTTTTGAGTTCAACATGTTTCCTTGTAGATGATTCAAACTCGAATGCAGTTTTAACAATCCGTCGGGGAAATCACCGGGTGCGAATTGACCAATTAAATCAATTTCGAAGAAATATGACAGGTGTCAAAAACATGTCATTGACGTTTAGGCATAGGGGTAACGTAGGTCTTAAATGACACCTAAATATATTCATCGTTTACGCTATAAGTTTTAACTAAACTCCCTGTGAACCTAAGTACATGTACCTTTTATCGATGTCAAATATAAAGTTTATTTGAACCCCACCCCAACTAACAGGCTACTTGATTTGTTTCTTATACGCAAGTTGTAACGGTTGACTATATTATTTATTATATCAAGGTCCCGATGAATTTTTTGCTGTGGCGGAATTTAAGAGGATGTAACCCCTTCCCACATTTTGTACTGCGTGCTCTCTAATTTTGATCCCGAGTACTGCACAAAATAAAAAACTTGCTTGTTTCCCGACTATTTTAAAAACCTTCAGATATTACACGAATTTATGCAAAAATATTGCTGTTCAAGTTCTACCTACTAAAAGACAGAAGTTTTTTCGTACTGTGTACCGACCCTTCGCGTACTGCGTACGGCCTAAGACAAGCCTGAATACTGCGTACCAAAAAGGGGGTTTCACCCTCATTTAACGAATGTTCAGTCAATAATTAGCGGGAAAATCACCTTACTTCATTTCTGTCCACACTTGTATTTGATGAACCTTTCAAAATTTTATAAAATCAAAGTGCTAAACTAAAACTGTTCACAAACTGTTCATATTATTGTATTTTCGATAAAATAAAAAATACAAGTATATTTACAAGTATTGTATTGTATTGTACTAGAATTAAAGCTACCGGTAGCCGTTTGGACTATTAAAGGCGTTTGCTACAGTTTATTTTAACGAGTATTAAACTACTATATCACCGTCTAAATGCAATATATTAAACACAGTTCAGGTCAGAGGACACTTAATAGAAAAGCCTGTCGCGGATTGGAAAATTTTGTCTAGGGACGTTTCGGGCTTAATTTATTTTCAAAGATTCATTGGTCAAAACTATAGAGAATAGAAATAATTTTTTGTTTTCAAAAATGTAAAATGACTTTAATTATATACTTAAAAATAAAAATGATTATTGAAAACACTGTTTGAAAGGTGATTTGTGTCCCTTTAAAGAAGTTGGTACTTTCCTTATGTTGGATTGAAGATTTGTTTACATTCTGGGGGTTTAAAATGCTGAGAGAATGAGTTGGTGAAGGCACCAATTCTTGTTCATTTTTGCATTTCCAAAGAGTGCCACTATGCAAATCTGGGGTAGTTTTGGAAATAGTCGGGTAAACTAAATCACAGGAGGACCAAATCTTATAATGTAAGTCTATGGGAAACTATTTAGTGGTCTCTGACCTTCACGGTTCAATCTGGGTTTTATCAATGTATAAAACACAGTTAACGGTCCAAGACATGACTTATTCGGACATAGCTTGTTTCGGATACGTATGTGGATTATTGGTTAAATTTTGGCTTAGGTTTTGAATTCGCGAATTAGTCCGAGCGCAAAATACGCGAAAATTAAGCCATCGCTAAATAAAATGATACCGCAGTAATTATTAATGATGTACACTATATACTTTTAAGACTTTTGTTTATACATGATTACCCCCATCCCTTTTTTTAAATCGAAATTTCGAACAAATTAACATGGTAACCTACCCTTTTCGTTTTTATTTTATGTTTGTTATACATTGGTCAATATATTGGTGTATAATGGTGAAATTCTATTATGTTAAATTTAAGTAAACTTAAAAATATCGAGGAAAGCCATGACATTATATGTATGCCTTGTCCACGAAGCCCGTAAAAGAGGAAAAAGACACGAAAGGAAATTTGAATTTCTGCATATGGAGATATGGGCAACAAGAGGTATAATATTGATTTATATCTTATACAAGTGCGGATGATCACTAGCGAATTCAAAGGCCCAGGGCGCACCCGGCGCACGTCCCCCCCCCCCCCCCTTCACCTCTAAAAGTGCCGGACTTTTCAACCTTGAATACAAACACTTATAACGTTTTATATAATAATTTCCATTTAAAACCCTATTTTTACATAAAATTAAAGCACAACATCTATTTCAAGTAGAACAATCTTTGACTTTGCAAGCATACTAGTGTCTCTGGTTGAAAAAAGGTTATTGTTCACGTCCCACTAACCAGAAAGCCACACCACCTCTAATCTGAGATCCTTGATCCGCTACTTATGATTTCCCAAATTCAATCAAACAAAAAATCCAAATCACACAATCAATAAAAAATTTACAAACATTTAAACCAATGAGTTTACAATTTTAATTCAATAAAAATCGTCATAATCGCATATAAATTCAAAATCATCAAAACGCAATGTTAATAATAATTGCGACATTTCCCGTCGTGTTGCGACATATACCGGCAGCGAATTTTTTTGCGACATTTCCCGTCAACAATGCGACATATACCGGCAGTGGGGTTTACGACGTTTTCAGCAGATTGCGACATTTCCCGGCGACGGTGCGACATTTTCCGGTAGATTATGACGTTTCCCGGCGATGCGACATTTCCCGGCGCTACAGTGTTCTAATTCCACCAAAATTACCATAAAATACCGCAAAGCAAATATGACAAAATTAAGTTGCTGTTGTTGAAAAGAGGTCTAAATAATTATTGTGAGTCTACATGTGGTCGAATAAAAAAAAAGGCTTGATAAAGGTTTATCAATAATTACGAACTTGCATTATCCTTTAAGTACATCTGTAAAGTAGCTGTTACCGTGTCATTGGTTCTTTTCATATAATGTATTTAAAGTCCATTTATTACAAATAAATTATTTCACATATCATATCGCATATCATAAACATCAATTGCATCCATTTCATATCATTAAACAATTAAGGGAAGGGCACATGTTGTAAGCACTTTATGCCCAAACCATTTTATTTTTCTACTTAATCTTCGTGTATATGTGTGCAATTATGCCTGTACAAAGAATAGAAAATAAGCTATATTATACAATTCAGACATTAAAACGTCTGCAGAAGTGTGAACATTGTAAGATAAATTATAACAGAGAACTCCATCCATGTTATATCTCAGTTTTATATCCCACAATCACCGCATACCGCAAAATCCTGTTAAATACACAATATCACCCAAGCCTTAACTACTGGTGATCGTGGTTTATCCTACGATTATAAATCAGGAATTCTACCAGTTCTTCTTAGCAAACAAAAACAACAACAAACATTTTACCGTTTTAAACCTCATCCAGAAGTAAAACTGCGCGAATGTATATTTAGCTACACGCTTTTTAGGTGCAAGTGTGAGGTTGGTGCACCCTACAACCTGGTTTAACCCAACCCCCCCCCCCCCCCGCCCGTGGCAAATTGTTTTGCCACTGACCGTTCCAAGGCGGTAACCCCTCGGGTTCTCAATTTTTTTTAATTGTTTGTGGTGTCAGTTTTCAAACTGATCATTTATTAAACATGATCTCTTTCTCTCTCTTTCTCTTCTTCTTGACTGTGTGGGGAGGCTGTGTCCTCTGTATGTTTCGATTCCTGATATGCACATTTCACTTTTTTTAACATTAGTAAGATATTATAGTGGCGCCCTAAGTGGAATCGTCAGTGGTTGTTTCTAAACAGAGGATAACAATAAGGAAAGATTATCTTGCTTTTCACGCCGCAATACTGATGTAACAGTCAGATGTACTTTTTTTTTACTAATTCCCATAAGTGTCATCCTACTATTAGCAGCTTCTTTGCTCTTATTTATGCTACTGCTAGCAGTAATAATACTGCAGCTGCCTTAAGTGCTTCTACTTTTATTGCTGACTGCTGCATTGCTATTGCTCATACATAATCAGTAAATTTTATCTTTATGCTGAAACTACAATAAAGTAATACTTGTGGCATTGAAGTGAAGTTACTGCTGTTACTGTTGGGATTATGACTGCTATAACGAAATCTTCTGCCAGAAGTATTACTGTTCTAACCCCTATTACTACAAGCAGTATACTCGCTGTTGATTCTGTTACTGGCAGCAATTATAATATTGTTTCTGACGTTACCGCAAACAGTTACTACGGTAGTGAAACCTCGGATTATCATCATTTTTTTAATGAACCGTGATTTGAAATTAATCATAATATAAACTCGTTCTCATTTCCTGTATTCTTTACAGCTGTATGAGGCTGTGTTTTCTGAATGTGGATACTTTTGAAATGCATATGACTGTCAGCAGTGATAATGCTAGCTTGGTTGAAGATTTTCCTGGTTCAAATTTCAAATGTATATGTTCTGATACATGTGCTTTTGCTAACAGTTGTTGGTGTCATCAGTAACAACAGCAGTGTTGTTACTACCAGCAGTATCACTTGTATTACTGCTGTTCCTCAAGAAGTGTTACTGATGTAACTGCCGGCAGTGTTACTGGTGTTAGTGTTAATACTGCTGTTACTGCCAGCAGTATTACTGCTGTTGTATTACTGCTGTTAGTCCCAGCAGTATTACTGCTGTTACTGCCAGCAGTGTTACAGCAGTATTTCTGCTGTTACCGCCAGCAGTGTTACAGCAGTGTTACTGCTGTTACCGCCAGCAGTGTTACAGCAGTGTTACTGCTGTTACCGCCAGCAGTGTTACAGCAGTGTTACTGCTGTTACCGCCAGCAGTGTTACAGCAGTGTTACTGCTGTTACCGCCAGCAGTGTTACAGCAGTGTTACTGCTGTTACTGCCAGCAGTGTTACTGCAGTGTTACTGCTGTTACTGCTGTTACTGCTGCACTGCTAACTTCCTGGCCATTAGGATAAAAGCATTTTTCTTGATTCACATGTCGTGGGTTGAGCGCAATAGGGTTGTAAGTCCATTTTTTTGGAAAATGCCTTTTTTGCATAATATGGCTCATTGTATATAAATACACAATATAATTAAAGAAAAAAAGTTTTTGAAAAAAAAATTAATATTGCAAATTTGTCCAAAGGTTGTATCTCATATTGGATAAATTGTGTGTGCAATACGGTTGTAACTCAAGTTACAACCATGTTGCACAAAAAGACATTGACTTAACTGATGAGTTGTAAGTGGAATAGAGATGTAA
This sequence comes from Corbicula japonica, assembly GCA_038501625.1. NCBI lineage: Eukaryota > Metazoa > Mollusca > Bivalvia > Venerida > Cyrenidae > Corbicula > Corbicula japonica. The sequence goes on along the minus strand of JAZAYU010000439.1, from coordinate 72,379 downwards.
CTTAGTCTTTATATGGACATTATTTATAAAATAATCAAATTCATCAAGATAAGATAGATGAATTCCAATTTATTTTAGAAATATAACTAATCCAATTACATATTTAATGTGCATTTTCAGTTTTTCACTTGGAATGTTGTTTTTTTTTCTCCAAGTTAGGATTACACTTTAGTGTATTAGAATTTCAATGCCAAATTTATATTTATCAAGCCTTTTAGATCTAATAAATTCTTGAGCATTTTCCTCAATTATGACAATATAACAAAATATAAGTAATGTTGTGTTTTATATTTTGTGATCAAATTTTATAAACACAAATGTTATTATTTATTTTTCTAGACAGTAAACTGTTATGGAAGCTATTTGAGATCATTGTGTGGAACATCACATTAATTTTATATTAAGATTTTTACAGTTTGAAAAAATATATTCTTATAAAATGATGAATGAAAAAGAAAATTGAAAGTCATCAGAATTTTCCATTTCACTACATATACATGTATAACGTGTTTCATCACATGTGCAAATTCTTGTCGCTGATAAGGCTAATAGGCTTCTAAGTCAAACATAACCTACTGAATATAAAAGTGAACAATGTAAATCCTGATCAGACAGCATGAATGTGCTGGCTGATCTGGATCTACACTGTTTGCCCATGGGATATAAAATAAAACAAGACAGAAAATGTTATTTTGGCATTATGATACTCTTAAAATAACCATAACTCATTCCTTCATACAACGTATGTACATGGTATCATAAAAACAAGAAGTTAAGAAAATATTGCCATTATTATATTTGTTATAAGTATTAAGTTGCATCTTGCAAAGAGTGTAAATTTATTTATGCAATATAAATTCTTAATATCCTTTAAGCAACAAGGCCACAAGTCAAAGAACAAAATGATTGTCTGTTGCAAAAAAATAAATAAAAGATATGTAATTTTACATTGGCCTCTTTGACACCTTGGAAAGATGCTTACTCTTCCATCTCTTTTTTGGGGGATGTGAGTTCAAACCATGTATTCCATGTATTTTCCTTTTTTTTTGTTATTATCTTTAGGCATTTGTTTTAAAAAGAAAGATAATTAAATTTCTCTATCATGAATCATAAAACATAATTTAAGTATAAAATTTGATATTTTTTCAGTTGAGGTGGATTAAGTCACATAATCTTTGATGTTTTAATGAGCTCAACTTTGCAGCAATTGCATTTTGAATTGTCAGCATTTTATTTACAAAACAAAACTCTTTTTAAACTATGAAATCTGTGACATTTTGGCAGAATTTGTCATGTATTTTTTTAAATAAATGGATGTTTATAAATTGCAGAGATTTCATAAAAGATAAAAAGTAAGAAAAAAGCATGTTATGATAAATTCTGTATTCTGATATCTGGTACATTGTAAACAAATACAAACTACTCATTTTTTCTTTGTATGCCCACCAAATCGGTAATAACAAATTGTTGTTTTGAAATAAACTTTTATAACCCTTTTCTGCATATACATGCATATACGTATATGCATTTGCGAGGGGGGAACAGTAATCATTGATGCTGTATGTTACTAACCAATAGGAAACAGTGCAGATGCTGATCAGACAGCATGGATGTGCCGGCTGATCGTGATCTACACTGTTTGAAAATGCGATAAAATGCATACATAATTATGGAGTAATGGTTAATCTTTACCCCATAGTTACATCTTCTATTACGGGCAAACATAATAGATCCAGATAAGTTGGAACATCTGTACTGTCTGATCAGGATCTACACTATCCGCTTTTAGATTTATCTGGTTATTTCTGACCCAAATGTGACCCATGCAGATCCAGATTAGACAGCACTGATAAGCCTACATGCTGGCTGATTTGGATTTACACTGGTCGACAATGTGATAAATAGCATATATGGAGTACGTTGTTAATATGCTCCCTGTCTAGAAAAAATCCAAGACTTACAATTCAATCAAAAATATAAACCATAGCATATTGATAAAGGCCCATCACATCTGATAAGTGAGCTTCCTAAATTTAATATTTAATTAATAACCAATTGGTGGCTTTTAAGAAATTACCCAGAAACAATGGTACAGTAATGCTCAAACTTAAATTGTCATTACTGGGGTTTCAATAACAGGAGTCAATTGACCCTACCATAAACTATGAATGGCTTATAATCAGAATGTTATGAGAATAATTATAGTTGTATTCAAAGATCTTAAATTTTTATGTAATTGTTTAAGCCTTTACTCCATATATATACGCCTTTTTACGCATGTGCGACCTGTGTAGATCCAGATCAGCCGGCACATATGTTCCGTCTGATCAGGATCGGCACTGGTCACATTATGGCCAGAGATAACCTAACAAATCAGAAGCAAACAGTTTAGATCCTGATCAGATGGCAAGCTGATCAGGATCTAAACTGCTCACCCTAGCAATAATGGAGGAAAGGGTTAAACTTCATTTCTATTTGTGTGCAAGTTTCAATCAGTACTTTATTTAACTTAATATGCAGCAGACAAAATAATGTCCATTTATCTGCATATCAATATACCTTCTTTCAAAATTTCTCTTGCATCAGAATGACCTCAAGCCAGAATGGGAAGGGGTTAAAGTGGAAAAATAATAGAATTTGCTTGGAATTTGCTTCAGTTGATATCCCTGATAACACCGTAAATATTTTTTGATAAGTTGTGCGGAGTCAAGAATAAAAATTTATGTTGATTTTTAATATTTTAGCAACTTTAACACATTCGTGAATTAAATGAATGGTGATTTTGTGAATGTTTAAAGCGGCATTACTTCAATTTAACCCACTCTTGTATGAAATATTACATGTATTTGGAACTATAGGCACATATTTGTAGCATTAGTTCGGGCTAATAACATTTTAATATACTAAACTAAATATGGTCCTCGCGACTAAAAGCGAAAGTAGGATTACCGAAACGTCACAGAAATCGAGATCGCGCATGAAGTAGTCTCTTCGTCAAAAATCGGTGCTAAATATACATCCACTATATTTAGCTTCTTAAAAGTTCGTTAACGATAATTTAAAAATATCATTGAAAATCCCGTCTATAAGAAAGAATTCGATCTGATCTTTTGTGTTCTGTTAGAGCGTTTATATATTGGAGTCTATATGGACAAATATGATTTTTCAATAGTATATTCTTACTTAAGTTTAGGGCTGGGGCTTTAATTAAAACCTAATGCATTCACATCTGTCTAATGTTAGCGATATAAATTCCTTTGTTACAAACACACATTTTTCAGTGTACAATACTTTCAGCTAGAAAATGTTAAAATTGAATTTTTGTCCAATATCCTTGTGTCACAAATAAATAATTTACATATTATTATTTTTAGTAATAGTTTTATGTATTTAACAAGTGTATTTAAAACAATAGATATAACCCTTACAAAATCATTATTATAAGATTAAATAAGTATACATTTAGCACTTAAATTTAAGAATGTTTATAAATAATGTTATTTGAAATATTCTTGTCATTTCAAAAAATGTTCTTCCAATTCAACTTTTATCTGAGTTACATCTCTTTCGCACTAAAACATTGTTCTCATTTCTGTCCAATTTTAAGTGGAAAACGGTTGTAAGTTATATATTTATAAATATCACTTTTGGAAATTATTTTTTAACATTTCTCTTTTTATGAGTTTCTTTAGAACATATTTTTTCATGTTCATATCAATAGAAAAGAATACACTTTCAAATAAGAGAATCACAAATTAGTTTTTTGTTAGTACTGAAAACTTTTCAAAAAGTGACTTACAACCATGTTGCGCTCAACCCACGATTTTAATTAAAGGCCCAATAAACTTGTCAAAACGTTTTTGTTTCATTGTGAAAATTAATTAACCACGTTGACCCTTTTCAAAAGAAAGTATAAATGACCAAATATTTATGTTCTCAAACAATCCCTAATCATTGAGAACCGGTCCGAATTAAAACGTCAGAGTATTTTTGTAGCCCACAAAATTACTATCCAATGTTTTTTTTTTTTTTTTTTTTTTTTTTTTTATCCAATGTTTACAATCACTCGGCGAAAAGTTATCGGTTTTTTCCGTAAGTGGGCCGTAAGAACGCAGAACGCGGCCACGTCATTCACATAAAAGTTGTAAACACAAAATCATGCAAACATGGAAAGAAAAAGACGAGGAAATATAAAGATTCTTTAAGTTTTAACTTCATTACAAGGTAAACAAAGAAAGATGTAAATGTTATACGACCCATCCCGGTAACGGCTTTTAGTGGGGAATACGTCATCAATTTATGCACTTCTGCATAATTAGCGACCGTCGCCTGCCGAGAGTTGCCGAAAATCAGCTCGGAAAGATTCGCTGTTTGTTTTGTAAACAATTTACGATCCGCAAAACATGCTGCAAGTCGATTTCGCTGGTCGCCATTTCAGCCAATCAGATGCTTGAGATTTGAGAAGGTACACCATACATGTTACACTCAAAATCAACATGTTCCCAAGACCCATTATCGGTGACAATGATTGTCCAGTTTCTAGTGAAGATATCAATCAACAATAAAAACATATTTCATTATTTAAATTATTGCAACAGTTAAAGTTGAAATACAATGTACCATCCAATCGATTCTATGAAATGTATCTGTGCATTAACAAACAATGGAACTCGTGATCAGCCAGCGTAATTATACATGCAAGCTGTCAAATCGGAACTACATTTTGTACTAAAAATTGTATTTGTACATTCCAGGCGAGTCAATACACATTTTTATTTCCCGGGTAATTCAAGGAACATTTGTATCTTTTAGGCGAGTCATATTTCATTGTATTTTTCTGGCAAATTAAGCGGTCGCAAACATTGCAAATGGCGAAAACTGGCTAAAATTTCAAAAATAAATTATGGGGGTGGGGAGGCAATACTTATTGCCACCTAGATTTGAGTAAAGAAATGTATTTAGCTAAGGATGTAGTTAATGTTTGCACGCTCAACTTAGTATAATTCATGTTCTAACAAGCACATAATAAAACAAAAGAAAAACCGTTAGCATGAAAACTCTGAAATTCATGGACAATATACCAAAGCAACTCATACCTGAAATAAGTAAATACTGGTCTACAATGTTCAGTGCCAATTCGTCAATTTGAAAATAATGTTAGGGTTTTCAAGAAATTCAAGGAAAACTTGTTTGAAGTCAAAACGTTTTGATGTACCTTTTCAAATCTCGACATTATTTCCCTCTGGCAGATCAATAAAAGTGAAGAAATATAGTTTCACATGGATGTATTTAAGTTAGGATGCTCAATTTGTTTAAAAAAATGCTTTATTTACATAGAACAGACACACACAAAAAAGGAAATACCGTTTACACAAGAAGTCTAGAATGGCTGTTTAAAACGTTTAGGAAAATGATATAGGTATCACGTAAACACTTACATGTATTTACAATATTTTGCGGTCATTTGTCAAAATAATGTCAGAAATTTTAAGTGCATTAATATGTTTTGACTTCAAACCGAAAGTAGAAACCCGGAAGTAAATTTTCCTTGAATTTCTTGAAAACCCTAACATGATTTTGACGAATTGGAAATAAACATTGTAGACCAGCATATACATGTACTTATTTTAGGTATGAGTTGCTTTGGAATATTGTCCATGAATTTCAGAGTTCTCATGCAAACGGTTTTTCTTTGTTTAAGTATGTGCTTGGTAATTAGAACACGAATTAGACTAAATTGAGCTTGCAAACATTAACTACATCCTTATATACATTTCTTTACTAAAATCTAGGTGGCAATATGTATTTCCCCCAAAATTCATTTATCAAATTTTAGCCAGTTTTTGCCATATGCAATGTTTGTGACCTCTTAACAGTTTATGACTAGTAAAAAGCCATAAATGTACCTTCAATTCAGGTGGCGAGTCAACGGAGCTCTAAATTATCAATTTAAAATAAAATACAACGCGTAATTAAGATAAGTAGAACCTGAGGGGTTGCAGCCTTGGAACGGTCAATTAAAAAACAATTTGCCACAGTGCTGGGGATTTAATCCAGGCTCCAGGGTACACCAATCCCATTATTGCCCGAACAGGTTCTAATATAAACAAACAATACGAAGGTTATATACACTGTTCTAGGAAAAAGGTTTATCAAATAAAAATCAATTGCTTTTATCTTTAATTTATTGTATTTATTCCACGTATAGTCCCAGAAAACCCTGCAAATAAGCTTATTTAGTTCTGGAGTTTTCACACTTGACAGGAAATCGATAAAAGGGCGACATTCAATTTACGTATAATGAAACTCAAGCATATATTTCCGTTTGAATTAATTACTTTTCAGCATTTGTGATACGCTTTACAATTTAACATGTTCACTTTTCAGTTATATACTTTAAAAATTTAAATATTAATTTGTTTAATTGATTTTGTGAGTTCACCCACTTTTCTATACTGTAAACTCCACATTTTTGACTTGCCGAAAACTTCACATACTTCAGTTTTGATATCACATTACATTTGTCTGTAATTGCATTGCATAGTCTAAATTTTACTTTATTAAAGCAATAGTATGGTTGAAAAACGTTTGCTGTTTTACGCAAAACGAGTTAAGCAACATTAAATAACGCTAAAAACATTTAATTATAGATCTATTCCCCAATTAAGCTGTATAGTTGCAGTGAAAACGAGTGCATGTATTTCTTCCCCAAAACTTTCAAAATGATGTAAACTAGCTCCAACAAATATAACGTCATTTTACACGCAAAGAATTTAATTATATTACGGTACACTTTATTTTTTTACGATATTTTCCTATAATGTTCCCCATATAAACTATTAAAATGCTGAATCGGGTAATATTCAGGCCATAAAGTTAACAAGTGAGACTTTGAGACTTTTTCCATTCTATGTTTCGTTTTAACCTGTCCTAATTACAGTATTCAAAATTTGAAGTGTGTATGTTTGTGTGCTTAGATTACACCACAAACGTTTCAGTTTAATAACTCTCACATGACTTATTTATAGGTTAATCAAATAAAAATACAAACAAAACTAAAAATATTATATAAAACTGTTCAAAATGTTAACCTAAACAACAGCAATTACATTCTACAAAAGTGACACTTTTCCAATTTTGAGTAGTATATCACGATAAATTTTATAATCGAACTCGAATCTCAACTCAGCTTGTGTATTTGCACTCCGAGTGTATGTAGTTGAATAACGTACAAAAAAAACAACGTAAATTATTAGAAGTCACCATATAACTATTAAACGAAACAATTATTTTGTTTGCAAGAAAATGCGATTCAAACAAATTGTTGTTGATACCCTGTACCGCCACTCGGACTATAAGAGGATAACTTGTATAACCGTTTGATAAGTGTCGAAAAAGATACCCCGTATGGTCTACTTTTCCATGAAAGCGGCTACCCCGTAGAACTCATTTCTTAGTATTACAATGTACATGTAGCAACAACAATTCATATATGACATATTATGTACTTGTTAATGTTATATACCACTGGTCGTCAATAAATTAAACTGATTACTTAATTTGTGATTTTCTTTCATTGTTTGTGATATGTTATCTTAACAAATTATTCTTGCAAACTTAAGGTTTCTCTACTATTTAACTGTTTTAGGTGGTTCTTTTTTCGTGTTTTTCGAGACATGGAAGTTCAACTTTTTGTATAGTGCATTTTATTGTAAGCATTAAAAAGATTACTTGAAATCTCGAACGATTTTGCGTACATGAACAAATTTAAAGTGGCGCTTGTCTTTTATCAGATTCACAAGAACTTTACGTATATTCCCACAATGTTTAAACCACGTTTATGAAGTATCGTTCGTATATAATATATGAAAAGGGAACTTTGAAAACAATCGAACGCGACATATATGAAAACATTGCAGGCTCGGTTTGATTGAGCCTGTTCATGGGCAGTAATGGAAATGCTTTTTACTACCCACGCCGCATAGCCCCGGGTTGAGCGCAACTCAATATTTACACCAATAAACAGTACAATTTTGATCCATCCCAAGCGAAGGTATGCATATGGCGGTGAACATGGAACCTTCAATGCTGTATTTTTAGATAAATTCCATTTCATGTTCAGCGGCGTATGGTCCCCAGATAAAATAATGGGTTTGTCCTAAACGAGAAAACAATGGGCGGAACTAAACAGAATAGAATTTTGAGAGGGGATCTAAGAATATAAATCCTGCATATCACAGACAGCGCCAAAGGCAAAATATAAAGCGGCATTACTTCAATTTAACCCGCTCTCGTATGAAATATTACATGTATTTGGAACTATAGGAACAAATTTTCGGCATTAGTTCGGGCTAATAAAATTTTAATTTACTAAAATAAATTTGGTCCGCGCGACTAAAAGCGAAAGTAGGATTTCCGAAACGTCACAGAAATCGAGATCGCGCATGAAGTGGTCTCTTCGTCGGTGCTAAATATAGCTCCATTATATTTAGCTTCTTAAAAGTTCGTCAACGATAATTTAACAATATCATTGAAAATCCCGTCTATAAGAAAGAATTTGATCGGACCTTTTGTGTTTTGTTAGAGAGTTTATATATTGGAGTCTACATGGACAAATATGATTTTTCAATAGTATATTCTTACTTAAGTTTAGGGCTGGTGCTTTAAAAAGCAAGAAGTATATCCTTGGGGGTGATTGAACAATATCCAAATTTATTTTGGCTGGGATATTGAAACCATCCATCTTTAAACTGGCCGAAATATTAAAAACAAAAAGTAAATTTAGAAGTACTATTAACATAGTACATAAATATCGTACTCGACGACCTTCAAACGACGTAGGGCCTAATTGATAACAGCACATATATAATGATTTATTGAAAATTTTGTTCACTTGTATATCACGCATAGCCTTCTATTAAACTGGCTGAAATATAGACCAGCATAGGAAGATATGAACAGTCATAGAATTCACCAAAAGTGATCATAATTTACCATTAGTATGTTGTACAAAGTTCAAAGGAAAACAAATAAAATACTTCAAGAAACCTACCGTGATACTTTAAAGATTAGTTTTTCACTTTCGAAATGCTGGTAACAGTATTTGATGAACATTTAGTTACAGAATATTGAATGAATTATGTTTACTATGTGTATTTTTTGCACATGTCGCATATTATCATAAAGTTTTAACTTTTTCAAGTTTTTATCTAGCACTCATCAAAATTATGCCTTTGGCTCTTCATGTGATTATGCAAAATACAGCAATCATGAAGAAAATCAAAAGATAACAGAAGTAAGAACATGCATACATACACTATACAATCACTTTTAGCATTATAACATGGTGCATAACAATTCATAAACAGTTATACAATTTAAAAGATGCAGGAACGTGTTTTATGGCGTCCCCCAAGAATGTACATCTGTTATGATTCGTACACTTTTTTTTAGATCATGACATTTTGAGTTGCAAATCTGTTTATTGTCGGCCAGTATGGTAACTTAAAATATGTTGACCAAATATCCGGATATCTACAACAACACAAAAGAAAATTAAATTCTGACTTTGGTAGCTTGAATCATATTTCAAGTGTAATGAAATTTGATACCCAGGAAACCTGCTCAATAAAATGTCCGTTTATAAAAAATTCAGCATGGTAAATCTCTGTTCTGCTTTCAGGAACAAACAGTTTAGTTTAAGACATATAAATTAATTTTATGTTCCCATTCTAGGAATACTGTTCTAAATTATCAAGTTGTGCTAGTACACTCACATGACTGCTTTTAAAGTAACAATATCATCTGCAAATAGAATAAATTACATAGAAAGTAGTTCGTTATCAGTGTTAGATAATTCATCAACGTTACTTTTTTTAACAATGTCATTGTTAAATAAAAGAAAATGCAAAGGGAATAATGGCTTCCCTTGTTTCACACCAAGGGTAACGTTAAAGAGTTCCGACAAATAATATTTAAGCCTACTTTTACACATGCTCATACACTAAAATTATATCGATTTTATTATGTTTAACATATTACAGCTAATATCTATTATCAACATTTTTTCATTTGTTTATTTAAAGAAAAGGTATGAACGATGAATAGCGATGAAAGTTTGATATTGTTTTTGTATTTTGCTTAAATATTACTGTAAAACAAAATGTGAAACCTTAAAAAATTCATTTGCATGAATTTTTTAAAATTGGTCCAATTCCTCAGCAAAGGTCTCACATATACCAGTCAGCATTGTGTAAGTTATAAAACAGCGTCAGTTAAGTTTTATCACTTGTCACAGCGATATGATTTAACTATTATACGAGGTACAGTCAAAAAGTTCCCGGACTGTCATGATATCTTTTTTATTTTCCGTACGATTCTGTAATTAAATATATGACATAAAAATATGACTATTCCACTGCAAGAACATATAAATATATGTAAAATACACAAACATAAACATGTTTACTGATCTAATAGAATAACGCACTATGTCATGTACGGAGCACTTTCGCGACGTCGATGACGTCCATATGACGTTTATGTCACAAAAAGAGCTTACCGTCACATTCATGCTTTCTCAAAATAGTCACCACTGTGTTCTATACATTTACAATAGTAATCTCTTGCAAAATAAGGTAAATTCTAAAGTGCACTGTATCAGGGTTGTGGACATGCTAAATGTGAAAAAATAAATTCAAATACTGGTTAAAACCTACTTTTTCTTACCTGTTGATATTAGATTTGAATAGAAATACATGCATGGTAAATTTTATGACGATCCGACATAAATATCGGGTTTAAAATAATGTGTTTAAAAGGACCAGTCCGGGAACTTTCTGACTGTACCTCTTAGAATAAAGTGAAATCACTTCACAATTCATCTAAAAACACGTACTGACTTTTTAGTTGTTTATATTCAACATTTTATATTACCCAGGGGTAACATGGATAATAAAGAAATGTTTAATTCAGATTAGGATAAGTTCTAATGTTTTTTTAAAGATAAGATTCAAAAACCGCGAAAAAAGCTGGCCTGTGCTACGGGTTGATATCTGGGTGAACAGTTTTAAAACTGCTTACATTGTTATGCATAATTATGTCAACATCAAAATAGCTGTCCCTGTTGTAAAAGCCATTGGAACCACGTAAACATTTTCGATCAGACTCACGCGACTTTAATAAACAATGGGCACTAAATTTAAAACAATTATCTCTAAATACATAACGGGGTATCTTTATTAACAGTAGTGTGTTGCCAAATTTTATTTACAAAAACGCGAAATAAGCATATTAGGAATGGCCACCGCCTCCGAACACAGCCAGACAAGAGGAAAAGAGAATAGGAGAAATTTTAAAAGCATACCTCCAACGACTGGGAACCCGAAGGTTAACTAACAAAAAATTATAAGCGGATCTTACCTTTTGCAAGTTTTATCGCCGATACCCAGATCTAATTCATAAATACAGGTGCAGTTTAAAATCACTATTACAACAAGGTATTTCACAGCCAGTTTTTTAATGGAGATTTAATTTATAAATTTAAGAAGATAAAAAGAAATGTTAATTTCTCCCGGTTATTCGTAAAAACCATCTGTAAATTTAAAAAGAAAGGTTACAAACATGATATTTTACAGCGCTCTGCAGGCCTGGTGATTAACCCATCTACAGTTGATCATTATGCTAACCTCTTTGGTTGCACGACGGTGGCAGGGGTTTAAGAGTTTATGAAGGTTTATGGGGAAATCTTTTCTTAAAAGAACCTAGAAGCTTGATTTGTTTTTTTTATCCCTGTCATCGTGTTGTTGCTGTTTTACTCAAAGTGCTCTGGTCTCGGTAAGATCATTGAGTACCTGCCCTTTGGCTTTGTAGTGCTTTTAACTTCTTATGTTTTATATACTCAACAAAAATAGAAACCTGACACTTTACATTTGGTTTATTTTCCTGGAATCAGATTTAAAGCTAATTGAATTGTGGTATGTAATAAAAATTGTGCATGTTTTGAACTTAATTATGCATTTTGATATTTTTGGTGCATGAAAGAAGTGATTCAGTGGTTATTTTCTTTTGGATGGTGCAAAAATATATAGATTTTGAATATGCACCTCATACTTATTCAAAGTTACAGTGTCAGGTTTCTTTTTTTGTTGAGTATATGTTTGTGTGCTTTTGCATGCAACATTATTGAGCCGATGGGTGGGTTGAAGTTATTTCACCAAGACAACTTGTACTTGTTTTGTGATTCGAGAATCTGTGGGGCAAGTGTGAGGTTGGTGCACCCTAGAACCTGGTTTAAACCCCCCGGTGGCAATTTGTTTTGCCACTGACCGTTCCAAGGCGTCATCCCCAAATGTTCTCTTTTTCGTTAGTTGTTTGTGGCGTTCTATTTGAATTGACATACTAATAACAAACATGCTCTCTCTCTCTCTCTCTCTCTCTCTCTCTCTCTCTCTCTCTCTCTCTCTCTCTCTCTCTCTCTCTCTCTCTCTTCCTCTCTTCTTTTTCGCTGCGTGGGGAGGCTGTGTTTTGTGAGTGTGGCGATTCCTGACATGCATATATTACTTTTTTAAATAATAAACGTTGTTTGTTGATATGAGAACCTGTTTGGGCAAGTGTGAGGCTGGTGCACCCTAGAACCTGGTTTAAACCCTTAATGGCAAATGATTTTGCCACTGACCCTTCCAAGGCGGTAACCCCAACGGTTCTCATTTTCGTCAATTGTTTGTGGTGTGTTTTTGAATTTGACATGCTTATTCGTAAGGCGGATAAGAACAAAACACTCTCTCTGCGTTGGGATGCTGTGTTTTGTGGGTGTGGCGATTCCGGATACGCATATTACACTTTTAATTATAAATAAACTCACAAAAATGTCATAAAAAGTTATTTATTTTCTGACCATAATAATGCTTTGGAATTATGAAGAAGAAACGAGTTCTACGCGGTAGCCGTTTTCATAAAAAAGTAGACCATACAAGGTATCTTTTTCTTCAATAATCAATATAAACAGTTATACAAGGCATCCTCGTACGGTATCAACAACAATTTGTTTGAATCGCACTTTCTTAAAAACAAACTAATTTTTCAGTATAAAAGTTATCCAACAAGATAGGTATTTAGAGGTGCTTTAATGGGATATCATATATTATTGTAACAACACAGTTGTTAGAGAATAAATTGTAAAAAACAGTCGTCGTTCTCGCTTCAGTTTTGGAAAAGCATATTAGTTCATTTATTTCTGTCAGTGTCAAACGCACATGGTGACCTTAAAGGAAGCAAATCATTGCTAATTCAACAATACTTTTCATCATATGAATCAAGTTAACCTTTCTATTTCGAAGAGTATCAATACAAATTGGAAACAACAAAACACATGCAATTTTCCTTCTTGTTTGGTCGCCATCTTGAGATCTGCCACAGGGTACTTAACATTTGGAACAGGGCAGCTGTTACATGACAGTGGTTGTTTGAAATTTTATTTAACAGAATTTTCTTTAAAAACCCGGTTGGAAAAAAGGTTTCGAGATGGAATTATTCTGAAAATTTACAAGGTAAACAAGGAAAATGGATTAGAAAGAAAAACTAGATAGATATTCTTTATTCCTCCAAGAAAAGAGCAGTACATATAATGAAACAAATAAAATATACACAAGTACAAATGTCGAAACATAATATGCAAAAACACGCAAACAAAACAAACAGAAAACACAGTTAAAACTTAAAAATGGAAATATATACTAAATTGAAAAAAAAATTTCAGTTGGGTTTGAAACAAGGTATAAAACATAAGAAGCTTATAGCATTGCAAAGCAAAAGCGCGGGTACTCAATAATCTTGACAAGAGACAAGAGCACCTGGAGTAATATCAGCAAGAGCACAATGACAGGGATAAAAGAAACAAATCAAGCCTCTTGGTTATTTTACAAGATTTCCCCATAAACCCTCATTAACTTTTAAACTACTGTCACCATTGTGCAACCAAAGAGGTAAGCAAAATGATCAACTGTAGATGAGTAAATGAAGAGCGCTGTAGAATATCATGTTGGTAAAACTGGCCGTGATATACAGGTGCAGTTTATCGAAGCCAGCTTTTAATGGAGATTTAATATCTAAACTTCACATACCTAGGAAAATGTAGGCAACATCAGCCTTATTATACAATAGTAAGTGTTATAAAAAAAATTAGTTCTGTTGTATATTCAACAACACTTGTGGAAAATTAAATAACAAAAAAGTAACTGTAAGATTTATTAACCTGATTGTCTGAAAGAGGCAATTCTGTTGTGTGATATGTAGATAATTGTCTGGAAGTGGCAATTCTATTGTGTGATATATAGAAAATTGTCTGGAAGTGGCAATTCTATTGTGTGATTCGTAGATAATTGCCTGGAAGCGCCAATTTTGTTGTTTAATGTGTAGATAATTGTCTGGAAGTGGCAATTCTATTGTGTGATATGTAGATAATAAAATAACAAAAGAATGCGGGAATTTTATTTTTTAAATGACTCCAGTTATTTAAAAGATGCACCTCTGTTGTGTTATTTGTAGATAATTAAATAAAACTAATTTCCGGAATGTTATTTGCTATTTGATGCTCATGTCTGAAATATAATGTTTTTTATTAAGATATTGAGAATTTACTAGAGCGCAAAGCATCAACACTAAACATGGTTTATACATATAAATGAGGATCATATCGACTATACAACTGACGGACTATGTACATCAAGTTATCAGAAATAAGGAAAAAGAACAATTTAATTTCTCAAGAGTATGTATATCAACAGACAGGCCATGTTTATGCTTATCGAGGTTATCCCACTTTAACCGTTTTCAATCAAACCACTTATATAAGCAATGCCGTGGTTTGCTTTTCATTTTCAGTTTTAACTTCGATCATATAATTATAGGATGTATTCTGTCTTTAAATGGCGGCGGTCGTCTATTTCTATTTGTGTTTAAAGGCTGACATTCTTCATCTTTCGTTATCACGACATCTGACCCAGCTCGTACAGAAACAAAATGTGATGCCCCACTATTAGTTCGTTCATGTAACTACAACGAAAAAGAATTAAAATAAGTCCCGAAATACACAAATTAAATCCGTTACAAAGTCCAAATGCGTACCCAAAGACACTTTACAGAGAATACATGTGTAATGCCGCGGACAAAACAATATTTATTTCTTTTTATTAAACCGTTGCTCAGTGTATGTCGTGAGCATTTTTTTAATTCAAATTTTAAAATATTCTGATTACACAACAATCATATTACTTATTTTTGATAGTTTAAATAAAGAATTTTAAAGAAATCGTGGGATAAGGATAAAGTATCAAAACCACAGGTGTCCGTATTATTGTTAAAAAATAAAATTCGAATAAAGAAAAAAAATGTTTTTGTTTTTTTGATATATATAAATAAAGGTTCCCATGAAGCGGGTCCCATACACTGATAGTGACCTCAAAGAACTCAAAAATTTTGTCATTTATACAATCAAATGTAGCTAATCAATACAACAATAGATGATTCTTGCATTATGCTAACATGTCGCGAAAACCGATTGGAATTTTCTCAAACCGAATATTTGCTTGAGCTTTTCATATCGGCTCAAACATTGCCAAACATTTTAATCGACATCGATGAGGTGATCGCAAAAAAACCATTTTGGTTACGGCATTACCTAGTGTCTTTCCGCTTCTATGAAATATTCACACGGCCCATATATATAATACATATTTTTCAATCATTATCTACCATTAACTTGTACTTTTTCTCGATCTAACGCTAAAATCCTCTGTGTTTTTGGACGCGTCGTCTCAAATATTTACTTTGACAGCCATGATGCTTCCGAATGCTTTCGGTAAGTTTACGGAATTCACCGATCCCAAATTTTGCAACGGTTTCTTCGATTGGCTGGTAGTCTAAAACGCCAGCCAATCGGAAAAACAATTGCAAAATTTGAGATCGGCGAATTCCGTAAACTTACCGAAACCATTCGGAAGCATCATGGCTGTCAAAGTAAATATTTGAGACGACGCATCCAAAAAACGATGTCGTTAATTGTTTGTGGCGTCATACTTGAATTAACATACTTATAAAAACATGCTCTCTTTACCTCTCTTCTTTTTTCGCTGCGTGGGGAGGCTGTGTTTTGTAAGTGAGGCGATTCCTGATATGCATATTTTACTTTTTTATTTGTTATTGTCATTAAACGTGCAATTTGTCAAAAGAATTTACACACGCAACACCAATATTTTATAAATCTCTTTTCTCTTAACTGACACTTTTATACTGTACGAGTATATGTACCAATTCTCACCAAAATTATTCAAAACACTGAAAGTTCTAGAAGCCAGGGGAGCGTTAATATAATAAATTTAAAGTAAATTTAATCCATAATTTATGATGTCACAGAATTCCAGTGTTAGTCCACTCATCAAAGATACGTGTATATACAAACTTAAGAAGAAATTCTTGGAAAATCCAAATGTGTAATTAGTTCCTAAGATAAAAAGCTCTTGAGGACTGCGATAAAAATGGACATATATACGTTTTTCAAAAATACCATTCGTCGATTATGACTTTTTCCAATAACAAATTTTAAACTTACATTAAATCAATAAACCTTTTAATCATCACTATAAATTATGGAAGGGGCATAACTCATATTCTGTGGCAACCAAAGTATCTAAATGGCTGAGTTACCAAATTAATATTTATATCTGCCATTATTTTTCTTATTTCACTTCATTTTTTTTTCATTTTCATCAATATTGCATAGGCACTCTGTTAAAGCCTTAAGGACATAATGCATGTGCTAAATATTTGCAAATGTGCAAGTTGATCTGCCTTGCACTGGTCGCACAAGGAATATATACTGTGCCCATTAAGCCCCCATTATAATAACTTTAGCACGATAACCAATGATTTAAAACTTGAAAAATGATCATTTTAATTAAGCCCCTTTCAAATGACATGAACAATGCTGCTTATAACGCTGGGGGTTAATGCATTTACTATAATAAAGAACTATTTTTATTTGCATTTACTATTATTAATAAATATTTATATACATTTACTATGATTAAGAACTGCTTTACATTTAAAATGTCCTATTTAGAACTATTTGCATACATTTACTATTATTAAGAACTATTTATACAGCAATTAAATACATCAACAACATCTCATTTCTTTTAAATAACTATACACTATAAAGCTATAACATAAATTGTTTTATCGTTTATGGCTATACATTTCATTAAATTTTATATTATCTGGGACCATACGTACCTGAACTTTGAATTATTTGTGCAGTGTGGCGGCCGTAAAAAGTATTCCCCGTACATAATATAGACAGTACTGTTATCAGTAAAATAACCCGTTACCTATGTCATGCAGTGATGGTAACGTTTATTAGGGCTATCCGATCAACCTTGTTTAGGGTTGTCCCGGAATTCTTAGTTGGTTGCGTCGTTGTAATTGCAGGGCTAGGCGCTGTCGCTGTGACGGTGCCGGTTCGCTCCCAGATAGGCACTACCATTTGAAATTTACAGTAGCGCTATATGAACAGTATGGCTGCCGTAAAAAGTCTCCCCGTACATATAGTGAGTATTTTAATCGGTAAAATAACCCGTTACCGATGTCATGCAGTGATGGTTACGTATATCATGACCATACGATCAACCTTTTCGGGGGTTGTCCCGGTTAGCTCAGTTGGTTGCGTCGTTAGAATTGCAGGGCTAGGCGCTGTCGCCGTGACGGTGCGGGTTCGTTCCCAGCTAGAGGCACTATGATTTGTTATAATAGAAAATAACGAATTGAATTTTTCATGATCACAGCCATATGCATGCCATCGAAATTTACGGTTTAATTGTGTAAATATTGAGCGCAACTAAAAAACTTTTATACCACGTGTGTTCGGAAAGGAATGCCTATGCAGTTATATTGCAGAACATATATCGATTTTTAAATGTTTTGAATTATTCATAGATGTAGCTATCATTCCTCTATTTAATCTAAAAATTTCGGCCAGTTTTGATTTCACGAACGTAGTTTTGTCAGAATCTTTCTAGGGTACTGGTATATAAACTCATTGTAAATTTTCCAGGCAAAAACCAAAAACAAGTTTACTTCATTATCTTTTCTTAATTATGAATTATTATTTTGTAGATATTGTGATTTCCTGTTAGAAAAAAATAATTTGTATTACTTTTTTGCAATTAAAGTATTGAAATAAGCAGTTTCTAAAACTTGAAAAATATTGTCTTAGCAAGTCCAAAAGGGAAATACTCTTTCGATCAAGAGTAACGTAACGATTATATTATTAATTGGAATCTCACAATTTATACAAAGATATACTTCCTGTGTGGTCATCTTCAACATACACTTGGTATTTTTTAAAATTTCATATGTCTATATTTACCCACACAAGTGTTTTAATGAACCCCTGTCATTTTTCATTTTGTAAATTAATCTTACCTCCGCTGTTAAGGACTGTGTTATTCGAAGCCAAAATACAGATCAAATTAATTTAGTTTTATTATCAACTGGACAAGTAAAAATGTCCTTACTTTATTATGTATTCAAAATATATAAGCATTGCTGTTTACTTTTCTTTTTATAATCTGAACCATGACACTAATAAATGCTTTAGCCGAAAACTAGTCTAGTATACTCTTTTACACCATATTTAAATTTTTATAAAATCCACAATTTTAGATTAGGTTAATGAAATTTTCAGGCTAGTTAGACAAAAGGTTACAGAAATTCATATAACGTGTTTGCACTTATCAATATGAGTCCTGGAATGAAATTAACATTACTTTTCGAACACCCCTTGTTATGTGTCAAATTTAATAATTTTCTCCCGTTCCATAAAATTGTTTTCAAAGTGTGAGCCTGAAGTGTAAATAAAGTATTTAAAGGGAGATGTGCAGGGTCGAGCAGGTGTACTCGGTAAAATCGTAAACAGATCGATCTATGTAACACTTACGTGTACTTTTCACTAAACTCTACATTTCAAACCCTCCAGGAGGAAGTTTTCGGTTAATTTTACCATTTTACCGGACTTGAAAACAATCCGCTGAAGAAATCCCTATACAAAAATACATTCTATATTTAGCGATCATTCTATATTTAGCTCATCGCTGAGCTTACTATTCGTGGATGCCCAGGCATTTTGAAACAAATGGCGACGTCGATAGTCGGCAAGGTACACCGAATGCGTATTTTTGTTGAAGTGATCTCGTGACAATCCCAAAAACCACCGTGGCTTTACGCGGGAAATACAAAAATAGCTAACCTATGCGCGTCGCATAGGATAGGAAAGACCATTTATTATCTTTTTTTTTATAAAATATTGGTTTGAAATATTTCGGGTGTAAATCAATATTTGAGCTTCAAATAATGATATTCAACTGATTAATAACCCTTTTCGCAAATCTGTTCCATTCATCAATCCTGCACATCTCCCTTTAAGTACCTTTTACTTACACTTCAGGCTCACGCTTTGAAAACTTTTTCATGGAAAGGGGTTGAAATCATAAAATTCATTAGTATTAAAAATACATTAAATAATTGCTTCTGAAACAATTCAATTTCAACGCATACTTGTCAAAGGGAAGCAAAAAACTAGCATACATCGTAAACCAGTATGGAACTAAAGACCATATAGAACATAAGGTGAGTGTAATCTTTTATTTATAAACGTCTTCATACTTGTGTTTTGTTGCATTTCTTTTTAATCCAGAAGTATGCAGCCACTATAAGTACCAGTACAAGAAATCCGGTTGATGAAGCGAAAACTATTGTTAGTGCTGCAATGTATAATTGCTAAGGTTTAACAATTTGCAATGTTTTTTTTTTGTTTTTGTTTTTAAAACATAATAATTAAAACATGATCCAGACTACTAATTTCTTTGCAGCTTTAATAAGCACTAGCACCAGAAATCCGGTAGATGTAGCCAAAATAATTGTTAATTCAGCTATGTTAAATTGCAAACGGTATAACGATAATAAAATAGATGAAAAGGGAACTTTGAAAGCCATCGAACACGACAAATATGAAAATATTGCAGGCTCGGTTTGAACATAATTATATCAATAAAACAACACCAATGTATTGTATTTCGTTATAAATATAATACTCTCTTTATTGCATTGCCCTTCTATATATAAAATATAAAACATTGCCTCTCGTTTATTGTTACTGATGTCTTAACTGACATTAATTATTTATTTGATAAACTCGTGCTGTGTGTGAAAGCTGTGTTTTCTGACTGTGGCTTTTTCTAATAAGCATAATCCTCTTTTAAAAGACCAACCCCATTAAGTACATCCTAAGCGATGGTATTTTTTATCCTTGGTAGCTATGTTATTCTTCACACACAAACAATATTAAAAGCTAAAGCTCTTGTATGTAAAAAATAATTATATCTAAGTTTTGAACACCATTGAAAGCATAAAAATAAAACGTTGTTTTTTTGTCGGAAACACAATATAGGTTCTATTTCTCTAAACCCAGTCCCTGTGTATGTTTTATAATAGTGCTAGCAATAAAACATAGATATATATATATAGGAAATATTTATTTTGATTAAATTAGTTAAATAAATTTAGTAATAAATATCGTATGTCAAAATATAAATGCAAGTTTACCGTTCCAGACAGTGCTCGTGTCATTGTAAGGTAGGCTGACAGTCGTATTCATTGTATAGTTTGCCATTGTTATAACCAGAATGACAACTCACATACATGCTGTAAAGAAAAAAGTACTTCACTTAACAACTTTTCTACGTATACACCTTCGTACTGGTCCTTGTTCCGGTTGTCCTGCCAGACCTTCAAGCAAATAGGCAGTTGATGCATGATGGTACACCGTGTCCTCGTTCGGCGAACACCAGACGTTTTTTCTTAAACAGCTTCGGAATATTTCCATGGTGCACTAGGTCTATGGATCAGAATCCAATTGCAAATGTGTGATCTGATTTTACCTCTGAACTTGGAAATGCGCTTGTTCAAGAATGGGCTAGGGTTCCCCAAGGAGACATTTATAACTCTATTACCTCAATGAGATCAAGTTGGCTTGCGGTTATACGCATTGAAGGCGTTATTGACTTATGTTGTGAAATTGATATATGTATCCTTTTAATACGTAGATGTTTTACTGGATCTATAGTACGTTATTTGACAGTGTTTCTGACTATGTTTGGTCTTCTGATATATTTAGTACTTATTCGATTTGATTGATAAATAATGATAATTCGCTGGTGATTGTTAATTTTACTTACATCTTAAAGTTAATATCCTGCCGATTCATTAAATTTGGCTTTTCAAATTAAGGTATAGTTTTGAAATTGTTTTGCTAGACTAAATTTATATGAATCGATTCGTGGAAAACAGCAAATCTTAAAATTGATATGCACTGTTTCAACAGTGAGATTATCAAAATTGAATAATCTGACACGGATATTTTATAACCAAATCCGGATTTTGACATTGCTACCCTTTAAGCATTTTTATTTCTACGCAATGAGCATAAATGTTAAGTCAGTAGGTAGGTATAAATTCCACATATTTTACTTTTGGTAGAGGTACCGTTTCTACTGGAGAATTCATAAAGCTGGTATAGCTTAAAAATCACATCTCTTGTAAAATCTTAAATTTGAACTTCTTGTTTATAATATCAATATCATACACTGAGCATTGCAAACACTTTTAAAACGCTTGACTCTTCTTTATTTTTATCATGTTACAAACTCAAGCTCAATCAAACCGTGCCAGCAATATTTTCATATTTATCGTGTTCGGTGGTTTTCAAATGTTCCTTTTTCATCAATCATAAAAACCGACTCGATTTAGGTGATTTAAAGCATAAATGTTATCTCTTGTAATCGAAATATATCATGAACTCGAGCTATATAAAGCAAATAAGATAAGTGTTCTTCATCCTTATCTGAAAAATATATGATCGAACAGATCACGGTCATATCATGATTTGAAAATGTATTTTTTCCATTTATAAATTGTGATGTTCTGCGTTCGACATCTGACTGGGTTTAAATTTTAAATTCATATGAAAACCTGTTCAAGTGAGAATTTGTCTGTAATCTTCGGTCAACATAGGGATGGACTTTGGCAGCGAGATTACTCATATCTCCAAATATTCATTTGAAAACCTCTATGATGTTAACCTTCAATCTGCCCCAACATGAAACAAATACACTATAACTTTTACTTAACGAAACAACCGAAGATCTTATAATCATTCCGGCTGTAGAGAGAATCCCTCAGACCATTATTTTATGATACATGTAAGAAAGCTAAAATTCACAACATATATTTTATAGAGATTTTCTTGGAGCTGGGTAACTCTTAAATAAAAAAAGCAGTTGAACGGTACATCAATTCAACATAAAGCAAAAAGTACGTAACACAATTTTATTTTTTATGTATATTAAAAACTATCAAAACAATATGAAAACCCTAATAATTAATTGCTTAGTAAATTCGTTCTTTTTAAAAAATATTTCGGCCAGTTTAAACATGGGTGGTTTCAATCGAACCAAAGTTATACTTTCCGCTTTCTAAATTTCGCTGTTGGCGTATGCAGGATGTATATTCTCATACATTTTTCCCCTATCAAAATTCTATTCTGTTTTGTTTCGCCAGTTGTTTTCTCGTTAATGGCGAACCCATTTATCTTGGGAATATACTTGGAACATGGAATGGTGTTAATCCGAAAATACCACATTGAAGGTTCCATGTTCACCGCCGTATGCATACGTTTGGGATGGATCGAATTTGTACTGTTTATTGGTGTAAATATTGAGTTGCGCTTAAGCCGGAGCTAGGCGGCGTAGGCAGTAATATGCATTTCCATTACTGCCAACAACAGGCTCAATCAAACCGAGCCTGCAATATTTTCATATTTTCGTGTTCGGCGATTCTACTAATCCGACACTTTATGTGAGTGTCTCTTTTGAAACGGATCATTTAATTAACCATGCTCTCTCCCTCTCTTCTTCTTGACTGTGTGGGGAGGCTGTTTTTTCTGAATGTGGCGATTCCTGATATGCTTATTTCACCTTTCTATAAAAGCGGAATATTAAACCAAAAATATGTGTGAAGAAAATCTCAATTAAATTTATAAACGCATTGTTAACTTTGTTTATCTTTTATTGTTTCGATCTTAAACACCTGGAGTGCTAAACAAATATATACACCGTTCAAACTGAAGGCGCTATTACTTCAGTCTGTTAACGTTGTTAATCATTTAGAAAGTCAACATTGCATGTTCATCGATAAAAAAGAAAATTATTGAAATCTCTAAAACCGCAAAATGCGGTTCAATGAAATTTTGCACAAATAATTGTTATGAAAGCATCTTTATTGTTAAGGCACGTCAGTAAATTAAAGAAAAATAACTAAAACTAACAATTGCCTAAATTCTATTTAAATAAATCAACAAAATGTAAATACCACAAAACATCATGACTTTAAATGTTCACCTGAGTAATATAATACCAACAACAATATATTGGGTTCATTTGACTTGCATTATTATGTAAACGATACGAGATATTTGTAAACATGTGTTTGGCCTTGAATTTCTTGGTCGCTTCATGGTCGCGTAAATGCGTAACAAACGTTGATTTCTCTTTCTATGATGGAAGTTCCTTAAAATGGACACAATAAATTGTTTTCAGGATCATTATACTCATGCGAGCATTAAAACAATGTATTATGTTCTTTAGGTTTTGTGAATTTATAAAACTAGAATTATCGAAAATTTTAGGTCTGGTAATGCAATTTTCTTTATTATTCTTACTTTTTACATGTATGTAAGAAAAATAAGGATACGTTAATACAATGTAGCTATCATTTGTGCAAAGTGTCACTGCACTGCATTTTGCCGTTACAGAGATTTTGAATTTTATACCTATGACAGTCCAATGACGAGAGAAGAAGTAAGCTGTAAGAGCCGTGCCAATCATTTTTTACTGAAATACCTTATATTGTTGCTATAATATCTGTCATAAACTGGTATCACTTTAAAACCCTGCCGATATTAACGAAATATTTTCTAATGAAGCCTTCATGCTTATTATATTCTTAACTTTGCCTATAGTTAATATTCAAGCACAGTAAGGCAGGTTTGGCAGTTGCCTTCTATAGTATATATCATACCCATTCCAAATTTGCCTGAAAAGAAAAAGACCCAATTTGAACTGCGAGATAGTCTATAAAGCTTTTCGAAAACAGCCATCCGTTTTCAGGGGAAAATTTTGCGGACGTCACTATCACATACCAGTAAACAGCTTTCGCAATGTCAGCTTCTAACATTCATACTTTATGTGCAATTTTGTAAAAAAACATAAATCGCTTTGCGAGGTTCAAAGTTATTTAATCTTAACACTATGAGCATAAAAAGTGTTCTAAAATAATTACCCGGGTTAATTACATCCTTTTGCAGACTGCGAGAAAACATTTAAAATAAATTTAAGAGAATTACGTTAATTTTGCGTATATTTCGTTCTTTTATGTCAATGTTTATGTCATTTTTCTCCCCAAAACATTTTGACCGATAATCAATTCAAATGTTGATCACATGAGAATAGATAAAGTGTGCAATGGCTTGTGCAGTTAATCGATACACTCAGACGAAAGAGTTCTCTTGTGAGTATCAGTCACATGAAGTGCACTAAATCGTCGCATTTCATCTTTGACAGATCTCTCTAACGGCAAAATGCTGTTAAATAAAACTGTGCCCAATAAATTTTATTCTGACGTAACTTTTTAAAATACGCTAAGAAAGGTTAGAACAGTTATATTAGTAATATCTAAAATTCCCTGAAATTCTATTTAAACCCCAAGTGGCAATTTGTTTTGCCACTGACCGTTCCAAGGCGCTAACCCCTCGGGTTCTCACTTTCGTTAATTGATTGTGGCGTCCATTTTGAACCTGATTATTGTAATACCATGCTCTCTTTTTCTCTCTACCTTTTGGCTGCGAGGGGAGGCTGTGTCTGCTGGATGTGGCCATTCCTGGTATGCATATTTCTCTTTTTAAAGAACCTAAAGGATCGATTTGTTTCTTTTCTCCCTGTCATCGTGTTCTTACTCATTTGACTCCAGGGGCTCTGGTCTCGGTAAGATCATCGAGTACTAACCCATTTGGCTTTACAATGTTATTAGCTTCTTATGCTTTATATGTTTGTGTGTTTTGCATGCAACATTGTTGAGCTGATGGTTGAGTTTGGAGTCATTTCACCAAGACAACTTGTACTGGTTTGTTAATATGACAACCTGTTAGGGCAAGTGTTAGGTTGGTGCACCTTAGAACCTGGTTCCCCAGTGACAATTTCTTTTGCCACTGACCGTTCCAAAGCGGTATCCCAAAAGGTTCTCTTCTTCGTTATTTGTTTGTGCCGTCCTATTTGAATTGACATACTTATAAAAAAACATGCTCTCTTCCTCTATTCTTTTTCGCTGCGTGGGGAGGATGTGTTTTGTGAGTGAAGCGATTCCTGATATGCATATATTACTTTTTTATATCCAAACACAAAACTATGCAACACAAAACATAAATAATTATATTATAATTCCCGCATGAGAAATAAATTTCTACGTATCATGAGTACAAACTAACAAGTAACACCATAACACTCAAATCCAACAGGCTCCTGAGATCCATTATCGTCGCACGTGACTGATCCGTTTCCTGTTATAATTAACATTTATTTAGACAAGTCGTTCTTGTTGAAAAATATAATAATTTTATATTACTGGTATGTACTATATTTAGTATCATTACATTTCGCGAAGACGAATTCTCGCGAAAAGGCGCTGGCATAAATTAGTGTACATCCCTAAAATAAGGGTATTCATTCTATTTCGCAAACACCTTAATTGCAACTAAGAAGCACATCTTGTGAAGATGTAATATTCTCCGCTATTTGCCCTTTACAAATCACATGACTGTGCAGTATCACTGTTTTTGCAATGTGGCGACCGTCATGTCTTCATGTGCAAAGAAGTCAGTACTGTTACCAGTGTTAATATAATCGGTTACCGGTGTCACATAATGAGATGTCACTATATAAGTGTTATCCGCGCAACCTTTTTGGGGTTGTTCCGCCAAGCTAAATAGGTAGAGTGGTCCATGTTATGTGGCTAGGCGCTGTCACTTTACGGGCTCGGATCCCACACGGACCTACAATTATTCTTTAACCTCGAACAACCCAGTGGGTAATGGTGTGCGCTAAATACAGTTTAAAGAAAATTTTCAAGATAGCAAGCTTTTAACACCACTTTCCCTTGGATCAAAATGCCGCCGTTGATGACAACAATCCGTTCTCACTTTAAGTATGTCCGAACTAGTTTGCTCTGGTTGGAAACTCGTGCAAGTCTGTAACGTAGGGTGTTGTTTTTTTTTATTTTAGACCCTGTCTGTTGACCTTGGCGACTGTCAAAGATCTATTATCTCAGACCATGTATTCCAGTCCACTGCGGAGAAGTTAAAATTGTATAATAAGTGTTGTTAAAATCTGGGTAAGAAAAGAAGCAAGTCAAAATAAAATTTTATTGAGGAAAGATGAACAACATATAGAAAAATACAAGTTCCAACTAAATTTTATAAAACCGAGCAGTTAAATGTCAGAATAAATATGGTGATCAAACTGTAACGCTTTTACAACTTGATCGTCGATTCGTCAATTAACCGATGAATACTGTGGTGTCAATATATTCGCGTGGGTTTAACTTTCGCGTATTTTACGCAAGACAGTTTGCGCGAAATCAAATCCCAGCGAATATTCACGAATTTATTTTCTCGCGAAATTGGCATTTGTCGCATATGCTTGAAATTTAGGTCACGCGAAATTAAATGATACCACAGTAATGATGATCGATTTATGCAATCAAGTTAAAATACATCTGATCTTTGCTTTTTTATAAACTTATGTGTTTTTATCTTATTTACGATAATATAAATATTCTTTTATCGATAAAGTAAAATTTATGCATTCTTTATTAAATAATGCATTAACTTTGAGTAGTCACTAGTTCAAATCATTGTTTTGTTTTTAGACTTTTGCAAAGCTGCATTGTATTGCAACAAAATGATCATATAAAAATATAATAACTATTTCATGTGAATACAGTCATACTAAGTTCTTATTGGTCAGCAATTGTATGTGTTTAAAATGTAAGCTAGTTTTGATTCTTACTTATATCAGAAATAAATGAAAAAAAGAAATGTGTTGCCTTGGAATTAATTTTTCTATGACCTTAGTAATGTTTATGGATTGTTTTATAGTGTCACTCCAATTTTTTTTTTAAAACGAATGCTTAAAATAAGAACACTAATAAATAAGAAGGGTAATTAGGAAAACGGATATTTTAAAACGCATTTATGAACACAAATGCTGTTGATTTATGGTGTTTTTGCTAACAAGGGTTTTTACTAAAGCAGAACAAGCAAGTCGGGGTAATTCTCGGGTTGTTTGACCCTTAATTGCATGAAATGCATTTATTGAAAAATTAAGGATAACCCATCCTAAACATCTCCCAAGTCAGTTACGAAAAGTTTAAACTTAAAACGATGACTGATGTTGACAACTGGTTATCGATAAAAGTTTTAGTTTATGTCGTTCTAATAAAAAATACAGACAAATAGTGACCGATCAGACTTTTAGGTAAGTGTATGTACAAAAAAGAGTAAAATATAAATAATATATTATAAAAGTATGCAGTCTGTAACTTCGTATCATTCGAGTTGCGTGTTTAAACAAAATCACGCAAGACCAAGACAAAAAGAAATAATATAAACCTACATATTGCATGCTGTTATTATGTTCAGTTATCACAAACCATTCTCGCTAAAACAAATTTAAATACACCAAAACAAGGTTTCAGTCAACAACGTGGTTTACATAATAGTAGTTATAACAACAGTAACACAATGTAAATTTATGTATGGCGTAAGAATAACTTTATGATTGTTGGACAGCGACGGGCACTTCAATTTTAGTTCGGTATGTGCCGAAGAGTACCGGAAAATTACGATCTCACAACGAGTATGACGTAGTAATGACGTAGCATTTGAAACATTAAACTGTAGAGATAAGGAATCTGAAGACCACAATATGGGATATGTTTTTACTGGTCTGTCTCATTTATCTGTCTTGCCGATACACGCCGTACCATGCTAAAATCATTCATGGTAAAGTATATAATAATAACAAAAAGGACATACTTATTAGTAGCCTATTTCTATAATACACTGGTATCAGAATTTGTAATCATGGTATATAACTTTTGTATATCCGGGATAGATTTTCGTTGTTAAAGGTCATGATGAATTATTAAATTAATATATTCAGATCATGAAAATCCACACATAGAAACACACGCTACCCAAGCATTCAAATAGAAATGATATAAATATTTTTTTTAAACTATAACATCAATTTAATCAAATTCAAACAGATTCATCTTTAGAAATCAACCGGGGTGTGTATAGGGAAAAGGTGTCTTCAGACAACATTTTGATATTTGGTCACTTGTAATTTATTTCTTGATAACGATTTAGTGATTATTTTTTAGTCATTTTGACTATAAAGTGCTATTTGTAGCGCGAAATGTCTAATCAGCAATGTCGTCTGCTCAATTTTATGACGTCATTTCAAGGAATAAGGTCAATATCCCGAAGACATATTCCCGTTACGCGCCCCAATTAACGAAGGACATAAATAAGGTTTGAATGTGATGATGCATGCGATCGAAAATTTGACATCAAAATCGGCAATGTATCCTTATATAACAAATTCAAGAAACCAGAAACGTGTCTTATTATACTGCAAAGAATTTTCAATTCAAACGACAATAAGAAAACATTGCATTTTCATAAATTTCTCTTATATTCCCCGTTTAGAACCTCAAAATCACCTGTATGACATCACTAGTTTACTTGCGTGACGTCATTACTATTTAGCTAAAAGGACCGTCAATTCGATATTTTTTTAAAAATCAAACAAAATATTCTGATTGTGTTTACTTTAAAACCTTGACATTTTCTTAAACGATTTGTGTTTGATCGTTTAAGTGTTAATGCATGTTTTCTCGAAAAAGAAAACACAATGGAGGACGACGAAAAAACACGGGAGGACAGAGAGGAAATCTAGGCACGTGCATTCTGTGTAAATGGACATTTGTCAACGACCAAGTATCCAATCGCATTCAATGGAATTTCTTTGCAGTATGATAATGCATGTTTATTTGCAATGAATGCCAATCATAGCTTTTTGATCACAGTTGCTGTCAGAAAAGTTCCACCCCGAATTTTCACAGAAAAACAAATGTGGTTCGTCGCCGGCACATTTAATTCTGTCGACAAGGATGTTCCAGGTTACTGAACTTCTAAAACAGTCGTTGCAGTCTTTGTCCCGTCTGAAATATAAACAAGAAGTACTACAAATATCATTTCAGTTTGATTTTGAACCAGCGAGCGACCTCCGTAAATATCTGTTGCACTGCAACACTTGAAAAGACACCGATCATACAACTCCTGTTAGAACTGCCGCTCCAATCAGAAGATGCTGCGTTCAACTTAAAAGTTAGGTTATATATTTACTGTCAATCAATCGTTTTCGCTGTGGGTTGATACTCCTTGAATTGAAAATTTCGTTTTGTAGAGATTTGAATGGTAATTGTTGCATTGAAGCAATAACAAAAGGTGTGACTTAAGTAAACCAACAATTGGACAGTAAAATGTGATTATCAATGAACAGCGTTCTGTTAAATAAACTTTCTAGCTACTTTTCAAAGGAAATATCATTCGCCGCGCCACGCGTTTGATGTTTTGTTTGCAAGCCAAAATCTAGACTGGCTCCCGTCCCTATGTTCTGTTATATATTCTCATGTCATTTATACAATAATCGTCAATAACTCCAAGAAAAGCAACTCCTGCAGGTACCTTACTGATATGCATTTTACTTCCCTTATCTCCCAGAACATAGGTTCAGAATATCAGAAAATGAAATGAAATTAAAAAAAGCCATAAGAAGTATTTCAGTGATTTTTTAATAAACCATCTAGCTCATGCCAGGCTAGCCAAAATCTAAAATCGAAATTTGTAGTATACTACTCAAAATTTGATAAGGGCCACTTTTTGTTTTCATAATTTTTATTGTCCAAGTTTTGTTTATATTGTTTATTTGATAAAACCGATGAATTCGTCATCTGAGTTGAATTATTGAACTGAAACATTAGTTTAAAATTGTCTAAGCGGGAAAACTAATATGCAACAAATTTTAAAGTGGATATTACCAAATTTTGAGAAGTAAAAATAAAAAACAACGTTGAAGGAAAAGATTTTCCGTCATATACAATAAGGTAAGGCAATGTCTAAGGGTACAGGTCTTGGCTTTAGGTCTAGAGGTCAGAATCAGGACTCAGAGACAACCAAAATAAGGAAAGGTCAGAACCCGGACTCAGAGACAACCAAAATAAGGGTTTTCAACAGGTCCGGGAAAATCATTTATGTATGATCTGCGCATTTTAAATGTTGTTTTTTTTCAGATTGTTATTTTCGCCATATTATCAATTCGAAAAAAGTATTCTCGTCAAATTGAATATTGAACTGAATATAATTAAGAGATTGTTTCAGTTGTTAAAAGTTAAAACCAAATAGACTGCTTACCTTGTAAAAATATTATAAATGTTCACTATGCGATGAATACTTTATTTATATAACTAGACTGTGTCCTCGAACACTGATGCCCCTAATGCTACAACAACATTTGTAACAAAAGGGAGGACCTACGGACGAGTGCAATCCAGTTCGCGGGACAAAAAACGTATGCTGTTAATTTTAAAACATTATATTATCTATCTTTATAATATAATACTTAATTTAAAAAATGAAAACTATCACTTTATTTTCTATAATGATATCAATGCCATTTTACAACATCTGCTTTCATTAATCAACAGACTCATACATGTTTCTAAGTCGCCATGTAAACATTTTCGCGAGTAGCTTCCCTTGAATATGTATGACAGTTGCAAAAAGAAAGGAACGACGTGCACAACAAAACTATTTATTTGAAGATTTACATTTTTATTTTTCCGAACAAAATAATTACAAAATATGAACAGTAATATGTCAAATATAAATTAAAGTAAAGAAGCAAATAAAACCGTGAAAAATAATTTAATCATACAATTGAGAATCCTACATAAAGAACGCAGTTAAAAATGTTATGTTCCTTTATGAAAAACGTAATTGAAAAGGCATTGGCTTTGTTCATTCCTTAAACATAATGTATTAGAGCATAGTTCAATTACAGGTCGAATAAATATATTTTAGTAGTGATGTTCTTAAGACTTATGATAAACAATAAATGAGTAGTAACGAGTTATAGTGTTTTTTTTCTGCGTGCCCGTTTTAAAAACTGATGACAACTTCATAGGAAACTGAAATGATTCTAGAATATTCAGAAACTTCCATTGTATGAAATAAATTGAAAAAAAAAGTTTTAAAATAGGACATACATCTGTGATTCATTTTGTTTGTGTGAGTTCGAAATTATTTAAAAAAACAAGCAACATTAATTTTTGTTCAGCTAGGATTCAAACTTTAACAGTAAACTTTACTCTAAAAAAAAGGCCATAATTTGACCGAAATAGACATTACAGATATGTTTTTGACAAATTTAGAATCTGATAGTGAACAAGTGTGCCAAATCTGTAATTAGTTACAAATGTATAGTTCTTTGAAATATATAATGAGGTTGCATACAATCTTTTACCAAACGGGAGAGCGACGAGAAAAGGGGAGAATAATAGCCCGACATATTCTTCCACTAATCATATGAGGCTTTTGACTGGATTTTGTCGCAACAGTTTGTGGAACCGATATGCTTTGAAAACAACAAAAAGAAAAAAAACGCAATAAACTGCTGATGCAACTTTATTCAAAATATACTCTATGGATGAAGAAATAGTGGGTGATATAATTTTTAATATCTAAAAACGCGTAGATCAAAAACGATTAATATCTGCCACGGAACTCTCGAGGTCACCGTGCACTTGGTACTATATCGAACTTCGCATAATTGCATACCCTCAAGGTTACCGTAGACTTGGTACTGTATCGAACTTCGCAAAATTGCATACTTTCAAGGTTGCCCTGCACTTGGTACTGTATCGAACTTCGCATAATTGCATACTCTCGACGCAACCGTGCACTTGGTACTGTATCGAACGTCGCATACTTGCATTGCGTAACAATATCTCCCGGAGAAAGCGTGAAGCCAGAGGTAGAAGAATCATCTCAAGAATTAACCCTGCGTTTCTTTATCTCTTCTGTATATATGAAATATTCACTTACTCAGTATACAAACAAATCTTGAAATTATACTTACACCCATGTTGTGTTCATACGCTTACACGCCACAGTTTGTTGTGAAATATGTACTTAAACAGTATACAAACAAATCGTGAAATAATACTTACACCCATGTTGTGTTCATACTCTTACACGCCACTGTTGTTGACCTATCATTCCAATCATTCTTACATACAGTCCCAAAACTGTCGCCATATTTCGTCAGAAGTAACCCTATTGAAAGTCCATTTTGAATATTTGCTGTGGGAACGTTCGTCAGCCCAACATAGGTGTACGGCACTAAAACAAAGATAACGATGTTAATGTTAAGGTTACCAGTACGTTTGCGAAATTTGTCACCACAATGTTCTTTTTAAGTTTACCATGATGTAAAAATTAGGTAAACCACTCTATTGATTTTAAGGTTAAAAAGATGTTGTTGTAAAGGTTATTGATGTTGAGATATGAAAACCTTTTGGGCAGTTGAAAGCAAGATTTAAGCACTTTTAGCTACAGACCTTCACAACCTAATTGTTTTTCATACGCAGATGAAAGCGATAAAATATCGATTCAGTCCTTTACTTTTATTCCAAGGAACTGATCGTCTCGTAGGAACATACCTGAGAAGTCTAATACGTGTCATCTGACTTACCTGTGACGTCATTTTCGAAACATGTCAGAGCCATGTCTTTCTTATGATCGCCATTGTCAACTTTGAAATTTGGACAGTTGACAAGAAGTGATTCGGTACCATTACAACCGATACTTGTGAGTTTTTTGGATAGCAGTGCAGAGTCATATTGGGGGTCATTTTCACGTCCAAACCATTTCCGGTGAAATGTGCCGCCGTACCTTTAGCAAAATTAAGATGTGTGCTTACAGAAATTTTAAAATATTATACATAACAATATTTATTAAAAAGGTGATTTGACCTTAACTTCAGAAAATCAGTAAACAGATTCCAGTTTGTCTTTGCGAATCCGGTGTTTTTCTCAAACTCTTACCGGCTTTATTTTATCGTTAGCAAATTTTCTATGGTTAACTTGTTACAAATTGATTAGTTTGATCAGATTTTATGGAACATTTGAAAACTGTGATTAGTTTAACACAAAAATCGCCGCGACGATTTTGAAATCGCCATGGCGTTTTGTCGCAAATATGTAGAGGCAAAATTTCGCTTAATATTTAAAATTACGTTATTCCGTTTCCGCGGCGACAACGATGTCAGAACCTATAAATAACCATTAATCGATATCTTGTTGCGGCCGTAAAACGTCTCCCCGTACTTATAGTCAGTACTGTTATCAGTAAAAAAATCCGTTACCGGTGTCATGCAGTTAAGGTAACGTAAAAGGGTTATTCGATCAACTTTTTCTGGGGTTGACCTGGCTAGCTCAATTGGTTGCGTTGTCGGAATGGTAGAGGCAATATCATTTGTCCATTAAATAATTAGTTGTTTTTTTTTAAGTTATGCCCCCTTAAACATTTACTTGTATATGTTGTTGACTTCTTGGCATGCGACTTTCGTTGCTTTCCAATGCCAGTCATCAATGATTATGTTGTTCCATTGTCCGTTAACAAACATCTCAAGATACCCTTCGTTGACACCTCTTAACGCTGGATTAGGGTTTGGTAGTGTGGGACGACGAAGTCGAACCCCTGCAAAAGACAAACTGTAACTGTAAATTTACTGCTAATCTTGGTGTACCAAATTTCGTGAGTTTCATTAGGCAGCTCGATCTAGAATTTGAAGTCGTCGCGAAAAAGCGAATATGAACATAAACTTTATTTATAACATTAAGATCAACGAATTTAAGAACACTCGAAAATATTGCCTATCGGAAAAAAACGCGAAATTTAATATCCACGAATTTAAGTGCATCCACAGTATTTTAAATCTTAATAGCGGATAAAAGCATGTTTGACTTTATTGTTTATGGTGCTTCTCCCTTCATTATTGCACAGTCATCGATAAAAAATAATATTAAAAAACCTCTTTTACCTCAGAATGAAGTTAAAAAAATCTTTGCCCAAATAAATGCTATTATCGTAACTTTGATTTAGATATGTCAAGAAATCAGAAAAATAAAACAAATAATCAGATTTAAAATTTCCCTTAAATTCGATTTACATTCAATCACAAAATATGTGTAACACACAACATCAATGAAAATGCCAACATGAGTAATATGTTGCTACGTATCGCAAGTGCAAATACAGCGTACCGCCAGTACAATCAAAAAAGTTATACCATAACACTCAAATCCAACAGGTTCCCAAGATCCATTATCGGTGCAAATGATTGTTCCGTTTCCTGTTCCAGGTTTAGGTATGAGTCCATTTTCACAAGTATATTGTCGTACCCTGCCTGTCCCCGACAACGTAGCTCCAGAAACATTTGTTGGTTGCGGGCAAGCTGTAGATATGGTAAATGCCAAAACTCTTATCGGAAAACTGTTCATGTTCAATTTCGCCTAATATTTAAAATGACGCTATTATTTCGCGGCGACAACGATGTCAGAACCTATAAACTCTTAAATAAAACTTATCAAAACTGAATTAAGGCCACTTATGTAATCTGTAGTTGTTATTGTTAAGGTTAACACATTGAAAATTTTATGAATCATTACTTTTTGTTTCTGTTTTTATTTGATAAAACCGATGAATTAGTCAGAGTTGAATAAATTAACCGAAACACGAGTGTAAAATATCAAAACGGGAAAGCTTACAGACTACAAATGTGGACCTTATCGAATTTTGAATAATATTTACACAAGAAAAACTTGCAATGCAAAAGAATGTTCATCAAGGGGCTAATTTTTTATAAGAAAAAAGCATAAACAAGATACCTTACCAGTGAAATTAGTGCAAACAATCAAATTTGTATTCAGGCATATATGCAGACCATTCGCACGATCGGTTATAAAATGAAAATACGCATAAATATGTGTAATTTGTACGCTGTTTTAGCCATAGGCATGTAATATGCCGATCTTGTTAATAAAGTTTATTGTAACTAACAGCTGTTGTTGTTGTATAACATTAATATATAAAACGGATTTACAGATGCATTTAAACTGTCCTGCAGGTTGCCAGCCCTGGCTCGTGCAGTTGATTACAGGTTTCGAACTGGCTGTTTGATAGTATCCCGTCATGCATGTGTACGTCTGGGTTAAAGTATTGCCGGATACTTCGGCATAGCTAACCGCTGTTGGCTGACCACAATCTGTGAATTAAATATTAAAAATCAAACCTTTTTTAAAAGTGCATCGTTTTCTTTCTAATGAAAAGTACAGACAATGCAAGTCCGTGTTTGCAGCTGTTTTGGGGTGTGTTTTTTTATCTAATCTATTTATAGAAAGGCAGGTTCTACTGTATTTATAAAAAGGCAGGTTCTAATCTGTTTAAAGAAAGGCAGGTTCTAATGCATTTATAAAAAGACAGGTTCCATTCCATTGATAGAAAGGCAGGTTCTAATGTATTTATAGAAAGACAGGTTCTAATGTATATAAAGAAAGGCAGGTTCTATTCTATTTATAACAAGAAATATCTTTTAAAAAAATAAACGGCGTTGATGGAAAAGATTTATAAATACATGTTTACAAGAAAGAAAGAATACAGAGAGGCGAAGCAGACACAGTTTAGTTATTTTATTTTACTTGTTATAGCTGTTGAAGAAGACTCCCAGCCTTCTCAGTATGACCTAGAGATTAAGCGACCGAATCATGACAACTCATAAATTCATTGAAAGTGTCTTTCAAAAAAAATGTTGATTGAAGCTGTTGCAACAATTTCATACAGTGATAACAAGTCGATTAAATAAGCAATGTCTTACATTAAGTCTTGATCTACATTTATTCAGTTTCAATATATCTTGTAGAGTTAGAACTCAAGATGAATAAATGTCTTTGAAATTTAATAAAAATAAATAAAAACAGTTGTTACAAGAGCGAAATCTACCAACTTTTAGGTAAATTAACTTTAAAAAAAGTGTCAGCCCTGAGTATTGAACCCGGGGCCTTCGCTTGCGTGGCGAGAGTGTTAGCCACTACACTACAATGAACTTGTATTTTGTACTTGAAATTAACAATCAGTATCAAAGGAACTCGAAAGGAACCAGTAAGAACTAGAAATATCTACACTTCTCTTTCGTTTTACACTGTGTATTGTATGCAAGTGTTTACCTGACACCCAAGAATATTTCATATAAAATTGTATTTAAGCCATCAATATTGACTTACATGTAACTGGTTATTTAAATCGTGAATATGTTGTTTTTTTTTCTCCAATACAACACCCACTAACAACCAATTGCCTGCATAATAATAAAAATCCCACTAGATACCTCTCCACCCTGCTAGATGCCTCTCTGGTGTAAATAGCGACCAATCGAGATAGTTTATTTCATTTTCCCTCTGCATAATAAATGAATACGAGTATTATTTACAACATTTCATTGGTCGAAAAACTAGGTCAAAAGTGAGCTTAGACAGCTAACGCCGAAAAAGGCAGGTTCTAATCTATTTATAGAAAGGCAGTTTTTTTCTGTTTATAGAAAGGCAGGTTTTATTGAGATGAGTGTTTACTGTTTATTGTGCTCTCAAATATTGCTTTATAAACAGTTATTTCTTGATTCCAAAACTAATGGTTGTTCAAACTCCTTTTTTGTTTGAATTCTTATTGATTTAAAAATAAAAGTTGCAATAATTTTTCTTAGGAAAAACAAAATTTAACAAAACCAATTTGATAACCGCGTAAAAAATCACGTGATTGCGATGATCTATTTTAAAATTACAGAAAATAGCCTACTTCAATTTATTTTTAAATGAACATGCATATTGACGTTTACTTTATCACTATTGCGTTATGTAAAACTTCATTCAAATTATTTAAATAATTGCATAATTACTTATAAAAACCACAAGTAATTGATTTGAGATATTTAAATCGGCTAAATCACATCAAACGTTGCAACCGATTTGAACTGATGATCGACTATGATTTGTAACCGATATACCATCACCAGTATTCTGTATTATTGAAATCTAAAAATCTGGTATTAGTTATATTTATAGCATACATCTCAATTTAAACTCGAGAAACAATTTATAACTTCCGGCTTTTTAGATTCTAGAATAGACGTTGAGAAAGAAGTAGCTTTCTTTAAAAACAAACTTGAAAGACACCAAGTAAAATGGTCCTTCTATAAATAAAATATATATCGTCTCTTGCTCATTGGAAATGACCAACCAAATTATCCTTTTTTTAATTATCTTATTGTTCTATTTAAAATTCTTTCTCATTGAAATACTTGAATTTGACCTTTTTATTTTCCTGAAATAGTGACTTCACACTTAAAAACACGTTGCTTGCAATGCAAATTTTCTTCATATTTATTATGACATTATATTGTTGAAAACAACAACTACGTACACGAATGTTAATAATTATTCGAAAGTATTAATTTGTGTATGTTTAACAATGCATAATATATCATGCAAGTGAATGTGAATAAAAGGGGTTACCCGAAAGGGGCCTCAAAAAAAACTTTCGGCTAGTATTGACATAAATCGTATAGGCTAATGCCAATGCCAAAACAACACACACCAACTACAACCAACTTACCTGGAACGCATTCGCGTTTCGCGGTGTCGTAGCGCTTGTAGAGACCACACTCGCATATTTTGCTTGTGGAACACACGCCGTTGATTTTCGAGCAAAGCACATTGTCCGTACAGATATGTCCATGGATTTCTAATTCAAAACAAATAATAAAAATAAAACATTTTCATATGTACATATAAGCAACCTTTTATCAAGCGATACTGAATTTATCTACAAGGCTTGCACAAAAATGCATACTTTACAAACAACTACGTGGTGAAGAGATGTTCAAAACTTGTATAATATCATTGTTTAATCGTGCTTACGCGTACCCAGCAGACACAATTTCAAATTCATAACAAAATAAGTTAAATGCTATTCCATATGTTAATAATCTTTATCGCTGATATATCCATCACTGTAGATGCACTTTTATTCGTGGGCAAATGACCAAAGGCAAGAATCTGCCGATATTGCCAATAAATTTGAAACTTGAATTAATGACTTAATATTTGGATTGTTTGTTTCAAAATGAAAACTGGACCATGCTTTAGTGATTAATAAGTCTTAAGGTAAATGCTGCTAAAATTACCATGTTATAGAAATCATAAGAAACTGATTTTTTAAATTCATAATTGTATTACAATCAATTCGATTTTCAGAAGGGGGGGGGGGTCGACATAACGAGGCAAAGTTCAAGCATGTAAGTAACGCACTGACTGCTTTATTAACGGATTAAATAATTCCAGATAAAACGTTTCGCATTTAACAATGTTTAAATCAACTCAAATGTTGAAAATTGCCTATTACCTAATTACTTACCCTTGCACGTTATTTCCTTATCCCACGTCTTATTTGGTAGACACGTGGCGCTATCATCACCAACAAACCCTTTACCACACGTGACTACGTTTACAGAGCCGACCGTCCGACCATTAGATACACCGCCTGCTGGCATAGGACAAACATCGTCTAAAATGATAAATTTAAATCGATTTTTATTGCATATAGGAGAATCACAAGTCCATAAATGCCATATTTTTGTAACCAACGGGAGCTGACAACTCACTTGACTTCGGTAGTCAAAACTGAACTGAGATCTTATTGATTGGAAGTTGAGAGTTGAAGCACTTGTTTGGCACATACTTTGACTACAGACTTTGAATCACCTTTCGCCTACCAGTAAAAGTCACTTATATTATTATATACTACTCCTTATATACTACTTTGCTGAGTACCATGTTCACCAAAAATCATTATTAAGTCTGCATTATAAATAAATAATTATATATTCAAATTCTAAATAAACCCTGAACACACATTATAAAATTTTTAAAACATTTGTTTATATTGTTTCATAGATCACTTATCAAGTCCTTATAATAAAACCAATAACTGGCAAACGGAAAAAGATATGAACAAAATATTTTTGGTGCTAAGCAAACTTTATGAGGTATATATAAAAGTAAAATATGCATATCAGGAATGGCCACATCCAAAAACAGCCTCCCTATTCTGCCAAAAAGAAGAGAGGAGAAGAGGGTGTGGTTATACAATGATCAATTTTAAAATATACACCACAAACAACGAAAAAGAGAACCCGAGAGGTTACCGCCTTTGTTTATATGTAAGTTGCTTAATAATATTTACATGACTTAGTTATGTTACTTACTTCCTGCCGGCATGCATGAGTAAGAACATCCGGTTGAAGCTGTGGAACCCGCAACAGTAAGGGAACCAGAAACAAGCAGAGATCCGGGAATGCATACTTCGTCGACAGCACAAGGTCTTGAGTAACAGTTGGGATCAATCTAAAACAAATAAGTGAAATATGTCCATCAGAAATTAATATGAACTAAGGCACTGCCTCTCTCGGAATCGACGAATTTAAAGAGATGTGTATCGAATGTTTAACAGTAAAATAAAGAAACAAATCATCATTTGTTGTTTTACTTTTTAACCAAAACTGATCAAGGTTGTAAGATGTATTATGAAGAGCTTTCAGTGTATAACGACTTTTGCGTAACGGTTGTTAATCTCTTCTTCTGCAGTGAGTGCTTATTTGAGCAGCTGGTGTTACACGGGTTTATTGTTGTTTTACACAGAGTGGTTGTTCTACACAAAGTCTTTTAAGGTTTCTAAGCTTTTATTTGCGGTTTATAAAATAAATCCACAATAACAATTTTACAACTAATAATTTTTGATTCACAAAGTAATGTCTTAAGATTTTTAGCTTAATTTCCCTTTTTACTTTTAAAGTTCACAAAGTCTCTTTAACAGTTCACAAAGTTTTCACAAAGTATTATTAATTTAGTCACAAAGTTTTAGCTAATTCCTTCACAAAGTTTTTGTTGTTGTTTACCTAGAAAATTCTGTTTATATACCTTTTTCAAAAATTGACATTTACAACTTAACAATTGAGATTTTGACAGATTAAGAAAAGTAAGACCTAAAGCACATGTAAACAATATGTGATAAAAGCGTCAGATTGATAACATGTGATAGTTCCTTACAATTCAAAGGAAATAAAATATATTTAATTAGATATCAATCAACAAGTCTGGCTTCAGGTTCTCAATTTACATTACTTAACTTACTGTCAAAAATCATGAAGAGTAATAAGAATATTTCTTGTTAACAATTTACAAAATAAGTATTTTTTACAAGAAATTGATACTAATTTCATAAGTGAACATTTTAAGTATCACATATATATTGCTTTTAAAATAAGAAACATTTTGCTACTAAACATGTTATAATTTGATTTTCAATATTAAATACCAAATTATTTGTTATGAGGCAATATCAAATAATGTAGAAATTTGAATCATAATAGATGAAACACTACATCTTAGTGAGCTGAATGATTCTGTGAAGTTTGGAAGTATCCTTTGAGATGTTGAATACACCAGTTTTCCTGTAAACTCTTAGTTAAACGGCACTTAGTGACAGTAGAGAAATTTATTATCTAAATAGAATGAAACATTCAAATTAGTCCAGATTTATATAGCACTCTTTTCATATATTCAAAAGTGCTGTACAACAAGCAAGATATAGCAATATAATACAATAAGAATTAATTAAGCATGGGCAAATAAAACATAGAAAAAAAAAGAAATAAAAAAATAAAACTTGGATAAAAAAGTTTGCATGAAAAACATAGAAGAAAGTTTAAAAAAAAGTGCGTTGATGTGTAGATAACACATTATAGCATCACTCTTCGTTCAAAATCAACCCAATGTCTTATGATTGTTAATATATCCAGTTAATCAACATTATACATAGTATGAGCGGAAAGGGTGTGTTTTAGCTGTCTTTTTAAAGTGTCAAGTGTCTGTGCAGTTCTAACTAACTCTGGCAGTGCATTCCATAACCTTGGTGCAGCATGGCTAAAGCTACTGTTTCCGAAAGTCACAGTTCTGGTATGTGGTACTAAAAGTGTTAAAGAACTGCTAGAACAAAGGTCTCTAGCTGGTCGGTACACACACAATAAGTCAATAATGTACTGTGGGAACTGTCCATGGAGAGCCTTGTAAGTGTATAGTAGGACCTTGTAATCGATCCGTTGACATATTGGTAGCCAATGAAGTTCCTTGAACACTGGTGTTATAAGGTCATGACGAGGAGTTTTTGTCAAGATTCTGGCAGCTGTATTCTGAACCCGTTGTAGTTTATTCATTGTCAGTTTTGGAATACCAAAGAGCAATGAATTACAATAGTTAAGCTTTGATGTTACTAGACAATTAACTAATGTTTTTGTAGCATCGGTTGTACAGACTTCCCGAAAGTTGAAAAAAAGTGTCAGACATTCGGTCAGACAAGATGTGAAAATCTGTCTGACCGAAACTAATTCTGTCTGACCGAAACATTTAAAAATAAAATAAGCAAAACACGGTATTGGGGGTGTTTTTATTTTTCTTTATGTAGCATATAGAGGATATTTGTTTTACCATTGTAAGACAGAATATATTTTCTTTTTTATTTCACTTAGAAAATCGCCTGATTTACTGGAGAGTAAAATCACTCCCTACTATTACATGATCAGTTTTTCAAAATTCAATAGTTCATCTTGGAAGTCAAAGCATTAACGATCTTTTATCCATTTTGTATAAAATCTACAAACCAGTAAGTGTTTTTGGTAATTTTTTCTTTTGCAGCTTTTCTTTATTTGTTACGTTTCTCTTTTTACCGGGAATTGCTCCAGTGAAATATTTTTAAAACGCCATTTTGTGAGTCCGAAATTACGAAATGGAAATAGGTGAAAATGGGCGAAATGTAGGAAACGGTAGACTCCTACCCAGTCGCAGTCAGTCGTTTTCTGATGAAGAATGGTCATGCGCAGCGAAACAGTGAAAGAAGCGGCAGTGGTACGAATTGTCATGAAGACGAATACGTAAATGATTGCACTCGGATATCCTCACTTATTTCCCTCGGAACAGTCTCGAGTAAAAACATCGAGCAAAACTGTAATTTAGCCAATATAATTGGAATATGCAGATCAAATGTTTGCCGGACAATCGGTCCGACAATATATGAAATCATGCTGGACCGGCCTAAAATTTACCGGACAGGTCCGACGGTCCGGCGACTTTCGGGAAGTCTGGTTGTAATGTAATTCCGTATGCATCCGATTATTCTCAGCTGGTGGTAGGCAGATCTACAGACAGTGTTGACATGTTTCTCCATGTCCATTTGTGGTGTGAAGTGAGCCCCAAGATTTCTGATGCTGTCATTTGAAGCTCAAATAGATGTCTCACCAACTGTGATAGTCATGTTTTCGACTTGCTTGGTATACATCGTAAAGTATTTCGGTCCTAATATGGATCCCTGTGGAACACTGAAATTCGTAATAACTGGATCTGATAGCTCTCCTTCTCTTCAATCTACTGTCTAGAACAGTTAACCTGGTCTTCCCACAGCATTTCATGTGAAGCTGTTTTCCTGAAATATTAAAATCAACCGCAAATTAATTTATCTTCAAAAAAATTTTTATATCTTAAGGCTTTTATGAATTCATTTGTCGACAGTTAAAATTGATTTAAAATATTAAGACATACATTTCTTTTGCTTATTGAACATAGGCACATACCAATTAAGAAGTTGTGTTTATTTAAAGCTTATCCAATAATAAACCATAAATGAAGTACCACTTAGACCCATACAGGGGCTATTGTAAGGGCCTAAAGGATTTTGAATGATTTAAAGAACATTTCGGACAGTTTTGTTGTGAACAAAATTGACCAGTAATGACTAGCATTGACCAGAAATGATCACCATTGACCAGTTATGACCACTATTGACCACCGGCCCGCTCAATACTCAATTGACCAGT
The DNA here is from genome assembly GCA_038501625.1 of Corbicula japonica. Lineage (NCBI taxonomy): Eukaryota > Metazoa > Mollusca > Bivalvia > Venerida > Cyrenidae > Corbicula > Corbicula japonica. The sequence goes on along the minus strand of JAZAYU010000439.1, from coordinate 29,054 downwards.
CAATAGGCCAACCCTGCTATTATACATTCATGCAGCTTTAATAAATGAAAATAAAGAAAATTTATGCAAACCTTTTATCTGTTTACTATGTTAATGTTCATATTCTGTGCCGTAGCTGTCTACCAATTCTGCATTTATAAGTATCTATAGGCTTCATAACCTTGGTGATACACATCTCTGAAAAAAAAATGTTTGATTTTAAATCTTCGCTGATAACTAGTACTTCAGTTATACAGTACCTTTTGTGGCTTATGAAGATGTACATAAATTGCTGTTGCAGTTAACAGTGAACAATTCATACTGTTGCCATAATTTATTTATTACATGTAAGGTCTTTTTATTAAAATCACATAAAAGGAAGATCGAAATGATGGAACATTTCATGCTAGCTTTAATTCCAGAGTGTTATCACATTTTAAACTTTATATAATTTGTAATAAAGACCACATAAAGATGTGCCAGCTGATCTGAATCTACATATATGCCATCTGATCTGGATTTACATGGGCTGACCATTTGTGCTAAAAAGGTGTGTCCATGAAGTATGTTAAGTTTTTGACTGTGAAAACTAAAACAGCATCGTTTTCTTTCTAAAAAACGTGAACAAGATTATGAGATTTATCCACTAAATAAAGGATTAAATAAGTGACCAAAGGGACCCATAATGTATTTACAACATGGTCTGCAGAGAAACTTTGTGGCGTTTGATTCTGTGTCTTCCAAAAATTTGGCATGTTCAGGTGATTTTGTGTGAACATGCCACAGATTATGGTACACCGTAGCAGGGCTGGACAAATTTAGATTTTTTAGTAACAGAAATGTAGTCTAAAACTGGCTGGGTAAACATTTCAGCTACAATGTAGTCCCACTTTTGCCCAAATAAGCAAATTCAGTCAGTATTAACAGTACAGAAAGGAACAGGAAATTCAAGAGAAACCATTACATGGGGGGCTTGATAATGTTAAAATAGATCTCAAAACATGTTATTTTGTAATAAATTTATTGCTGTTGTAATATGATATGCATAAAAGAGAATGGCGCATATCAAATTAACGTTTAAACTAGTCTACACTAAAAAAATTGAGCTAGCCCACAGACAAGCAATCAGATATTTTGAGATTGTCCGATACCATTTTCCACTTTGTCCAAGGCGTCGGGCTAGTGGGTTTGTCCAGCCATGCATAGTCATGTAAAGGAAGGGCAAATTCTGTGCTGTTTGAGTGTTTGTACAGTTTATTATAGGTAAATTAAAAAAAAATTACCTTTCCAGTAGTCTTATTTTTCTCCTATTCCAGTTTCATGCTATTTGAACCAGATTTGTCAGGCATCTTTTATATGTATACCTCAAACTGAAATACAAATTACAAAAAACAAAATTTATAAATGATATTATTTGCCCATACATGCATATACCTTCCAATGACTTAATTTATTTTTCTTAGTGACAGACTTCTTTAAAGTCGCCGGACTGTCCGACCTGTCCGGTAAAAATCTGAAATAAATAATTAGTGGTAAACACGGCTTCGCCGTGCTTCCTATTTAAATCATTCAACACTATGCCTCATTTTTTTTATGAAATGTAGCTCTAATAATTTTTATTTGTTGTAAATGAAGCATTATTCAGATAGCATTTGGTAAACAAAGCTTAACAGAAAGAGTATTTTATTTAAAATGTAGGGCAAGTGTACTTTCTGTCACTTGCTCATTCACTCAACCTGTAAGGTGATTGGGTCAAAGAAAATTTCTACACCTCTGACAGAGCAATTATTCCTAAAATCTGAAATAAACAATTAGTGGTAAACACGGCTTCGCCGTGCTTCCTATTTAAAGTGGGTAAAACAAAATTTCTACACCTCTGCTGAGCAGTTATTCCTAAAATCTGAAATAAATAATAAGTGGTTAACACGGCTTCGCCGTGCTTCCTATTTAAGGTAGAGCAACTGTAATGCTTTCCCGCGCAAAAATTTTCGACGTCATCAAACATCGGCTCGGTGACTTCCGACGCTACTCGTCAGAGTCGATAGTAGCCGAAGCAACATCGATTATTGTCGACTGTTAGTGACAGTTCACCGAGTATTCCCGACATTCGAGAAAAAAGCGCGGGAAAGCATTACAGTTGCTCTACCTTAAATAATTCTAGAATATGCCTCATTTTTTTGGAAAGTCAGCTCTAAAAATTTCTATTTGTTGTTAATGAAGCATTATTCAGATAGCATTCGGTAAACACAGCTTTACCATGCCTCAAACAACTTATATTAGCAGAGTAGCTTTATGCTTAATCTGCAAACTTTGGGTTCAAGTCCTGATCATGAAAACACTTGACTCGTATCTTCAAAAATTTTGGTCACATTTCATTTGACCAGTTCTGTCCAGAGTTAATTTCAACGTAATACCTTATCGCTTTCCCACACCAAATTAAAACGAAAGCAATCGATATTACCATCTAATCTGCAATGTTAAACTTACTGTTCTTGTTGATGATTTCAGTAAAAAAATAAATAAAAACGTCGTAAAATTCCAATGTTTAGAATGTTGTGGAAACCGGTATCACTGCAATTAACCAAATTTCGAACAACTACCGTAATGCTCATCACTACAGTACTGTGAAGTATACAGTTAGACTCTAACTATGTGACAATATTAGGTTTTAATCAATGTAGAAACTTATTTACCTGATTTTTAGGGCGAGTTCAATCTTAATTGTTATCTAACATATGGAATCAGAACATCTGAAAATGTGAATCGAGAAACAAAATGGCGGCTTTTCAGTTTTAAAATCCAGAAGCAAGCAATCTGGATTCAAGTCATATTGTCCAATCAGAAAAAGCCTTACTTTGCAATGATGAAAGTGATATTGGGGCGCGCCACGGGAAAGGTACCTTCGGTCTTATTTTCGTCAACTGTCCGAATGTACTTTTTCCCGTGACGCGCCCCATAGTCAGGCCCCGTGATTATAAAACTTTTTTCATGCTCGACTCAATTTGAGCATGAAAATTTGATGGCTTTGTTTTTGCTCATTATATAAAATAAAACTTTTTAAACTGAAAATATGACCAAATTGCTTTCAACAACAACTGTTGAACAGATAGTTATTCCTTATTTATGAAGACTGTTAATGTTCTAGACATTTTAAGTTTGAGCACAGAATTGAGTTGAGCATGAAAAAAGTTTTATAATCACGGGGCCAGATTTTGCAAACCGGAAGACGCGGTTTCAAACCCGCTTGGTATAGACCGTTAGACATGCGCAATACCGTAATCGGAATCGACACGATTTCGACGCGCTTCGCGCGTCGAAATCGTAGGGTCGATTCCGTATTAAAAACACAGCCTTCCCAACATAGCAAAAAAGAATAATTTCAAAAATACATCACAAGCAACAAAAAATGAGAACGCCTTAAATCGGTCAGGGGAAAAAACAACATTTTTTAATCAAGTCTTTGGACAGTTAAAACTAATTATTACTAAACTATTTCGTGTCCCAAAATTTGAGGACGAAAAGCATTGTTTCTGAAAGTGTCTTTAAACATAAGGACACTGAAAAATACCAATTCTAATAATGTCCCAAAATAAAGGGAGGCAACAATTATTAATTAAAAAAAATAACTTCCTAATACAAACGTTGTCCCAAGACTTTAGGTAATTACGATAAGAACACGATTCATTAATGAATATTCCCCTACCATCCCATTTACTAAACAATGTTGCATGCAAAACCTGACAAACATATAAACATATGAAGTTCATAGCACTGACCAGTGGGATGGGTAGGTATTTAATGATCTTAATGGGGCCTGGCACATGGCAGCAGGAATGAAAGAATCTGATCGAGATTCTTAATATTGTTTATATTTAGGTTCGCTCAACCCGGGGCTAGGCGGCGTGGGCAGTAACATGCATTTCCATACTGCCCATGAACAAGCTCGATCAAACCGAGCCTGCGATATTTTCGTATTTGTCGTGTTCGGTGGCTTTCAAGGTTCCCTTTTCATCTATTTTTCTAAACATCTTAAACCTCTGCCACCGCCGTGCGAACAAAGAGATAAGCAAAATGATCAGCTGTTATCACCAAACCTGCAGAGCGCTGTAAAATAGCAAGTTGGAAACCATTCTTGTAAGATTTTTTGATGGGTTTTACAAATAATCTGCAACAATTAACACGGCAAAAGCCCGGGCGCGAAGCGCCTGGGCGTTGCCGCTTATAGGTAACACGTAATTTAAGAACAATGTAATTTATTGAAAAAAAAACTAATTGTGATTAGTTAGATGGATATTTACCCGTGTCCTTTTCTTGCGGCAATTATTTCCGGAAAATATTTTTTCTAAAGATATTTAAACGGTCTCTAACATGCAAATTTAACCATTTTCGATGTTTGTCATAAATAAGCAAGCCGCTACTGAAATTAAATTATCTCACAAAAAAATTTGTTTTCCTCGGTTCAATGTATTTCGTTCTCAAAAAGAACGCCGGCATGATTATTTTGCTTCACAGTCAAACAACGTTGTTTGCTAATAACCTGATTCCCGTTAAGTTCCGTGTATGTCTGCTGAACACTAGACTCTAGCGATGCCGCACACTAGACTCTAGCTATACCGAAGTAGTGGCATACCAATTTTTTGTGGGTAAAATATCTATTGCAGTGTACAATTAATTGAAAATATTTTTTTCATGAAAATAACACATTTTTTTGTACATTGAAAATCATTTCAAATCGGTTGCATGGGAGTTTCAGCCACGATCATTCTAAGACTATGGCATTAGAGCATTTGTAATTTTTAGGTCTAGTCGTCCTATTAATGTAAATGTGAGGATTAATATGCAGGTCGATTTCATCACTTAAATTGTTTTTTATTTTAGTTTTTATTATCATTTTTAATTAATAACAAATTTCAATACATGCAAATATGTAAACTTAACATTCTTTTTGATTAACAGAATAATAAGAATGCATGGCACCATTTTGAATGAGCATGGTTACACATTAAATCCAAGTGTTATTGAAAGTAGAGTTTCATGCACAAGAACAAAACACTTTTAGTGCTATAAATTAACAAAGTGTATAACAAATTGACACTTCAGTATTTACAGAACATAGTTACTCAGCAAGTAATAAAACAACCGGACAAAACATACAAGGTTTTACACCAAAACTGCCTCAATTTGAATTTAATGAACACTGAAGTTCCGCAAATCCAAACATTACGAAAAATAAAAATATATGCACTGTCCAGTCATTTGATTTCACAAACTTTAATGGCCACTGCAACAATAAGCGTATAAATGGAGTTCAGTATTCAAATATTGATGTTCCAGGGAATGGCAACTATTTTTTTCATTGTCTGAGCATGGCTCTACATGGAGTTGTTTCTAAAACCTTTCACTACAGGATTATGATCTGCAACCATAAAATTGAGAACTGGGTTTTGTGGAAAGATATTGTTACTGTCACTCATGGCCTAACCAATGGTTCCATCACTCCATATTACAATTCAATGAATGATTCTAAGAAATGTCTGGGCAACAATGTGTGAGATTAAAGGTGCATGTGATGTTTTGCAAATTAACATTGATACATTGTTAAAGAGAATATCAATTATCAATGTTACTATGCAGATCCAGACATGATATACGTATCAATCATACACACCATTATCAAAAGCAGAAATATGTTTACTCAAGAACTGTGGAACAATCATTTTACAGTGCTAACTGAAAGAGTTCAAAGAAACCAGAATATATATGTAGATCATGATGGACACATAATCAATAAAAGAAATAAAATGTAACATTTGGGAGACTCCTCAATATCAGAGTCCAGCTAAAAACATGTATTGTTTTGATCCGCTCCTCTGGACTTGGGTTAGTTCAGTTTTCATTGGTCTCTGAAAATAAATCCTGGCTTGCGTATTTTTCTACCACAATGATTCTGCATATGATTCTGACTGTGTGCTTGTAATTCATTACCTTAAAATCGATTAAAGTGCTTTCCTGACGACTGCATGTTTGCAATTTATTTATTTCTTTTTTTAAATAAAACAATATAATTAAAGACTGGTGGTATGACATTCTTATTTCTGGTTGGTTCCAGCACTGCTGACTGCACCAAGTATTATGTTTTGTAATTGTGAACAATTGGTTTGTTCAGTGCTACTTGTACCAAATGGATACCAAAGTCCAGTCAAGATCAAAGATAGGGTGAAAAGAAGAATTCTTCAATCAGAACTCAAGGAAAGTGAACTATATCAATGAAGTTGTTTTATTTAAAAAAAATGCGTTTGCCGCGCCTAGGCATAGCCTAATTCATATTTATTGCATTCTATTTTAATTAATTTGCAAAAAAAATGTTGAGAAAGCCCCATATTCATTTCATGTAATAACATATTTTTTCTTGTCAAGGTTTTTTTGTTCAGGGACTGGTGAGAATGTCATGTCAAAACTACGGAGCCCTTAAGGTGACATTTAGCATACTTTTTTAAATAATAATTCGTTTAAACGAAATAATATCCTTAAACAAGTATGGAAAATGAAAAGAAGTATGCTAAATATCACCTTAGGGGCTCCAACAAAATAATAATTCGTTTAAACGAAATAATATCCTTAAAAAGTATGGAAAATGAAAAAAGTATGCTAAATGTCACCTTAGGGGCTCCGTACAAAACATATATAATTATTATGATTTAATTTAAACTGACAATATTCTTCCGTTTAAGGCGCATTGTATTTCAAGGAACTTTAGCACTAAGCCTTGAACTTCTATGCATTGCACTTGTTAATGAAAGGGATTGATCTACGTCTTCCGTGGGTTTTTGGGTTATCTATGAATTTAACATATCACTACGCCAGGTGTTAAGTGCTGTGTAGCGGCTGTAAAAAGTCTAGTGCTCAAGTAATATGCTAATTTCAAACCTTCCTAAAGGTCAGTCATTGTGGGTGGCAGTAGATATGGGGCGCGTCGCGGGAAAAGGTACCTTCGGACAATTGACGTCAATTATTGAAATGAGCAGACGACATTCATTATTATTCATTTCGCGGTAAAAATACAATTTTATTGACAAAATTTGTAAAAAAATCAGCTTTTATTAACGATAAAATAATAAAATGTTGTAGGTTATTTCTAAATATAGTATTAACTAAAATGTCACAAAATATGACCGAAGGTACCTTTTCCCGTGGCGCGCCCCAATTATGAAATAGATGAAAAGTGAACTTCGAAAGCCACCGAACACAACAAATATGAAACTATTGCAAGTTCGGTTTGATTGAGCTTGTTCATGGACAGTAATTGAAATGCATATTACTGCCCACGCCGCCTAGCTTAAACTGTCCTTGGGGTCGGAGAGGATCGGGATGGTATGTGCTGTGTCTGTCTCTTGTATGGTTAGCTAGGTGCTGCCTTTGGTGTAAACTGTATTTTTGAAATGAATTTTGATTTTTAACATGAACATTATTGACTAGATAACAAGAATGAAAAACCTGCATGCATTTAATTCAAATAATAGACTGGATTAGCTAGCATTAACAATAACTATTCTTTATTTGCAATTAAATAATCGACCACACAAAGCCATTTTTAGATTGAACAATTAAACATTATATATATAAGAGATGAATACACCCGTTTATCGATGAAATCTAACAAATAAATAAAAACAACTCTTCTCTGACGTCAAAAGGCTTATTAAAATTAATGAGAGTTTGAGATGAATGCTGTAAAATACTGAGAACCGAGAAGATTATTGCTTGAAACAATGTAATTTATGTAGACCAAGGAGAAAATTTATTGCTTGCGGATGAATACAACTTACATGTATTTTCGATAACTGAATTATAGCATAGATACGTCTCCCGGCTGATTCCACGTATCATTTGCTTTAGGAGAATGAGATGTTTCCCTATTGATTTCACCAGGTTCTTGTGAATGCTTTGTGGGAAAATGAGCATTAAACAAACTCACCGTTACAAACTCGACCGATTGATTTTAAAATAAGCATTGGTGTGATTGTAGTACATATGAATTGAGTACAAAAAAAGCAATGCCGCTGCAGTTAGATATTATTGCACATTCGACTTTTTACTCATTGGACATTCGAATTTTTTTCTTATGCAGTGATGGTAACGTATATCAGGGCTAACCGATCAACCTTTATGGGGGGTTATCCCGGCTAGCTCAATTGGTTTGCGTTGTCAGAATTGCAGGGCTAGGCGCTGTCGCCGTGACGGTGCGGGTTCGCTCCCAGGTAGAGGAAATTTCATTTTTTAACTTTTTATTGAACATATGACTTTTTTGGACTTAAAATTTTAACTAATTGAACACTCGATGTTTTTATTTATTCGGCATTCGACTTTATTTTACTTATTTCTTATTCTACTTATTTTACCTCGTGAACATTCGCCTTTTTAAAATTATTTATTGGAATATTAACTTTCTACTTAACTCTTATTACTTTTTACTTCCTAACTGGACATTCTATTTGGGGCGAGTCAAGGGAAAAGGTACCTTCGGACAGTTGACATCACATCAATCCTTGAAATGACGTCATAAAGTTGAGCAGACGACATGAATTATTATGCGTTTCGCGTTAAAAATATCAGTTTATTGTCAAAATGTGAAAGAAAAGCACTTGTTAGTTATGAGAAATTAAAAACTAGTTGTAAGTTCTTTCTTAATATAGTAACAACTTAAATGTCACAAAATATGACCGAAGGTACATTTTCCCGTGGCGTGCCCCATTTTATTTAGTTCATATCGTTCTTTATTTATTCAATATTTGACTGCTTGCCTATTCGAATTGACAAAAAATTAAATGCTACTGTATTCAATTCGATAAAATAAGAAAACGGCTTTATTTACTTGGAAAAACCATATATTTGATACCCATTATGACTTTTTGACTGCAAATTTGCCACTAGGCGCTGTTTCTGTTTGGTTTGGAGGTGGTTTGATTTAATTGCCTGAAAACCTGCCACTTGACGCTGTTTTTATTTGGCATGGAGGCGGTTTGATTTAACCGCCTGAGAACTTGCCACAATGCGCTGTTTCTGTTTGATTTGAAGGTGGTTTGATTTAATTGACCGCAAACTTGCCACTTGGCTCTGTTTTTGTTTGATTCGAAGGTGGTTTGATTTAACTTACTACACATTTGCCACTTTTGTTTGGGGTGGTTTGATTTAATTGACCTCGAACCTGCCACTTGGCGCTGTTTTTTGTTTTGGTTGAAGGTGGTTTCATTTGGTTTGATTTAACTGCCTGAGAACTTGCCACAATGCGCTGTTTCTGTTTGATTTGAAGGTGGTTTGATTTAATTGACCGCAAACTTGCCACTTGGCTCTGTTTTTGTTTGATTCGAAGGTGGTTTGATTTAACTTACTACACATTTGCCACTTTTGTTTGGGGTGGTTTGATTTAATTGACCTCGAACCTGCCACTTGGCGCTGTTTTTTGTTTTGGTTGGAGGTGGTTTCATTTGGTTTGATTTAACTGACTACAAATTTGCCACTTGGCGCTGTTTTTGTTTCGTTTGGAGGTGGTTTCATTTAATTGACCACAAACTTACCACTTGGTGCTGTTTATTTAGCTTGAGATAATTTTGAATTATCTTTTGAAATATCTAAATGGGAATTTGGCTAAAGAGCTCAAGTGCCACTTTGCGCTTTCTTTGAATTGATTTGCACGGAGGAACTACATTATGCATTTGTAAAACTTGATAATGTAAACATTTTAAATATGTGTTAAAGCATAGCAGTGTATTATTTGTGGATCCGTGCGCGTGTGGGGTATGCAAAGCGGAGTTACGAAAGGAAACAAATTTTTTTTTTGCAATTACTCCCAGTCTACATCGTTTTGAAATTTCTTTAAAAAAACTTAAATATGATATTTTCGCCTACATATTACAATTTAAATTTGATGCGTTTACTCCGTATTTTTTTAAACCGTATCTGAACTAATAAAGACACTTTAATATTAGATAAAAATAACAAACAAAAGAAATAATAAATTATAATATTACTGAAATTAGTTTATAAACAGTATATGAAATAGTTTAGACGATGAAACGGTAAGATAAAAATTCAAACAATTGAAATATAATTTTTATGACATATTAATGACATGAACAAACAATAATGTAAGTACGCATTGTGACTTACTGATGATGGCCACTGGGCGATTTCCGAGTAGACAAGATATTGTCCACTCTTTGCCGGAGTGTTACCTTTCAGACCGCTGTTGAGTTCGCACAATTTACTGGATGTGTCGTAGTTTATAGACTTGCACCGTTTCCTACGCATGCACATAGCGGCGCACTCCGTAAGACCATCCGCTGTTCCTTTCCAAAACTGCGAACCATCCAGTCCGAAATTGTTGGTTAACTTATTTTTCACATCATCACAAGTTTGCGCGTTTACAAACATGTGAATGGAATTCTCTAAACAAATCCATATTAATATTGTTCCGGACAAAAGGTCTGAAATACAGAAGCGCATTATTGTGTTTATTCGATGAGTTTCATTTCAAATAATGCAGAGGTCACACTTTATTTTATACTACGCACGCATGATGCGGCTGAAGTTTCAAAGCTGACGATGTCTCTCTGAAACATCCAGTTATAAATCTAAATTATCGATATGATCAGTTTTAGCTATAGGATGTAAGCATGCATGACTTATATCGCCATTTAAAGGATCGTGGTTTATTAATAATTTCGCGAATTGCGCTGTTTCGTTTTCTCCCAGGATAGTTGAAATGAACGTTCGAAGTTTCTCAACCAAGTAAACTTGGTGGTAAAATTTAACTCCGCTACGGTAGGACAAACTTTGGTTATATTATAATGCTCCAATATGTACAATTTATTGACTAATTTGTACTGTTGAACATATGGTGGGTGTAGAACTACATTTGTCGTTAACAGTGTAACAGTATCGGTTTTCTAGGTCATTGTGAAAGTCCCCTGAGTAAGTATGTATCATATGATGAATTATGTTAATAAAAAGTGGTAATTTTGGTTTACTGTCAACGGAATTGGGGTATTAGGCATGAGAATAGCATTTGTTACTGTATTTAGTGAGGTATTGCAGTTGAGTCCCACCTGATAAGTCTGTAAGTGTAATATATAAAGAGTCTACAAGTGAATGTTATTTCAAATTGTTTTCACATTTAGTTAGAAAACAATTTAACAGAAATGGAAATGAGCGTTATGGTTACTTGATAATTTATGAACCGTGATGGTAAAATATAATTTAACTGTTTTTACAGCCTGTAAGGTTTAACATTCAGAAGAACCTCATAAAATGCAACTTGTATGAAAGCGAGATGTACTGCTACAAAAAGGTGAAATCTGCATATCAGGAATCGCCACACTCACAAAATACAGCCTCCCCACGCAGCGAAAAAGAAGAGAGTAAAAGAGAGCATGTGTTTATAAGTACATGTATGTCAATTTCAAATATGACACCACAAACAATTAACAAAACTGAGAACCCTTGGGGTTACCGTCTAGGAACGGTTCAGCGAAAACTAACTCCCAATGCGCAAAAGAAAGAGCTAGCAGAGTTTGATTCTGAAAATAGTATACTAATACAAAATCATAATTTAATTATGTGATAAGTAGCATAGTTCTAATACCTGATTAATTGAGTGTGACAATAATATTCTAAATCATATATGAGAGCGATTATTGACAAATGAAATAGACGTTAACAAATGCTTTGCAAACATCAATTTTTACCATGGCACCATCTGTTATTCTTCTATTTTTATCTATTTGAAGACAGACAGACAGACAAGATTTATTTATTTCCAAAAGGCTAAGAAGCCCATGAGGACAATATGAACAAATAAATAGACAGCGAACAGTGAAAACAATAATACATATATGCACATACAATAGCATCAAAATAGTAATGGAGAAGGTTGGTATATTAACATATAACATATATTAACATATGTTAACAAGCATTAACATGGAAAATTAGTTTTGAACATTTTGAACATTTTTGGAACCTGTAACATTATAATATATTCTGTAACAATACAGTCATAAGTATTTACGAGAAAGAAAATTTGTTGATAATTGTATATAAAAACAAATTAATTTTCATATATAAACTCATTTCTTACACGAAAAGCTTTCTCCACAAATATTCCAAATTTTGTAATTATTGTTTTATTTTCGGAATTAATCAGTTCCATGAATTTAAACATATTTGGGCGGTTAGCATATCTTGAAGATATGTATTTTTTACGAAGTTCACTATAAAGAGGGCATCCTATAATAAAATTAAATTTATCTTCTAACAAATTGCATATTTGACATGTTCTTTCATTTATTGGTGTTCTGATTGGTTTGGTCCAGCGACCCGATTCAATATGCAGTCTATGTGATGACACTCTTAGCTTACAAAGAGACTGACAAAACTTGTTGATAGTGAAATAATCTAAATATGGCTCTAGATGAATTTTCAATTCTACTATGCCAGTTTTTTATAAATTGATCTTTTAATCTTTGTTTAACCGATATCAGAAATAATTCATTATTACCTACATGTTGTTGCAACCAAACATTATAAAAACCCAATGAAGAAAGTAAGTCTTTTACTAATGAACACCAGTTAACTTTATTTGGTGCAGTAACCATATCATGTTCCATCAAATTGTAGACTAATGATACGTATTTATTATTTGGCATATCTAGTATTCTGGTCCAATATTTAATGATATTGTAATAATGAATTGTTTTAAAAGATATGCGTCCTAATTCGCCATATATAAAATAATTTTGTGTCGTTTTCTTAACACCTAGAATTTGTTTACAAAACTGCATATGGATAGTTTCAGTAGATGAATCGTTTGCAAAGCCACATATTTCACTGCAGTAATTCAAAATAGGCGATACTAATTTGTCAAATAGATCAAGCTTATGTTTTGGAGGGATGTAAGTAAATTTGTGTAAATATTTATTTAACTTAAAAATCTCTTTCTGAGCTTGGCCTGATAATGTGTTTTGTGCACTACTTAATGACCCGCCGCATGTGAAAACAATCCCTAAATAATTAAATTTATTTACAATTTAGAATATTTGACCATTATAATAAAACATCGTGTCTCGTGGATTGCGTCCACCTTTCCGGAAAATCATTATTTTTGTTTTTGAAACATTAACTTGAAGTTTCCATGTATTACAATATTCACTTAATAAATTAATGTTACGTTGTAGTTCGTGAGCAGAGTTTGCAAATAAAACGATATTATCGGCATATAATAGCATAAACATTTTTAACGTGTTTACGTCGATACTATCTGCTTATTGTGAATTAACATATCTTCAAGATCATTTATAAATATAGAAAACAAAAAAGGGGATAGGAACTCACCTTGTCTTACACCGAATAGACAAGGGAATTCGTCACTCAATTCATGTTTACATTTAACTCTCGACTTAACAGATTCATAAATGGATTTGACAATGTCTGAAATGTTTCCCCTGAGCCCCAATTGTATCATTTTATACCATAGATTGTCACGAACTACATTATCAAACGCTTTAGTAAAATCAACAAATAGCGTGAATAGTTGTCTCCCTTGATTTAAAACATGTGAAATTAAACCACTTATTACGAAAATATTATCTGCGGTACTCATATTTAGATCTAAAACCTGCTTGTGCTTCGATATAAACATTATACGTTTCAGCCCACGATTTCAGTCTATTATTGATAACATGTGTAAAAAGTTTACCTAATGCACTTAATAATGTGATACCTCTATAGTTTTCAACATTATTAATATTTCCTTTTTTGTGCAACGGGATGACATAGCATCAATAATAAAATAATGAAGAATTATGGCTAATAACATTATAAACTTCTATCAAAAGGTTGATAATAAAGTAGTTAAAATGCATATTTTGAAAATGCAAATTTAAACGTGTTTTCTGTTTAGTATTTAAATAAATTGATGTCTTAGTATAATGAAATATATCGTTATGAAAATCCGTATTATGAAGTTAATGTTATTTTATGCAAAATGTTTGAGTGATTGAAAAGGTAAATTTTCTAAATGTATTGGCTAGTCATTGTTCTAAAACTAAATAAGGTAAATCATCGCGTTCAATCCGTTCTAACAAAATATGTACATTTTGTATTTTTAGTTTTCCATTATTTCCCGACAGATTTCAATTAAAATCAAAAACGCACAGAAACTCTATTCTTTTTATTACATTTATGTACGTCGTATTTGTTATATTGTTGCGCGCCAGGGGCGGCGCTGGTAGACGTAGGCTTTACTTTCGTGTCTCAGAACTGGGACCGACCGTAAGGTAAATGTGTACGGGTGTAAGCAAACCCGGGTTTACAATCTCTATATATATATGGCCCAGTACTAGGGAATATTCAATAAGACGCACACACAAACTCTGCACTTAATGCTGCACTACATGGAGTGGGACCCTGTCCCTGGACCCGGAACGGAATGCAGGCTTATGTGTGTCTCTAGCCCTCTAAACTTGATTTAACCAAGAGAGGACAGGAAATAGGGATTGGACTCCAACTTAATTAGTGTTTGGTACTTAGTAACAACTATATAGACAACAAAACGTTTTAACGTTCAATATTATTTGTAATTGAGATTTCAAAATGTCATCAAACAACTTACTATGGTTATTTAATGTTAATGGCATTTGAAACTTAAATTGAAATAATCAACTTTGCTGTATATTAATTATGGCAACAGGAGTTTTGCCATAAGAACTGGGGGGTATTGTTATGCCCCAGCATATTACAATTCTTACCTTTTGTGTATTACAGCAATGTTTATGACTTGTCATCTACTGCTTGTGCTATTCTTGTAAATTATTGCTCAAGTTGACAAGGCTGGATCTAAGGCATAATTATGATTAGCGTTCTAGCTCATAACACAGAGCAGCTAACCCATTTTATACATTTTTACCAGCAATTTCTTCTTGAGGACCCTGTCCCTGGACCCGGAACGGAATGCAGGCTTATGTGTGTCTCTAGCCCTCTAAACTTGATTTAACCAAGAGAGGACAGGAAATAGGGATTGGACTCCAACTTAATTAGTGTTTGGTACTTAGTAACAACTATAAAGACAACAAAACGTTTTAAGGTTCAATATTATTTGTAATTGAGATTTTAATACGTCATGTATTTATTAGGCAACAAATCAAACTTGCAATGACAAATTGCTTATCTGTAACAATAAATAACGATACAGCATTCAGTAATTCATGCCTTAAGTAGCGCAAATAAATACCGTATGATACAATAGCGCAAAATTAAACGCGGGTTGCCGTCTGAGTAATCCCCAAAGTCAAAACGTAAAAAGTATGCAAAAGCTTCTGAAGTTAAATAAATATTTACGTAGTTTAGAATTTAAAATCAAAGAATTAATGTAAAGAACTTCCTTGAATAATTTTACAATAAAAAAATATGCACCTTTTGAGAAGAAGAATTTGCAAAGCTATGAAATCGGTCCGAAATATAGGTGCACAGTACGAATTTCGTAGGCGTTGGAGTCCCCGAATGACGGGAAACAGAGTATTAATACCAAAACAGGCTCCACAGTGTGGAAACTGTGGTCCACAAAAATCTGTGGCACTCCACAGAAAAAGCGCTGTGGAGCGTCCACGGCAAAAATCAATGTGACACAGAAAAATGTTGTGGGAGATGCAAAATTAGTTAAATATGGATCCATATGAATGATTACCTAGTTTTCTAATAAATAATAAGCTTTTGCTTAAAAAACATTATACAACTACCTCATAAGAACGTTTTAAAATGTTATTTCTAAACATTTTGAGGGCGAAGAGTGTTGACAAAAGCAGCTTCCGTTACTCCTAGCAACCCACATCAAAAATCAATATGGCTGCTGCCCGTCTTGTAACATGTGCAAAGTTAAAAGTTTAAAACACAATAACTTCATAACTACAAGGAATCTATGAAATCTACTTGGCAGGATGATACAAAATACAATTTGTGAACTATATGACTAAGTATCTACATTCAAGAAAAGGAATTAATTGAAGAAAACGCATGGAATAGAAACGCGAAAATGTGTGACATTCAATACATTTAGATTGACAGTTAAGATGGAAAACTTGGTTATGGAAGTGAATTGCTGGTAAAAATGTATAAAATGGGTTAGCTGCTCTGTGTTATGAGCTAGAACGCTAATCATAATTATGCCTTAGATCCAGCCTTGTCAACTTGAGCAATAATTTACAAGAATAGCACAAGCAGTAGATGACAAGTCATAAACATTGCTGTAATACACAAAAGGTAAGAATTGTAATATGCTGGGGCATAACAATACCCCCCAGTTCTTATGGCAAAACTCCTGTTGCCATAATTAATATACAGCAAAGTTGATTATTTCAATTTAAGTTTCAAATGCCATTAACATTAAATAACCATAGTAAGTTGTTTGATGACATTTTGAAATCTCAATTACAAATAATATTGAACGTTAAAACGTTTTGTTGTCTTTATAGTTGTTACTAAGTACCAAACACTAATTAAGTTGGAGTCCAATCCCTATTTCCTGTCCTCTCTTGGTTAAATCAAGTTTAGAGGGCTAGAGACACACATAAGCCTGCATTCCGTTCCGGGTCCAGGGACAGGGTCCCACTCCATGTAGTGCAGCATTAAGTGCAGAGTTTGTGTGTGCGTCTTATTGAATATTCCCTAGTACTGGGCCATATATATATAGAGATTGTAAACCCGGGTTTGCTTACACCCGTACACATTTACCTTACGGTCGGTCCCAGTTCTGAGACACGAAAGTAAAGCCTACGTCTACCAGCGCCGCCCCTGGCGCGCAACATTTTATGGTGGCAGCGGTGGGATCTGATCAAGACAGCATCAGATCCAGTGAAACCTACCCACACTTCAGGGTTGACTTTCCAAGCAGGGTTGTATGATAGACCTTAAAGCAGCAGTTTCCTTTAGCGAAGCCCGTGTACCACTTAATAATTGTGTTTTACCTGAACATATCTTAGCCAATAATAGCATTTCCCAGCCAAAAGAATCCCGTACATTTGTAGTGTTTAAACTCCACCTTCCAAGTCAAAGTATAAGACATTAGTGACGGTAACGAGCAGCCGCACAATAATATTAAAGCAGCCCGACCACAAAGCTTGTGTAATATTGTGTAATTATAAAGCAGAACAGCGTCGGATCTGCTCCTCAACCGATTTCGATTTGTAACACATTATCAATCAGAATTTAAAGCAGCGAAGTGCCCTTTGCAATACAGAAGTGACCCCAAGGCAGTAAATTTCTAGGTGTTAGTTGTTTTGTTGTACAGAGCCTTTACAGTTTGGTAGTTATAATGGCCGATCGCTCAGCAAGCTATGATGATGGTGAGGTCTATTTTCAAGGTAGCAACACTGAGAATAATCTTGAAGATCAACACCCCATGTCATTTAGAGTAGATGAAACGGCAGGGGATGAGATGGTGCAAAATAATCTCAGACATCAGCCCATCGAGGGTGTTGTGGAAATTAGTACGCCTCTTACAGGAAAATCCCCAGTTGCCGACAACAGTGCAGACCTTGGCCAGGTGCTCAATATACTGAAAGATGTAGTTAAGGAAATCGCATTATTAAAGCAGCCAAGTAATCAACCTTCCAGCCATCATGTTCATTTTATAAATGATAGCGTACCCCCCAACACTAACCAGAACAGATGTAATAATAATGACCAACCCGCCCAAACACACAGTACCATGCCTGAACGTTGTGCAACACCTAGGTCAGGGTCAGCTGCGTCATTTAAGGATAGAAGCTATCAACGGGGCTATCCTAGGGAGTCTGGTACTGATGACACGTATTGGGTCGATGATTATTGGACGCGTGACGATCCGGCAGAACCAGGTTACAGGTTCGATGCCCGTCTCGACCAGTATCCGAGCACAGAAGCAGACTATCAAAGGTACCCAAGACAGAGGAGCAACACTGGATCCAGGAACACACGAGATAATCGTAATATTAAGATCCCCGCATTCGATGGTAAGGGTGATTGGTCAGTGTGGATAGCAAGATTTGAAGCTATTGCGCGAAGAATGGGGTGGGGTAATGACGACAAATTAGACCAAATGCTTCCCAGAATAGAGGGACAGGCCGCAGACTTTGTCTTTACTCAGCTACATCCCAGCATATTAACAAGCTACAATGACCTTAAAGATGAAATGACAAGCCGTTATCGCGTTATTGAGACTCCGAAACTTTTTGCCTCTAGGTTTAGCAGGCGCTCCCAGAGAGTAGGCGAGACTGCCGAAGAGTTTGCGGCCGAGCTAAAAGTACTGTATGACAAAGCCCATGGTTTTAGAGATAAGCGAACAAGGAATGAAGATCTCTTACGCCGTTTCTGGATGGACTAAGAGATGACGATATTCGCTTTGAAGTAGAGTACAACAAAGAACCTGGTACAATTGACGAAGCTGTTTTTCACGTAGTGAATTTTATACAAACAAAGAACATTAAAGACCGCCGAACAAAAGAAAACCTAAGAAGAACCTCAGATGACGCAATAGTGGATGAGGAGAGAGCTGAAAGTGAGGGCGAAAGCATGATGCAGAGAGTGGTTAAAGAAGGTGGCAGAAACAGCAAAGCTACAGGTAATAAAACCAGCAGTCATAATCAAAAGCAAGCTGGGGTTCAAACACCACAAAATGATATTTTGGCGACCATACTTCAGCGCCTTGAGAAGATTGAAAACAGCATGGGAAACAATAATTCCAAACCGAAGAGCAAACAAGACCGTAAAGATGTGAAGTGTTACAACTGCCAGGAAATGGGCCACTACGCGCGGGAGTGCCCAAAGAAGGGGATTCAACATGAAGGGAAGGAGAGGATAGAGACATCCAGCAATGAAGGGGCCAAGAGTCCTTTAAACTACCAAGGACCGCCTCTTGCGGCCAAAGGGAGGTCCCAGTAGGTAGTTTAGGCCAAGGGTGTAAAGAAGAGGAATCAAAGGCTGAAGTAGAGCCATGGGTTGTTTTGGGTAGTCATCGGACCAGAAGAAGCAAAGGTCTTTGCCCTGGTGTTTATACGAGTATCAAGGGTTTTGTTGAAAACATACCGATAGCTTTCACGACTGATACGGGAGCCTCAAGGACAGTGATAGCATCAAGGGTTTTCAACCAGATAGATGAAAGGCAAAGACCTAAGCTTGGCAAAGCTTCCTGCCTGATGGGGGCCGGGGGAACACCTATTCGAGAAGAAGGAAAAGCCGAGTTCACCTTAAAACTGGGACCATTAGAGGTCATCGCTGAGGCCATAGTGGCGGATATAGAGGATGACGCTCTCCTGGGCTATGATGTTTTAAGGGGTCGTGAACATGGAGCGGCTGATATTTTGTTGAGCAAGGACAAAATAATTCTCGACGGTGTGGAAATCCCGTGTTTTCAAGTAGGAAAGAAAGAGACTGCCAGGAATGTGGTGGTTGCCGAAGACTGCACAATCCCGGGACTTTCTGAAACCCTTATTGATGTCTACGTGAGTAGGAAAGAGGAGGATGACTATGATGGGCAAGCTGAGTATCTGGTAGAACCAGCAAACGGTTTTGTGGACAGATACCAGCTTGTGATGGCCTCTACACTTGTAGATATCAATAAAGCCACTACCTGCAAGGTCAGGGTTTTGAACCCATTTGAGTCCGATATTACCTTAAGACAAGATGCAGAAATAGGTAAGGCTCAGAAATTAGAGCAGGTGGCGAGTGTGATATCAGAGCAGGAATTTGGATATGAGGGCTTTAATTTAAACCGAGTAGCCCTAAGGGACCAGGTTCCTAAGAATCTGTCTTGCCTATGTGAAAAGGCAATTGAAGGCAGGTCGGAATATGAGTCTAACCTGGTTGCAGGCTTAGTTCCAAAGTATGATGACACCTTTTCTAAAGACGAATGGGGTCTAGGTGTAACAAATCTGGCAGAATATCCAATTAACACAGGTGATGCAGCTCCGATTAAGCAGCGATCTAGAAAAGTACGATTAGTTCATCATGACAAGTTAAAGCAAAATGATGGGCCCGGCCCTCCAAAATGCATCCTGCGCGCTGCGCAAAAATTGAAGTCACAATAATATAAGAGTGAAAAAACATTAATGTATAATGTTTACATTAAATTGTTAACGTTTTGTTAAGTACATGAATAAAAAAGATATTTTTGGTGTTTTATATATAGCTGTCAAAGCTAGATGTATAACTATTGTATTAAATAATTTGTTATAAACACATATAGTAGTTGTAGCTGTCTAAGCCAGATGTAAAGCAACTATATAAATTAAAATGATATTATCACAAAATTGTTGCTGTTCTAAAGTGGTTCAGTTCGATCCCAAACATGCAGTGTTATCTCCACCAAACCATATGCCGACCCTACGTTTCGGTAACTCTGCTGACGCCTCACCGGAATACAACGTCATAGAACCGGCTGTTTCCTAAAAACAATTGTTACGCTGATCCGTCGATTCGCTTCAACTCGCCGTAACCGCCGTCAGTAATCCCTTTTAGGCCAGTAACTGCAAGGTAGTTAAGAAGTGCTTTTGCTTTGTACTTCCAGGTTGCCATGGAAAAAGGGAAACGAAGAATGTTTTCATGTATCGTTTGCGAATCTGGACCTGATGGACCATATGTGGCGGAGAGGTACCGGGTTGTGGAACACATCTACAAACAACACTTTGCGATAGCAGAGACACCTTTCCATTGCAAATTGTGTCAGTTTCGATGCACCACCAAGGATGCCCTTGATAAGCATGTGACGTGTTACAAGCGCCATCTCCTGGCAGCTATCACTACAAAGGGTGGAGTTGACCTTAACCGTTGTCTCGTAATCAATCCAAACCCTAGACCAATCATTGACGGCATCAACATTAGAGAAGTCGCCAACCGAGCCACTAATGAGTCCTTGCTGACATAGGTGAATTGCCCTCAGCTCAAGCCAGTAATCTTATCAGCATCCAAATGACACCGGAACAGCTTACAGCATTCTTAAACCAGCAACAGAAGGGTTCAGAGCCAGTCCTAGAATACGATCCCCAGTGCCCTGCCATGACCAGACCACTGGTGCCAACTCTAGCCCCTGTAACCAAGAAGATGACCCCCTCCACAACCTCTGCACCTTCAGCATTTTCCTATGTTCCACCTAGGCATATTCCAGAATACACTGCTACAACTAGAAGTTCCTTGCCTGATGCCTCCAACCTCTTCACTCCTGCTTCATTTGA
Source organism: Corbicula japonica (assembly GCA_038501625.1). NCBI lineage: Eukaryota > Metazoa > Mollusca > Bivalvia > Venerida > Cyrenidae > Corbicula > Corbicula japonica. The sequence continues at coordinate 7,818 of JAZAYU010000439.1, read as the reverse complement.
TGACAATCAACATTTTTCAACTTCCATATACAATCAACCTGACCCCCCACTCAGACCATCATACACAGACACAAGCAGCCGTCTTAATACACCAGTGCTTCCTGACCATGTGAGAACACACCGTTCATCTCCGGGGTCAATTGTTGAAGACATCACACCACAACTTTTGGGTTCAGACCCCCTGGCATCTTTATGCTTCACTCCTGTAGTAACAAAGACCACCTTGGATCAGGGGATCCAAACAGATGATGCCTCTATGCCGGAGCTAACGGATACGGTAATTAAAACCATGACCGAATCGAATAAGGCGATAGTGGAGGCCATTATGAAGATATCGACAATGGTGGAAGGTAACGCCAGGGCTGTCCGATGTCTGGAGGCGAGAATGGCCAAATTTCTGCCACATATCGACAAGATGGCGCGCGCCCAGGACAAGCAAGCAGAGGAGACCAGGCGGGCGAACCGACGTGCTGAAGACCAGGAAAACGTGGCCAAGCGCCCAAAGCTGGACGACAAAGAAAACATTAAGAGCCCTGAAATGAAAAAGATGAAAAACGTAGAAAATAAATTCAACAAGAAATGAACTTAGGTCGATAGGGACAGAAGACATGAAATTAATCCAACTTGTGAACCTAGTCAGCAAACGGATGGATATGAAACTCACAGTTTTCAACAGATCAACTAAGTAACAGTAACATTCAACTAAGTGTTAACTTTAAAAAAAAGGTGAAATATGCATATCAGGAATCGCCACATTCAGAAAAAACAGCCTCCCCACACAGTCAAGAAGAAGAGAGGGGGAGAGAGCATGGTTAATAAAATAATCAGTTTCAAAAAAGACACCACTAACAATAAACAAAAATGAGAACCCGAGGGGTTACCGCCTTGGAACGGTCAGTGGCAAATCAAATTGCCACTGGGGGTTTAAACCAGGTTCTAGGGTGCACCAACCTCACACTTGCCCCAACAGGTTCTCATATTACAAAACAAGTACAAGTTGTCTTGGTGAAAAGACTCCAACCCACTTATCTGCTTAACAATGTTGCATGCAAAAGCACACAAACATATAAAACATAAGAAGCTAAGAGCATTGCAAAGCCGAAAGGGGTACTCAATGATCTTACCGAGACCAGAGCTCCTGGAGTAAAATCAGCAAGAACACGATGACAGGGATAAAAGAAACAAATCGAGTTTCTAGGTTCTTTTAAGAAAAGATTTCCCCAATAACCTTCATAAACTCTTAAACCCCTGCCACCGTCGTGCAACCAAAGAGGTAAGCATAATGATCAACTGTAGAAGGGTTAATCACCAGGCCTGCAGAGCGCTGTAAAATATCATGTTGGTAACCTTTCTTTTTAAATTTACAGATGGTTTTTACGAATAACCGGGAGAAATTAACACTGCCTTTAATCTTTTTAAGATTATAAATTAAATCTCCATAAAAAACTGGTTGTGAAATACCTTGTTAAAGGATTCAACAAACAGAAGTGAAATTAGGAACTGAATGAAGTGAAATTAGGAACTGAATGAAGTGAAATTAATTTAAAGGTGTTTTATAAGAAGACATAATCTTCATTGAGAGACAATAAAGTGTGCTACCAGAGCAATTGTGTAAATTACATAAGGTGATTGACTTTAATTGGTAAATTTCAAGATAGTGTTTAATAGTGTATAATCACACTGGTGTTTAGTGATTAAATGAATATAGCTGACAAACTAGACAGAGACATTGATAATTGTTTCATAGTTTAACTGTGTTTAACTTTTATGTGTTAAAAGCCTAATGCGTATTGTTGCATAGTTTAATAGTGTTTATCTTTTAGTGCCTTCCTCATAATATTTGTAATAATAAGATATCAAAATGTCATCAAACAACTTACTATGGTTATTTAATGTTAATGGAAATAATCAACTTTGCTGTATATTAATTATGGCAACAGGAGTTTTGCCATAAGAACTGGGGGGTATTGTTATGCCCCAGCATATTACAATTCTTACCTTTTGTGTATTACAGCAATGTTTATGACTTGTCATCTACTGCTTGTGCTATTCTTGTAAATTATTGCTCAAGTTGACAAGGCTGGATCTAAGGCATAATTATGATTAGCGTTCTAGCTCATAACACAGAGCAGCTAACCCATTTTATACATTTTTACCAGCAATTCACTTCCATAAGCAAGTTTTCCATCTTAACTGTCAATCTAAATGTATTGAATGTCACACATTTTCGCGTTTCTATTCCATGCGTTTTCTTCAATTAATTCCTTTTCTTGAATGTAGATACTTAGTCATATAGTTCACAAATTGTATTTTGTATCATCCTGCCAAGTAGATTTCATAGATTCCTTGTATTTATGAAGTTATTGTGTTTTAAACTTTTAACTTTGCACATGTTACAAGACGGGCAGCAGCCATATTGATTTTTGTGGGTTGCTAGGAGTAACGGAAGCTGCTTTTGTCAACACTCTTCGCCCTCAAAATGTTTAGAAATAACATTTTAAAACGTTCTTATGAGGTAGTTGTATAATGTTTTTTAAGCAAAAGCTTATTATTTATTAGAAAACTAGGTAATCATTCATATGGATCCATATTTAACTAATTTTGCATCTCCCACAACATTTTTCTGTGTCACATTGATTTTTGCCGTGGACGCTCCACAGCGCTTTTTCTGTGGAGTGCCACAGATTTTTGTGGACCACAGTTTCCACACTGTGGAGCCTGTTTTGGTATAAATACTCTGTTTCCCGTCATTCGGGGACTCCAACGCCTACGAAATTCGTACTGTGCACCTATATTTCGGCCCGATTTTATAGCTTTGCAAATTCTTCTTCTCAAAAGGTGCATATTTTTTTATTGTAAAATTATTCAAGGAAGTTCTTTACATTAATTCTTTGATTTTAAATTCTAAACTACGTAAATATTTATTTAACTTCAGAAGCTTTTGCATACTTTTTACGTTTTGACTTTGGGGATTACTCAGACGGCAACCCGCGTTTAATTTTGCGCTATTGTATCATACGGTATTTATTTGCGCTACTTAAGGCATGAATTACTGAATGCTGTATCGTTATTTATTGTTACAGATAAACAATTTGTCATTGCAAGTTTGATTTGTTGCCTTATAAATACATGACGTATTAAAATCTCAATTACAAATAATATTGAACCTTAAAACGTTTTGTTGTCTTTATAGTTGTTACTAAGTACCAAACACTAATTAAGTTGGAGTCCAATCCCTATTTCCTGTCCTCTCTTGGTTAAATCAAGTTTAGAGGGCTAGAGACACACATAAGCCTGCATTCCGTTCCGGGTCTAGGGACAGGGTCCCACTCCATGTAGTGCAGCATTAAGTGCAGAGTTTGTGTGTGCGTCTTATTGAATATTCCCTAGTACTGGGCCATATATATAGAGAGAATGTAAACCCGGGTTTGCTTACACCCGTACACATTTACCTTACGGTCGGTCCCAGTTCTGAGACACGAAAGTAAAGCCTACGTCTACCAGCGCCGCCCCTGGCGCGCAACAATATTATCATAAAATCCTGCAAGTGAAATGGAAATTTTTGAGGTGAAAGATCTCTATTTTTTAAATTATGCATCACATATTGAAAATGCGATGTGAGCTAAGCGGGTTCGTTGGACGCAAAACTAGAAAATAGAACACTATGATGCACATCTCTACTAGGAAACCCCGCAACAAATGCGATCTAAGCGTAAGAATTAATTATTTATTACATCTATAAAAAATATTTATATCGATTTCAGCCATTAAATACAGTCGATCAATATTTTGGATTGTTTTGAAATAATGTGATTAAACCAATAATTTCTCCATTTCCATTCAATGTCGTTATTGGGGAAATAATTTGCACAAAAATATGTTATTTATTTACGGTGTACATTAATACTCGTACACCGCGTTTAAAATATTTCAGAACGACAAAGTACAGTTGAACCTGCCTTATCTGCCACCTGCATTCAGAAACAACTGAGTGTCCTAAACAGCCAGTTTGAATATGTCTTAAACGTACATTTCGTTATTATTTTTACTAAATAACTCGTTTTCATTTAACATGCGAAAATTTAATTCTTGTGAGAGATACGGTGCTCCAGTAAATCATCTTGGCACTTATTATTTGCATATATTTTTATTGTTATTTAGAACATTAAGTGCATGATCGCATATTGTTGAATGGCGAGTGAAGTGAACACATATTGCACAGTTATTCACACCCTAACGCGTTAAAATTAAACAGGACTCCCATACTGTATCTACCTGGGAGCGATCACCGCAACCTTTTTTGTGGTTGTCCCGGCAAGCTCAATTGGTTGCGTTGTCGGAATTGCATGGCTTTGCGCTGTCGCCGTGACAGACGGGTTCGCTTCCAGGTAGAGGTATCGTTCTACTGACATGGATTACACTGTACATGTAAGCGTAAATGTACCATCAAATAATAAATTATATCGATGTATCGATAAATGTTAAAAGCTGCCGACCAATTATACTCAAAAGAAAACGTTTTGTCAGTATTTTCGTTTCTCCCTTAATCTACAGTATTACAAATATCATTAAAACATGAACATAAGTGTTGCACTAACTCTTCTTATCACAAACACGATGATTTGTTTACGAAAACCTACTTCATTAGACCGTGACTGTGTAAATTTAAAATGCTCGAGATGCACGTGCCGATTAAAACCGACATAGATTTTTTTCGCAAATTTCCTTTGACATTAAAAGTTTATTGTCCACAATTAAAAATGACGGAGTAAAATTTCTGGTAGCTAGCCTTGGTCGCCGTCCTGGCCTATCCATTAATGACAGAAATATTGCTTTGAGATTTCTAGAAGTTTGTTTACATGCTGCTGAGGTAACAGGTCATTTTGGTTGCCATGAGCGAACAATATATTGTATGCAAGCGCGATTCTGACAAACTGGCAGCGTCAACCACCTGTGTCGTCCAGGTAGGACGTTGAAAACAACGTCGCGCGGAGTAAAGATCGCTACTTAGTGACGTCAACACGACGTAATCGCTGCACATCTGCTTAAAAGCTCGTTCAACATCAAATATTTACACCTTTATTTCCACTGCTTCAATATCCTTTACCGGACGAGTGAAGGTCAATCTTCAATGAACACCGTTAGCCTTATCACCGCGCAATGGTAAAGGAATGCCCTGGTGACGTCATGAAATCCCCGCTATTTTTATAATTGTTGCTAATTTTAGATAGCTCTTCCTGGGTTGCTATGTTTAGATTACTTTTATTTTTAGTTGCTTTTATACCCCTCAAACCGGAAGTAAACAAGTTTACTTATATGACATCATCAATAAGCACGTTCCATTTTCTAGAATTATCATTGGTTGAAAATAACGCATTAGCCTTTTCTAACTTCCCGCCAAAACAACGGTTTTTACTTAGACTATCATTTACTCGCATATATAGTACTTGCTGTGATACAAATTTGATGTTTGTTGTGAAATATTAGGTTTTTCTGTATATAAATGTTTGAAAAAACGGATGAATGTGTTCAATAAACATGGAACTATTTTTGGTCGTAGTATGATTTTTTTGATTTGAGTAAATAGGCGGACCAGTCCAAATGCCAAACCCGGGGTAAGAAATGTTTTAAACAACATTTCGAAATTAGTAAAAAGTATATATTTTATATTAAATTTAGAAACAAAATGATAAAATGAGGTGTAAATATAAGTAATAAATTTCGTGTTTGATAAGTTCACCGAGTCTTGAACGTCATTAGGGCTGGTTAAAGCACGCGTGGAGTCCTTCGGACTCCACACACTTTAACCAGCCCTAATGACGTTCAAGACTCGGTGAACTTATCAAACACGAAATTTATTCCTTAAAAATAATCAACCGGGGTCAAGAATATTCGTGTGTAACGCTTGAAACCAACTTAGAGCTGCTCGGCTGCGTGCTCGACATCCTTACAAAGGTATTCTTCTAACAGCACGTCAACGCGTCGGATATTTGAATTGGGCACGCCAGAACAGTCGCCGGAATAGATAGCGATGGAACAGGATCGTTTTCACCGCTTAGTCCAAATTTAATCTAAAAGAAGCTGATGGAATTGATTGTGTTTGATGACGCCGAAGAGAAAGGTTTGACCCTACTAACGTCTTCGAATATAAACGTTACGGTGTAGAGAGAGCTATAATCTGGATTGTTATCTTTTATAATGGCAAGACAAAACACAAATTAATGCGGAATATCTTAAATGCCGCACATTATTGTGCAGATTTCATTATCCCTGTCATTGTTCCTTGCATATTTAACGTCAATGCTTATGTTCTACAGCAGGATAATGCACACTGCCACACGACACGTCATACACGGAACGTTATTGTTGTAAACAATATAAACATACTCGAATGACAATTAAAATCGCTTGGTCTCTCTCCGATTCAGCACATGTGCGACTATCTTGGAAGAAACGTGCGTAACAGGAATGACATCAACAACGTAAATGATATGAAACGGTTATTGCACTAGGATTTGCACCAAACCCGTGTACAAATCATTCGAACACTCCTAAACAGCATACGAAAGGCGTTTTCTGGCTTTTATTCAAGCTTGAGGTGGTCATACAAAATATTGAGTGTAATGTAAATTTTGATTTTGACCCCTGTCTTAAATCTTGATCAAATTGAATGGCTTGTTTATTATGAATGTTTTCAGTTAATATTGTTGAGATTCAATGGGTATTAACTGATTTTCGTGGTGAATGATGCTTTTGTCTTCGATTTTAATGTTTAACAATTTTATCTTATCAAGTATTCCTACTGAATAAACTTTTTCCTCTAAGCATACTAAGAACGGAGTATTTTATTAAAGCCGCTTAATCATGCGAAATGGAGGGTGACATAAAAACATATGCACTTTAAACTCTTCTTAGTTTATTCAGGCGCAGAGTAACGATCCCATTGAGATTTCTTGTCATATTGAGATTTATGAATTGTTTTTGAAAATGCAAGTACCTGAATAAGTTGATGACGCAAATTTTAAATATTTTGTTACTTTTGACTAAAATCGAAAGGCCTATGACCTAGTATGGAATAAATTTTATTTAAGCTCGCTCAGGCGAAATGGAATAAAAACATAAATGGGTGACATCGAAGCTGTGCAAATTAATAAAATATAGTAGATCATTGTGTGTTCTCTTCCAATACATGTATATTAACATCTTAAGTGCAAAAAATATATCCACAAAAAATTACCTGTATATGAATATAGAAAAAAGTTATATTGAATTTCGCGCTTATTGGATGTCTGTGGGTAACAAAACATTTAACAAAGAAAAAAACTGCTACCGAGAGCTTTTATGATTTCGACTGTTGTCCGAAATAAACAGCTTCCAATTGTGTTTGATCATTTCCACGTGATCAAGTTGTAAGTTTCTACAACTTTTTCAGATTTTTTTTTATTTCAACAAAGTTTCAAGAAATAGCGTCTTTAACAAAAATTTGTTAAAGCTTGTACTATGAAACTGCATACACTATGTCAGTATTTCACTTGATCATCGGAGTTTAACAAATCTTTGTTAAACTATTCCCTTCACTTAACAGAGATGTTTAAAGAAAATCGGCCGAATTGTTAACAATAATTTGTTAAACATCTCTGTTCGCTATTACTGAATCTACCGCCAGTCATAGAAGTTTAACAAATCTTTGTTAAAGCTTATACTATTCTCTTCACATGACAGAGTTGTGGAAAGAAAATCGGCCGAACTGTTAACAATAATTTGTTAACATCTCTGTTCGCTGTTACTGAATCTACCGTCAGTCTGATTTCAGAGCAT